>OY735207.1:11834375-11960179 GCA_963457665.1 Thysanoteuthis rhombus | reverse complement strand
CCTAATCGGTCCTATTGGCGTAATGTCGTCCCTGTACAGATGATTGATAGTGAAGTAGAACTATGAAAACTGTGATGAATACAAGAGAACTAAACAAAGATGGCTGATGATTTAAGAGAAGAAAATAGAAAGAAAGTGAGGCAACGAGCCCTATCTTGAATTATCTTATTTCACCTGCATGATAAATTCTACTCTAAAATACCTTTGCCCGCATAGTTTATCCTGAATCGGAACCGGAGTCTGAGTGACCTTTTATTTGGAGATTGATTTGTAAGTGACGGCACATTAGACCGTTTCCCCGATAACCGCTCATATTAACAACTTCAAACACTGCACCTCTAAGGTCCTCAGTAATGTACCCACCGAATTTCAACTTGATACTGTGTCCAGTTCTCGAGATGGATTATTGTAGTAAGGGTGGATGACGGCCATTTTGAATTTCAGTATTTTCACTTCATGCAATTTTTGCGGACAAAACAAGTTTTCTTTTGAAAGTGCCTGGACCATATTAGTCTTTGGTCGAATGGCCTGTAATATGTTTGATCATATTTTGATGAGTTTTGTGATGCAGATAGCCCTCGACGTACGATAGGGTTAGGGACCCACAATGATATCATGAGTCGAAAATTTATGAATCGAATGCACTTTTAATTGTATTATTGAGACTTTTTCGTTTTTGAATATTTTCATTTTTTAGGTAAGGCTAAATCAACAGTTAATTACGGTGATTCTTTAATCAAATGAAATAAGAACACTGTCCACAAAATGTAATTAAATGAAATAATCCCGTAACTATTCATGTAATGTCATGAACAAATCCCTTATTGCTGTCGAATGAAATATGCATTTTCACAGAATTATCAACGTCTACTTTACACGTAAAATAAATTGGATGCCACCTGTTGAGGGAACAAAAGGAAACTTCTTCTTAAGATTACGCAATCTGATCTGGAACCATCTGGTGGCAAAGGGTCCTATCCTTTTTTTTATACGTGTCTTTGTTTGTGTGTTTGTTTCTATGTTTGTGTATTCCATCGCTCCTGGCCATATGTTTTTGTCTACAGACTTGAAAATTGGCATCACCACTCCAGTAGATCTTTTTCAAAAAATCTATTTTAATTTTGGGGAAAAAAACACTTTTTTGACCTTTTGGGGGCTTAATTTGAAGGTTTCATGGGTTCATTGATTCTGGAGAATCTAAATATTTCTTGATGCTTTATCTTTTAAAAATGTATTTTAGATGTTTCCAGTGGAAAACGTCAGTTATGTCCGGAATGAAAAAATATTCTGACCATATTTATTCTTTGATAGAATGTTTTTAACCTGATTTCAAATTTTGACGCTACAGTTGTTAAATTATTGACTGCAATGACGAATCTTCCTTCATTTTTAAATGTGTCTACACATCTCTGTAAAACGCTTTTTAGTCGGCCGGTCGGTCTGTTGTTCGGTCAAAATTATCTTAGATAATAGAGAGTAGAAGGAAGGGATTTTTTATTTTATTTACCAGCTGCAATTATATCATTAGAAGTTTGATGCCATCAATACATGACGTACCAAGCACTTGTTTTTTTATGTTATTGCCCAGTATTATTTGTTACTAGCTGAAATCGTCTGCAAAAATAGTTAAAATCGCCTAAACTTTTCAATTTCCAACTAACTTTATGCCTAAAAATGTTCAATATACCCATTTTAATCCAAATTATAAAATAGAATAACTATACATTAAGATCCCAGTAAAAAATCATTAATAAAAATTGTACACTTATTCTAATTTAAACCTACTGTTCTTTTTTAAATAGCCTAATTTTGGGAGCGAGCCATTCTTACTTTCCTCTTTCTCCTCTCCTGACAACTACTACCAAAGCTACAAAGGCTTTAACTTCTTCGTTTAGAAGAATCACTTTGAAATCTGAAATCACAGGTATGGACATATGCCTGGTGGACACATCGTTGAATTTATGGTTCTTCTTTTTTTTTTTTAGATTTCCTTGTAGCAAGGACTTGAGTACTACTGTTCATTAAGTGGTACAAATCGAAAATTTTCTTTTCTTTTTAAATTCGCACCGTTTATTACTATCTTTGCACTGTTTATTAATATTCTGTTTCAGCTTATACTCAGTTACATTAATTCGTATTGCGATACTTTTCTCATACAACCTCAAATCCAATTTATCAAAACTACACGGTTCAAGGCATTACTGTACTTGCGATTTTTGTAAGGAAAAAATATGATCGTAACTCCGAAATATCGTATGTCAAGCAGTCGTAAGTCGGGGATTACCTATATAGAGGACACCCACGCATTTTCCCTGCTTTGGTATCTTCCATTGCAGTGTAGGTTTCTCGTTTCTTCTCTCTTTCCTCCCCTCTCTCTCTCTCTCTCTCTTGTTTTTCTTTCTCACCTTTTCACCTGTTTACTTTCTCCTTCCGATGATTGTCCGTCTCTCATTTCTTTACTCTTTCTCTGGCACTTCTTTGATAATCACTGCTACCTACAACAGACCGGTTTAATCACCGATGCCGGGTTGACGTTATTCATGTGTTCTGATATTTATATCTATCTATCAAGACTTTGCCCAGTCCTCATCGTCCATAGTAGAAACTTGAACATAATTTTGCAAACACACACACACACACACACGCACACACATACACACACACACACACACACACAATCCTCTCAATGAGTACTGAAAATACGTTTTTTTGTTTTTTGAAAATTCCCCCCGAGAATGGGTTTTTAGTGGGTGTCCTATATGCAATGTAATTTCATGTTAGATAGGTCACTAGTTTGTGCCCGCTTGTTTTTTTTTAATTCAGACTTTTTTTAGCTAAAAAAAAGAGGAATAAAAAGTGAGTAATTGATTGATCACCCCTTTCTTTAACTTTTTTTTTAGCGATAACCCCCAACACGGCATTCATGGGTGTTGGTGATCCATAATTTCCCTTGGAATGCTAGTTTCTCTTTTTATTTGTCTATCCCTTTTCTCCTCTCACGTTCGTTTTTGTCTATTTTTGACTGAATTCCCTCCATTCTTTTCTCTTCTCTGGCCCACTCTCTCTCTCCACTTCCCCAGTTCTTTTCCTATTTCTTACCTTCGTCTCCCACCCCCTCTTTACTTCCTTTTTTGTTTCTCTCTCCTCTTCTCTCTCTGTCTCTCCCTCACCATTATTTACTGTTTCTATTTTTAACCCCCCCTGCACACACCATGCCCCTCTCTCTCCAATCCTTTCAATCTCTCACTAGCTCCATTCCCGGATTCTTTCTAATTATTCCTAACTCAGATTCAGTCATGGCCAACCAACCAATCATTTTCCAAGTAATCGATAACAAACGGGTAGAAGTTTTAGTGAGAAATAGGCAACATCTTTCAAACAGCCACCCACGCTCACGGTTACAGTTAGTCCCAGAAGTATCCAATACTTTTCAAGGAGTCCATTTCAACATCCTTATACACCCTCAATAATCTACATCCATACAGTATATATATATATATATATATATATATATATATATATATATATATATATATATATATATATATATGTATATATATATATATATATATATGTATATATATATATATATATATATATATATATATATATATATATATATATATATATATATATGTATCATTGTGTCATCCACAGACAGTTGTTTCGTTGTATTAAAATTCTTCAGTGTGGCTATAGACTATCCGTTATCCCATCCAGAACTGCGAGGCGGGATTGAAACCTATGCTTCATATATATATATATGTATATATATATATATATATATATATATATATATATATATATATATATATATATATATATATATATATATATATATACATATTATATATATATATATATATATATATATATATATATATATATATGTATGTATATATATATATATATATATATATATTTATATATATATATATATATGTATATATATATATTTATTTGTACACACACACACGCATATATATATATATATATTTATATATATATATATATATATATATATATATATATGTATATACATATATTTATTTGTACACACACACACGCATATATATATTTATATATATATATATATATATATATATATATATATATATATATACACTAAGTGATGTAACATCCATTGTAAGCTTATGCAATGCCCTTCCATAGGAATAGAGCATTGGTGGATGGGGAATTTCTGTGTAAATCAATATATATATCGCTGACCGTCCAGTTCCGTAGCCCAGAGCTAGGATATCGGTCTCCGGATCTGAAGCGAAGGTATCAATCCTGCCTCACGGTACTGGATGGATTAATGGAAAGTCTATAGCCACACTGAAGAGATGTAATACATCGAAACAGCTGTCTGTGGATGACACTGTAATATATATATATATATATATATATATATATATACTGATGGAAAGTGGGATTGTAACATCCTGGAGTTTGATGCCTAAGTTAAGGCATTCTAGAGTGTAATAGGTATTTTAATGAAGTCCTAAGTCTTCGGCCATCTTGTAATGTAATTACACTTATACGAGTCCACCGTCTGTACTTTAAAGTACAGGCCCGGAGAGGATGTACAGAGCATTAATAAAGGGTCCGAGTACTGTTGATAAAGCCCTTATTTTTTAATCTGTACACGTATTGATCTGTAAATGTGATCCTTTGCTGCTATATCGAATCACCGTAACCCCCCAAATGACCGACTAACTAGACAACTGGCTTAAAAGTTCTTATCTTATCTTATGATCTGTTTATCTGTGTGTATTTCTGGGCGCCTCTGGTCACATCTTTGGGGCTACAACCTTAAAATTTCACACGAGTATGCAACTAAGCACCATTTAAATACAATTTTTGTTGTCCCCAAAAAGTGCTTCTGGGGCATTCTAGGGTCATTTGGGGCCAAAACTGCCCCGATTTGAGATAATTGTTGATAAAAGATCTATTTTTTTAAAGATTATTTTAGATGAAGGATCAATCTTTTTTTACATCATCTTTTATGACAATATCTGTCATCTGAAGATTATTTTAGATAAAAGATCTATTTCTTAAAGATAATTTCAGTCTTTAGACAATAATCAGTTGTGGTACACGTACGGGCTACGGTGATTCATTTATGCGAGGTACGGATATCAGGTATACGTTTAATCGTGAGTAAATTGAGACACATGGGTGTAATATGTGTTCAGTAAATGCATTGCTTATGATTTTACTATAATAAAAGGCATTGCAAATGACTTCGCTATCGAAATGCATTTACAAGGAAAAAGCATTGAAAATGATTTTGCAATAGAAATGCATTAAAAATCAGGAACAAAGGGCTTTTCAGTGGTTAAGAATTAACGTATGCATTATTGACATAATATAGCTTTTGTTGGTATAATAAGACAGGGGAAAAGATTACGTGAATCCTCATGAACGCAGCTAGCGTTTTCAGAGGTTCTATTGTTGTCCTGTAATATTCAATCGCACTAAGACATTCTCGTACTTTATGGTGAGTCGGCAATTAGGAATATTGTCCTTTTTAACGAGAGCAAAAGTGCAATATTATAGTTATTCTGACGATCATCATCATCATCATCATCATCATCAGCAGCAGCAGCAGCAGCAGCCTTTTAGCGTCCGTCGAGGGAAATCCACCAGAACTCTCTATCATGGGCGACAGCAGAGCCAATACTTTCTGAACTTGTCTAGTTCGTAACACCTACTATTTTTGGCTAGACATAGTTTCGCATATGATCTCTGGAGATTCGCATTGTAAGATATGAATTTTCAATTGTTTTTCTTTTATCAACACTCAACTCGTGTCGTCATTCAAGATGAACGTAAAGTAGTCAGAATAATGAAATGGGTCACAATACTCTATCTGATGATAACTTCAACTAGTTCGGCCTTCATCTCACTGTTACTCTCCATCGTTATACTCAGGGAGTTGCCGCCCACTTCCCTGCCGCCTAGGTGAGCAGTATGGCTCAGGAACAAAGACGAAACCCCTGACAAGACTAGGGTTGCCAACTTTCAGAAATGGAATCATAGGACGTTAAGGAAGATGGTGTAGCTCCCTAGTGTTTGGGGGATTCGAATAATGATTTTGAATGCTTCGGATTTTCTTTTTCCTGGATTTCTTTTGAGTTTTTAAAAGAAATTTGAACGTACGTTTAAATAATTAGTAGTAGCGTGAACGTATCTGAAAATTTGCCATTTGTAAACAAAAAGTTTTGTTGATTGTGCTACCTCTTGATACGAAAAAACCTGAAAAAACAATCAAATGATAAGCTGTAGTGTTGCTAGGTTTACTCAGCAATCAAGGAAAGGTTATCGGAATATAGGACGTTAACGAGTCTATATAGAACAAGTTATCAAAATATAGGACATTTACGAGTCTATGTGGGTAAGTTATCGGAATATGGCACATTTACGATTAGTCCAGCCGCGGACACCATCCTATTTCTCCATCGTGTCAAAACCAAATGTAAAAGGACGTACAGGTATATTCTGTTCTGTGAAATTTAGTCTTACGCCATTTTCCGCAAAAAGCAAAAATACCGTACAGTATTTGTTCTGCAGAGAGCTGTTATAGAGGCAACCTGCACCCTGTTCTTCTCTCTCCTACATTCTATTCTCTTGTACCTTCTTCTACTCCAATAACCGACAACTCATCATTACATATCGAATCACAATCTTTTGATTTGTAGACGCAGAAAAAAAATTGATATACAAATTGATCGCGATTTCTTCTCCGAATTACGCCATTCCAGCTTACGAAAGGTTTTATACGGACACTTCACCTTCGGATAGTAGGGGAAATCTGTGGTAGCATGACCAGTGTGGGTTGGGGGTCCAAATCTGTTGGGGTCCTGAGGATGTGGTGTACGAGTACAGGTCTCATTGGAGTTTTATTCTGCTAACCTGGATGGTCGTAGAGTACATATCGACCTGTGTAATGTGATAGGGAACGGTGGTACGATAATCAAATGAGTCACAAATTAATCGAGAGCTTTTATCTCGCGCTCCCTAACGTCATTTGGGCACAAATGACTCCTCTTGACTCACGTGAAGCCGATTCCCGACAACTCTGATTCAACATCACACGTAGCTCTCCACATTTTATTGCTGTAAGTATCCTACGCAGCGACATTGTTTTATTACAAAATTAATAAGCTAAGAGCTCTAGTGGATGCCCCGATGCATAAAGATGACGACCTGGCAATTAATAAAGAGTTATTTTCATTCTTTTGATCTACCATATCGTTTTGGTATCAATGGTCACTATCGGTGCAATTTTCTCTTATATCAATCTTCTAGAATTGTCACTGATCATTGACCAAGACAAAATTGGGCTCAATAACGCTTTCAAGGACCCGTAATTTTATCCATTCGAAATATTACTTTTCAGGCCTTCACTGGTAGTGATCTATTTTATCACACAATCAGTGTTTTGATTGAAGTTTTCTGAATTTTGTGATTCTCTTTCTTCCCAATAATCTTTTTATGGTGTAAAGGGGTCTGAAAACAACATGCCAACCTTATTTTGATCAAATCATATTAAATTTGGATTGTGGCATCCTTGATTGTTTAAGAGGGTGTACAAACAAGAATTTTCGAATCGAACGAATCACAACCGGTGAAAATCCAAAAAGTAATTTGTCAGATAGTTCAAATTTGGGTCTTCGAAAGCATTATAGTGCCTCAAATTGTAACCTTCTTGGCATTTGGCCATCATATCACTTAGATCGATATACACTCCATGACTACTCAAGCTAGCAGAATAAAGTCCAACGAGACCCACATACTCGTTTCACATCCTCAGCCCCCTACCAGTGAAATTATCTTTCGATGGGGATCTATTCTTGGTATTTTTCATCGAAGAAAATCAACTTGGAAGACAAAAATGTCTTCCACTTGATATACAAGATTAACAGCTTTACGTCTTGATCTCATTTCATGACTGCAATCTCATGATTGCCATACGCACGCCCCTGCAAAACTGGTAATAGGCCCAGGCCAAGTAGGAAATTCGGAGCTCATTTGAAATTGTTCACTAAGTATTTTTGCAATCAGTGCTAAATACATATTTATATTTGGGTATATACGTGTACATGTAATGTACACAGTGCATTTACAAGTAAAACAATATAATATAAGAAATAGAATGATTTATAAAAAAGGTAATGGCAAGCTATTTCTTTCAAAGTGTATTTAAGACAAAAAAGAACAGTACTGTAGTAAATAAAATAGTATATTTATATCTAATCTCTCCAATTAGAATTCATCTGTAATTATCTTTCATGAATCTTTCTAAAAATATTAATATTTTTGCCAGAGGTGTCTTTGTTGACTCTCCTCATAATGTCAATATTCTTCACTAAAGAGTACCCCTCTTTGTATTTATCAGTGGGGAAGACCCCATTGTGGACCAATGCCATCTGACTCTCTACCCTGTTTTGGCCTGGTCCCATAGAAAATACTCGGGAACATTGTCTAGACAGCTTTCCAACGAGAACAAAATTGGTATATTTTGAATCGTAAATAAAGAATAGAAATCGTCTTTAATTTATATTCTGAACTTTATGTCATTTAAATCTACTATTATTTATTCTATTTGCAATTATTAGATAAGAATGAACGTACAGCCATATGTTGACATGTATCTGGGGTACGTCTCAGTAGTATTGATCCAACTCGTCCTGGGCGTAAGTCGATCATTATAGGATGAAGTGAAATATACACAATGTACACCATAAGCTAACGATAACACGATGGGAATTTCCATGAAGTTGAGCTATAGAACAGCAATGATCGAAATTTGTCATAAGCAGTTAATGTGTTTAGAGCTGTAATAGGGACGCGTCGCTCGGGCGTATATCAACGAATAACTGTATTATTAAATTCTATGTATCCCCGGAGTCGCTCGTTTAGGGGCTTCACTGTTGAGTATTGATTGGTAAGTTAGTCTTGCAGACCATTTCTACTGTGAGGTGAGCTCAATCCTGCACTGTGCGTCCCACATTTGTGGCCTTGTGCCAAACTAAACTAAACAGTAATTGACCCAAATGAGCACGTTTGCTCATCGTGTTGTTTCAGAAATCATTAAGGTACCAGGCTATACAGAACCAATGGTAACTCAGCGACGTGACCTTTCGGCTAGTTCGGTCATAATCAATTTGATACGAATATCAGAGATCAAAGAGCAAACACAACCACGATGCATCTGGCTTGATTCAAGTTCAGCGGAATCGTTCAGCGCAAAACCATATTAACGAGCGGCCAGTGTTATTGACTGTTCGTGCGATCTTACGAGATAAGTGGTTTCGCCGGTTTCTGTTCTGGTCTCAGGGTATTTGCGCTGCCACCGCAGTCGGGAAGTTACGGCCTAACCGCGCTAGATACACCGGTTCTCCTACGATCGACGAAGTCAAGCAACGCTGAACCTGGTCAGTACCTAGATGGGTGATCAAAAGGGTATACCGAGTGCTGTAAGCAGCAAGAAATTGTGCACCCAAGGAGGAGACCAATCTTTACACTCTGCTCAGTAACGCATACCTAGTTCCTCTTTGACTTATCTGACTATGAGTGGTGTTGCCAAAAGATAGATATTTCGCGCTAAATCAACCTCGATGAAGCGTAAAAGACGCCAAAAGACGCGAGGAAAACACTGTTTGCTATTTCTGGGGCTATTTTGATAGCTGGAAATAGTTCAGTTTGCCTGAAATGGGTAGGGAAATAGCTAAATATTTGTTAAGATGGCCCGAAAATAGCGTTTGAAACTGGCTAAAAATACCATTAAATGTTGAATTTTCGCGTTGCCAAAACCAGAAATGCTCTGAGAAGTGCTAAATTAGCAGTGTGACTGTTAGCGACAAAAAAATTAACAGAGCAGATGGGGACAGAGAATTGTTTATCTGATATTTACTGACCTAAGGTTAACGTTTTAGACGACCTATTCATCAGTCTTCGTCAAGTGTTTAATATTCGAGAAAAGAGGGAAAAACATTTCTTCAATGATGATAGAAGAATAAGTCCATTTCAACAAAGCTGTGTTTTTTTGGTAGTCATTTCTGAAAAATTAGGACCCCTTTGTCTCACAGATGATACGAAGGCCGATGAATGGATTGACTGAAAGGTTAAGCTCAGTTTGGTAAATATCTACATTTCTCTCTAAAAGGGCGCCTATTTATTGGGGCGCCCGACGTAGAGTGATGCTTAACGTATTAGTCACGCAACCCATTGCCAGTGAGTTCGTTCCGCATTGTCTCTCTGCCCAACTTGGTTAAGTTCAGCAAATATCTACAGTCATACATTGATTAGTGCTGTTTTGATTAATGCGTGTTTTGGTGCAGTACTGTTATGGTATTGCAGTACAAACAAATGTAACTAAATGTAAGCTGAAGAAAAAGTTGAATTTGAAAAGCGCAGACACATTTTGGAACGAATCACGCTATTCAAAATATCGCTGTATGTAATCTTACACGCGTTCATTGAACGTCCCTTAGTTTATTTTATTCATCAAACGAGAACTCATTTTTCCCGACAATTCATTAGCCAATGTAAACTTGCCCCTCTTTTTTTTTTTAACAAGCTTGTTCGATTATTCCAGTGAGTAAACAAACCTTGGTACCTTTTCCATGAATCATCACGAGGGATGAAGGGAAAATCTGTTTTAAAACAAGTAATTTCAAGTAGATAAAATATCGGTGGGGAAAAAAGCATTTCATATTCTTTTAAAAATCAATAGAGATTGTGATATTAATAAAATCTAATCGATATAGGAAAGATTTTTACAGCGGAATCAATAAAGATGTTAAGGGGAAAAGAAATCTGTACGTCGTAAATTGCTTAAGAAGAACACAATAAGAAATTACCATATTCTCGATGAATGTAGAGAACTTTTCTAGTACAATAAAAAGAGTATTAAAATCTGTTCGGCTAAAAATAGGCGGCAATTTTAAAGCACACATTGTTTTTATTTGCAAGTTTCCGATGATCGTGAAGCGATATCAAGTAGATAATAATTCGGTTGAGAAAACACATTTTATATTCTGTTAAAATCGATGGACATAGTAGTATTAATAAGATGTAATCGTTTTTTTTTTTTTCTCGACGAAATCGATAAAAGTGTCAACGGAAAAGATATTTGTTCGTCGTAAATTTCTTAAAGAGAACACAATAAGGAATTACCATATTCTGGGAGTTTTTAAATAACTTTTCTAGTGATGATGAGAGAAAAAGTATTAAAATCCTTTCGGCTAAAAATAAGTGGCAATTTAAAAGATGATTAGCAAGCTTTCGATCACATTAAGCGATAATTGAGGAAAGATATCTCATGAAAAAAATCAATCCTCATAGAAAGATCAACTTTTGAACCTCGACAGAAGTTATGAATAATGATAATAGGTTCTATTCTCTTTTTTCTCATATGTGAGCGTGTTTGTTTGAACAAATGTTTAAAATTCAGGGTCAGGGTTGCCACTTTTTAAAAAATGTCTCAAATCCGCTGCAATTATCTCTAGTACTGATTGCTAACCCCGAGCGGGCTTTCTGACTGACAGATTGATATATCGAACCAAAATTAGCAGATTTAGCTCTTTTGAAGCGTGATCTAGCTCATTTTTTGTGCAAGGGAGAGAGAATTAGCACTTGTTAAATAATCAATAGCCACAAAATTAGAGAGCACTTCGACCGATACGTTTTATTGAAAAGAACAAGGATGAGCTTACTAGTCCAAACAACGTTGTAAATGCAAATAAGGAGTCTGTCAAGTATCAGGCCATTTGATATAACGAAAAAATACCCTTCCTAGTCTCGTGACAGTACGATTCTTAGGACCTTACTCACTAATTCCAGTGACCCTTCCACTTTTCAAAACAGTCTGATAAGTTCTCTTCCAGAATCACTATCAGCTGCCTCATCACGTTCTCCTTAATCTTGACCATCTGGAAAAATTTTGGGATCAAACCTTGACTGTATAGGAACAAATACATCTTACTGATACGATGTTTTGCGAAAAATAAAATGTGATATGAACAATGGACAGGCTAGTTCGATGTAAATTCAACGGTCAAAGTACAAAAGCCAACACTATGGTGTCTCACTTTCGACTGAGTCAGTCCACGAGAGAATGTCTGCTCATGAATGCGCAGTGGTTACCACTAATTGGTCCAAGTCCACACGACTGGTTTTCGAGATACTTAAAACAGCTGGAAACTTTTCGAACAGACCTAGTATTACTCGTTCAATCTCAGACTGCTTACCAAACGGCCCATGACATTCAATCTAGTCTCAACTTATTTATTCATTGCTCTTTGCAAATAAATGGTGTTCTCTTTAAAAGAAATATCTTGAAATTTGCCAATATTTTCCCCTGAGTTAAATATTAAAAGATAATTATAAAAATACGTTTTTCATTCAGTTCAGGATAATTTTAACTGACATCGCTGACATAAAATTGCGAACGTTAGTCGTTAATTTTGTTTGACAGAAGGGAAAATTATAACAATAAAAGCAGTCATTTTTTGTTACCATCGAATCATTAATAAAATACAACAGGTCTGGTCAGTCTTCCTATAGAAACCGTCCGATTCTGTGATATAGGCCACCGTAATGGAGCTAGACAACTGAAATTTTAAAAATGTACTCCTAATCATGCTTAAAGGGAATTTAATTCGTAATGTAAGTTTTTTTTTCTAAAATATTCCTTAACTTTCTGTCTAGCAGCATCAAGTTTTTTCTTTTAATTGACAAAGGTGAGAAAAGTAACTCATTCATGGCCATAGAACTGACAGAAATTTCCGTCATATGTATTTAATGGGTTACTAATATTGCCCGAGATAAAGAAAAAGTGACAGAAAGGCAAAAACAAACAAATTTCTCATTGCACCAAAAGGTGAGGTCAGGATACCATGTAATGTAAGTGGCTTGACAGTCATTTGCAGGGGAGGGGTCGATGTAAAAGATTGGACCCTGGGTCGTCTCTCGTTCTATGTGAGCGTACGGATGATCCCTACTTTAACCTTTATCATTCTATGGCCGACTTGGATTCCCAAAGAAAAAGTTCGATTAGCCACTTTAACCTTTAGCTCTTTGCTAGCAACTTGGATTGCCGAACGACAGTTTGCTTGAATTTCACAGTTCTATTGTCATGTCGATTCCATTCTCTGTTATACATGAACAGACACACAAGTTTGATGCTCTCAAACGTACTATGTGCACAAAATATTTAAAAAAAGAGAATTCAGAGTGCTGGAGGTTAAATAACTAACCTCGTATCAAACATGACGAATAAGAATTTGCAAATAGATATTTCGATAGACGGCGTCAATGTGGAGCGTGTCGATCGAAAGCTATTTTCCGATCAGAATTAATTGAAAAGGCAAAGACGTGTTATTTCGAAAATTGAATGCTTATTTAGAAATTGAACTTCGTGTTTTTCTTCTTGTATGTAATTTTGTCGCCAATAAACTAAATAAGTCATTAAGCTAAAATGTGGGCGAACCGGCTTGGTTTAATTGTGCTTGTGCGCATGCGCTTGTTTCGATGTTATTTCACGTACAGAAAGAATCCGTCATTTGTCTTATTTGATTATGATAGTAAAACGGATTGCGTGTACAAAACAAGAAATATAAACAAACTCAAAATCTGCAACGTTATATATATTTTTGACAGCATTTGTAGACATTTGTGCTTCTTATGAAACTATTTGTTTCAACTTTTCAAGCTAACGCCTTTAAAATGTCCGAAAGAAAAATGATGATCGCATCACAACTGAAACGAAAAATATCGTCCAAAATGTAATGGTTACAAATAAATATATATATATGAAGTGTATGGAAAAACTATGGATGCTCCTTCTCTTTCTTGCTTCCAAGTAAATTTTGGCCTTCTGTATTGTTTCCATGGCTCGATGGTCTAGAGTGTTCTGCTCGACGTCAGCAGATTTAGAGTAAGAATCCAATAGGTGCGTAGAATATTTTTTCTTTTTCCTTTGCTTTCGATAACAATGGTTGATTGACGATGAGACCGAGTAAGCCTTGCCTTTCTTTCTTGTTCCCGACGTTAGTGGCGTATTTATTATAAGGCTGATTGGGCCTTTTAATTCTTCCTTTTCTCAAACTCTTACTATTGAGTTTTGACTCTATTTCTGTATGTAACAATTACGGACGACAATGACCACAAGAGATAGGAGAGACGTCATGCCCCAACAGTGACACAGTGACGTACGCAAAAACCGATGACGAATTCACTCCCACTTCTAGAGCCCAACTCAGGTTGACTTGTTCTTTTAAAGGTAGCAGATCCCATTTACAGGAACCATTGATAAAGGAGATTAAATGAAAATCGTAGTTTTAAAATTAACGCCACTAAACTCGTTCATCTATCTGTCCACTCTCTATACCGTATCTTTCTATCTTAATCAACGAACGCTATCTATCTCTCTTTAACGACTCTCTCTCTTTGGAACTTTCCATTCCTTACAAATGCTGTTAACCGATTTGAAAATTGGTTTCAACTCGAAATTTTCTCCATTTTGAGAACTTTCGGTTTTCGTTGCAGTTAGCAAGTGACGATACAACACGACGTTTTTATAAACACTATGATTAATGAAATAGACTTGAACTGAAGCAGCTATATATTTAGTTTCTCGTCTATATTGAATTGATGCTGCTCTCGTCAAGTTTTGTAAATGTTCATCACTCAAACATGTTACAAACCATCAACCAAAACTGTCAAAATAGGTTTCTTCAGTTTTCAAGATGGCTCGGCTGACTGTCCGACTGGCTATGTATAACCCGTTTTTATTTTTAGAGAGGTTCTGAGACGGGATGCAGGGTAGGTTCTGCCAAACTGATCCTTCAGTTTGTGTCCAGCAGCACTGACGTTAGTTTTTGAAAATTCATGATTTTTTTTACGGATCACTACCCAACAAATGGCGTTACTTATCTATTGATTTCCTCCAACACATCATGCTGCCAGACGACACTGATCACATGACGATTATTAATGAGTGACAAACCAGTCCTCTCAGATGGTGTAATGGTTAGCACGTCTGTCTCACGCGCCGACGGTCCCGTGTTTGGTTTCCAGTATGAGCGAAGAGTTTGGAAAACTCTTCAATCTTACCTGTGCACTCAGTGGCTGATTGAATTCACTCTAAGCAGCGTGATTAGAGTGGACTTGCATCCTGAGAAGGGGATGATAATAAAAACTTGTAGACATAAAGTCCTGGTTCCGACAAGACTGGAGACTTACAGAACCACTAATCTGACGCCTGCAACTCAGACCAGGACTTCACCATCGGCTGTTGTACTCCGTTGGGGTTTTCCCTTCAGAGACGTGACGCTTCACCTTCATATTTCTTATGAGTAAATCGTTTTTACCCACTTATCATCATCAGCATCATCAGCCTCTTGGCATCCATCTCTGGACATAGACCTTTCCCAAGATTTGCTAAACCTTTCTATCGTTAGCGCTGTAGAGCCAGTATTTTCTGAACTTGTCTAGTTTGTCACGACATTTTATTTCCTGCCAATAGTTTTACATACGATCTCTGGGGATTTACTTAGAGTCGTGATGCCAAGTAGTTATTCTTGCAACATGACCAGCCCATTATGATTTTAGTTTTTTGATGGATTTTTTTTATATCTCTGACTACTGTTTTTCGTTTAAAACACAGCACTGTCTTATGATATTTCCATATGGACATGACCCCCGTGCACAGTTTGAGGCTCAATTTTCCTGTTAACTTCCATGTTTCAGCTTCATCGGTGACTATCGGGAGGATGCATTGGTTGTAAACCTTCCTTATCCAGGTCTAATGGTATTTGTTTTGTCCAAAAATGTTGTGGTTGCTCAACCAAAAGCTTGTCAACCTGACAAACTTGGTCAGTATTTTCTTACAACATCTGTAAATATGTTGAAAGCCAACACTGAAAACATATTTCATCCAGAATTCTGTTGGTCTTGTTTCCTCGAGTTTCTTTACTAGTGTCATCAGATGTTTTAACTCAGTTATCTGTGAATGATTTACAGCTTCCTCTTCGCCCAATACTTGGTCGCAGGCCGTACGAAATCGCTTTGCAGGCTGAATGTAGCCCAAGGATCCCGTATTGGAAAGCACTGATCTAGACCTGACGTAAATCTTTTTTTTTCTTTTGCACACGGTCAATAAACAATACGTGTAAAAAATTCCCAAAAGCTATCCAAGCCAACCAATAAATAACTTCCATTGATGAGTGGATACCGGGGCACTGTCAGTACAGAGCTTTATGTAAGAGCATCCTAGTACTGCATCCAGTCACTGAGGTAGGAGATCTATGGTTTTGTAAGAAACCTCTCATCAAACTCAAGTACAAAGACTTTGTTTCCCTACCGTAACAAGAAGAATTCTATATGCAAAACCAACATTCCCCTACCGTGAATTGAACTCACGAGCAACTGATCGGGGGCGTCTTATCAACTGAGCTACGTTCACCAGCCCTAGTTATCAATGAAAATTAAGATACACAAGGACTTATCTAATTCTAATAAATAAATGAATTTTCATAAAGAAATATTCATATAATTTTTCTATTCATTATATAGGCAATACAAAAGTTGTGGTAATCATCTCCAGCCGGGATTAAAGTAAGAGTGGGGTTATCCCCTAAGGTTACGTCTCGATACACACTCATGGCAAATATCATATGCTCATAAATTTAAAAAAATAGTATTGGTATTCATGGCTATATCTTTTCAGGGGGGGGGGTATTATTCGTGGATTGCGTACATTTTACAAGTATTTGCATGAAACAGTGATGTTATAATGGGAATAAATGTTTTCTCAGGTTATCCATATCGGCACTTACAATCGAAACCAGAGACGAAAAATAATAATTCGTTTGGGATACGTACTGGAGACCACTAACCATCGTCAAAACTGTCAACACAGGTTTCTTCAGTTTTGAAGACGATCTAACTGGCTATATATGTATCACGCATGCAGGTCACACCAATGGAGCTTGTGCGCTAAAAATTTAAACATTTACTCTTTATTGTATTTTGAAAAAAACGCTTCTCGTTCTTTCGAAATTCCTCCCCGAATAGGTTTTTAGAGGATGGTTCTATTTACAGTGTAATTTCAAGCTAAATTCGTCCTTTCTTTGTGTCCGGCTGCGTTCGCTCTTGTTTGTTCTTTAGATTCTGACTTCATATTGTTCAGCAGAAGGCGCCAGAAGTGAATCATCCACTGAGTATCCATTTTTCTAAATTTTTATTTATCACCCCCAATGAGGCCTGCTACCAGAAGACATGTGACAGTTTCTTTTGAGTAACTAATCAGACCTGTTTTCTTTCATCTTGAAATGTTAATGAATTGCCCTTTCATGGCAACTTACATTGACAATCAGTTTACCGAAGAGTGTAAACGGCACAGATTGGAAATAAAGATTTAATAAGCTTTAGGCTGGACTCGAACCCGCCTCACTTTTACCATAGAAAGCTGCCGAACTACAGCCCAACTCTACCGTCAGAGGTGTTAGAGCTCTTGAGGCTATCATAAAAAACAAATTGAATCTTTGAACTCATCCTTCGTTCTTCTTCGATCGCTCGGTACCACATTTGTCATTGTTTTGCGTGCATTTGTTGTATTCATACATACTTATTTTCTACCATTACAAGAACAAGAACAACAATAATAATCCTCACCAACATTACGGATGTAAAACAGTATGTAAAAATCATGTTCCCTTAGCTTGATTTGAACTCATGACCAACTGATTGTCAGGAATCTATCTTTCTGACTGAGCTGAACTATACAAAAAGCTATATTTTTGATTGTCTATTATATATATATAATAAAATACAAAAGTTGCTGTAATCATCTTCAGTCGGAATAGAAGTAGGGTTGAGATTCCACCCAGCCGCAGTCAAGCTTGTTTGATAACTGGCATTTTATTCTAACCAACTAAAATGTTGTATTTGTTGATGTACAATTACATGTTGATATGTAAACACACGTAAAGGTCAACGGTTTTATATTTATACTTTTATAAATACTTCATTTGATTAACCGACTCTCGTCTGTGTGAAACACATCATGAAAAAAAAAATGTTGGCACTGATTTGTACGGATATGATTAGTTCAAATAAGCAGAAGGAAACAGTTTATGTTCTCGTTTCCGCTCGGGCTCTTTTTAACTTTGACTGAAAGGTTAAGTATCGGCCATTTTGGATTTATTGTTACCCCTCGAAAGACATTTGAGGTTTTTAGACATGTCCAGTACCTCTATAAGTCACTTTGTCTATCCCTGGTTAACTGACGTCATTCTTCTTTTTGATCGATTCTTGAGATAGAAAGAAAATACTTACCTACGGTACGTTCTTTATTTTATCATCAAAGACTAATCATCTATCTATTTTTTTAAATTTTTAATCGATTCTCGTGATAGATATTGAATAACCTCATCAGTGTTCACGAGCAGGGGATAATAGATTAAAATCGTTCTTGTAAAATATAATTTGAAGTCTCTCTTCCTGGGACCCCCTCATCTGCAGTTTCAATTCAAACAATCTTTTTATCCGTGGTTCACATTTCAGAGGTCCCCTTTCTGCAGTTTCCGTTCCAGTGGCCCCCTTATCTACGACCCCCCTTTCTGTGGTACGCAGATGTATCAGAATCCCGTTACTTGTGCTCCGATGTATACCCACATGAATTATTTCATTCACACCTCTACATAACTCACTTTCGCGTAATTTGATAATTCATTCATCCATTTCGTGTTGCTCGCAGCCATGCCCCTCAGAGACTTCGGGGGTCGGGCAGGGTTGCCGTCGACTTGCGTAATTGAGCGCAATATAAAGATCAGTTTCCTCCCTAGGAGGATTAACGTGATCACTGGGGGGGGATCTCCAAATGATCTACAATTGGTCACCCATTTCAGTACTGGCCAGGCACGAAGTTGCTGAACTCCGGTGATCGTGCGATAACCAGTGTATATCCATTGGGGTTAGGCTGTCACTTTTGGTAATCAAACTGTTTATATGTAGTGGGCACGCTTTTCGCTCTGCTCTTACAATGAGTAAGTCAGGTTTTTAACAAAAAAACGCTACCAATTTTGATAAAATATATGTCATCTTATAGAGACCTTTATAGTATGTAACTTTTTTTTAATTACACCGATTCACGAAAATAGCTCTAAAAATGCAATGTACGCATTTTTTTGGCAATTTTTCCTCCAAACATAATGGTCATCTAAATCGTAGAAGTGAATGACATAGTATGACCCTACCAATGTTCCTTCCGGAAAAAAAAACAAAACGAGGATTCTCCCCTTTGTATAGATATGACAAGATTCCTAGAGCTGGATATGATAATGATTTTGTAAGTCAGGCACAAATGTTTTATATCAAAAAATGAATAATTCCAAATATATACATCCCCAGGGCTCACTTCGTTAGTGGGTTCATTTTGTAATCGAGGGATTGGCGGTTCGAATTCACCCAGGAACTACTTTTTAAAACATTAATAGCTGAGGACGCCATGTGCGTACCTGTAAAATGTGTTAACATAATTGTAAAAAAAACTCCAAAGATACTGAATAAGAATATTTCAATATAAAATAGGGTAAAGAATATCAATGCTGTTATATAATTGAACAAACTTACTTCACAAAGTTCAGTTATATGTGGGTACATGCCACTATGAATAACTATTTTTTGCC
The DNA here is from genome assembly GCA_963457665.1 of Thysanoteuthis rhombus. Lineage (NCBI taxonomy): Eukaryota > Metazoa > Mollusca > Cephalopoda > Oegopsida > Thysanoteuthidae > Thysanoteuthis > Thysanoteuthis major. The sequence continues at coordinate 11,940,476 of OY735207.1, read as the reverse complement.
ATTGCAGTAATATTTTTCGGTCTATTTTGCGTTAAAATATTTTTGTTCAGTACTTTTTTTTTAAATTCAATTATATTAACACATTGTGCAGGTACGCATTTTCCTTACAGGTCCTGTTTTCTTTAATATTAATATGTACACACGACGTTCTCGACTATTATTACTATTACTATTATCATTACTATTATTATTATTTTTATTATTATTATTATTACTTAAAAAAGTAGTATTCTAAAAATGATATACACATTGTGCAGGTACGCATTTTCCTTACAGGTCCTGTTTTCTTTAATATTAATATGTACACACGACGTTCTCAACTATTATTATTATTATTATTATTATTATTATTATTATTATTATTATTACTTGAAAAAGTAGTATTTTGAAAATGCTATATTTTCTTACTGGTATAAAAGCATGCAGCACCATAGAATAAAGTATTCGGATTATTGTTTATACCAATGACTGTAAATGTAATGTTAATGTATCTAATGGGTCTAAGAATCAGAACGTAGCTTTAACAATAAGCAGCTGGCATGCGACGAGACCATAAAAATTTGATAGATATGAAAATACACAATAGATCTAAATTTGTTTTTTCATGAAAGCCACGAAAATTCCATTAAATTTCAAATATATCAATATATAAGCGTACAAAAAAAAATTATTTCCTATTTAGTTTGGACCAATTTCATCTTTTAAACAGAAAAAAAACTCCGAGAAACGATAAGAGTATATTTTAAATAATTTTTTGAGTGCTTTTAAAAATGTATTGTCCCCGTGTTCCTTCAAGCTGGCATTATATAAAGAATACTGTATTACTTTCTCTAACTCTCAACCACATATATATGTATATACATGAATATTTAGATATATAAACTATTTTAGCATTCAAGCACATGATATCTATCTCTTTATTTATCTTTCTATCACAATATATAAAAACTATTCATACATACACAGACATATATAGAGAGAGAATGAGAGAGAGAGAGACAGAAAGGGAGATAAACTATTTTAGCATTCACGCACATGATATCTATCTCTTTATTCATTTTTCTATAACTATATATAAAAACTATTTATATATACACAGACATATATATATATAGAGAGAGTGACAGAGAGAGAGAGAGAAACTATTTTAGCATACATGTGCATAATATCTATCTCTATCTATCACTATATATCAAAACTATTCGTACGCACACATACACACACATATATAGAGAGAGAGATAGATAGAGGGAGAGAGAGATGAAAAGAGATAAATTCATAGATATGAACAGACTGAAATAGATAGATAGAAATTTCCGTCACCCCCAGTTCATGTATTAAAATGTCTATCCATTGTCTCATCGAAGGTCTCAGCACACTCATTCTATCCCTGGTTTTATCCTATAGTCGTTTGCACTAAAAGGTTCATATGAAACTACGGCAACTTCAATGCGAAAATTGGAGAATTCATTATTTATACTGAAATCAGAAAACATACAAATCGAAAAGAACAAATAAGATGGCGAACCCATTGATGTTCGTAGAACCTCTCCAACGTTTTCCTCTTCCAGGATTTCTTGCTTTCTTATTTTGTGCAACGGAAATAAAGATATTTACCTGACCTAGGATCCGTTCTGTGGCTGCAAAAAAAGTAGAGTACACTCAGTCATGAGGGATCAGTTTTCCATTACAATAAAGCCGTAGGGTCACATACATATATTAGACTTATTCTTCTAGTAATGCTTGGCTCAATTCCTAACTACTGGAAATCCTTTTTTGTTCAATTTTCAATGCAATTCCATAGTAAACTCATCAGCAATGAATTTCCATTATATACATATATATATAATACTATATTACTTCTTCTCCCTCTCTCTCTCATACATACACACACATGTATATACACATAAATATTTGAATATATATATATATATATATATATATATATATATATATATATATATATATATATATATAGTCGTATTCTGTTGGCAATGCTTATGATAGGTTGTCTTATATAAAATGACCGTTTATGAAAGGAAAAATATGCTGGGTGACACTATAGTTGTTTTCGAAATATGAACATTCTGAGCAAGAGCTGTTAACAGTTGTCCTTGTATCAGTTTTCTCAAAATCTCACAAATTCATATAATCTATAACAGATTGAGGTTGTGCCCGATGGTCCCTATTCAGGCTCATAACCCCGGAACGAAATTTGTGGAACCAATGTTGCACTGTTCTTTCTGAGCAGGTTCCCATGCAAGATTGATGTTCTTGGGAGCTTGAACAGAATTTTTACCAGATTTGAATTTATAACGAAATAGTCTGGCTCACTTTGGAGACAGCATCTTCAAGAGTGACGGATCACTCTATAAAAATTGACATGATGAAACAGAAGCCTAATATGCATAACTACATTTTCTGCTTCAGAATTTTCTAAATCACAATCATAAACTCTAGTAACAATAAACAACTATTTCATGAGGGACGACCTATCATCTATTTCTAACAATTGACAAACTATTTCTTCTCAATTTTCAGTACATCCCGACAATAAAGTCAATCACAATGTATTTATGTAGTCAACTTATTTCCAAGAATTGTTTTTTTTTGCAAAATCGTAAGTAATGAATTTGTATTATTCCTAAAATAGCTCTATTTTGTCAATAACACTTGCATCAATTCCTAACCACTGACATTTTTCTATTTGGTTTTCAACGCACAACGCACAGATAGGGTGCCGAAATTGGCTCAAAGATATTTTTGATAAAAATTCAGTGCTCAATCAGTATTTTCACCTACATAAATTTAGTTTATCAGTGTAGAAAATTACTCAAGTTAAGCAAGGCAAGTGTTGATGTAGCTATAAAATCAGTGGTTAGCGATGGGAAAAGTCAAAATCTTACCAACGTACATCAGGTTAAAATGGAGTCGATATGAAAGCAAGAGGGACTACTGAAAGGATCTCAGTTCGACCAAGAAGAGAATCTTTATCCATGAAACTTCCCAAGATCTGAGCGCTATTTTGTCGCTGTGGTTGGAAAGATTTTTCTTTATTTTCTGAAGATCCAATTTGCCGGATCGTTACGGCTATTTTGAATCGGTTCCAGGTCATTTGGGAAATAGGTCAGGCCGAAAACTTTTCAATACAACGACTGAAGGAAGCGGAACACATATTTCCTTCAGTCGAACCAATTAACCGAGAGAGCATTGATATCAATAGCATCTATGAGCATGGGTATCAATAGTATCTTATGAGACTTCTAGAAAAATGCAAAAGCAGTTACCCAAAGCAGGATTGGTAACTTGGGAATACCCCAATAGCACAACCTGGTTATACAAAAAATGGGTTTGACGAGTCCAGTCCAATCAAGTCCAATTGCTACTGTGTAGCAATTCCACATTCTAGAAGCAACAACGCCCGACAAAGGCCAGAGGCGCACGACCAAAAGGTTGGGAATAAATGAATACCTAAACTAGGGAAATAGTCCGGCCTTATACATGATGATTAATACGCCCCGTCTAACAGAATTCAGACGAGAACTGTAATTATTGATTTATATTTTCCTTACTGCCAGTAGCAAAACCAACAATCAATAAGCATACTGTGATTTAAAAGAGGTTATTTCAATATGAGCTGGGAAGATGTGTATAATTTGTATTTTAGAAAGTTATAGAAAAAGCTTCGATCTCATTTCTTTACGGTGTTATTAATTGGCTCGGCGTTGAAAAAAAGAATACTTTTTTGATAGTCTCATGAACTTCCTAATAATTAATAACGATTTTTTGCGGAGTTCTCTGGAATATCAATTGAGAAATTTGTATTGACTAAGTAGTCTCAATTGATCCATTATGTACATATGTATATGTATATATATATATATATATATATATATATATATATATATATATGTATATATATATATGTGTGTGTGTGTGTGTGTGTTTGTGTATGTGTGTGTGATTATAAATGATATATCCATTTCTCAATATATATATATACATACATATATATATATATATATATATATATATATATATATATATATATATATATATATATATATATATATATATATATATATATATATATTGCAATGTATTCATGAATATTCTGTTAGATTATACGTGGATTTTTTAATAGTAATAATAATAATAGTAATAATAACAATAATAATAATAAATATGTATATGTATAATTGAAAAGTATAGACATTTTTGTCTGTTATGGTGTAATTTTTTCCTAGCTTTCTAGACTATATATAATCCTAGTATAGTTGAGTGTTGGCTTTATTTTCGTTAGTTAAAACAAACGATTGCCAAGCTAAAAACAAATTACGTAATGCATGAATAAGAATGACGTACGCAAAAACCAATAACGAATTCACTCTCTAAGTTCAGATTGACTTTATCTATTACAGGAACAATAAAGGAGCTTAAATGGGAGACACAGTTTTGGAATAATTTAGTATGGAAAATCAATTCTGTTTTATTTACCTTTTAAATTTCAATGAAGCAAGGAATTTTTATTAGATGAAGTGTTATAAATCATTATTATTATTGAAATTTTAAAGCTTCAAATATTTTAGTTGCTCTTTATCGTAACTTTTTGCTCAGGCTGATTACCCCTCGACAGGGAGCAATAAGCGTTGATCGGACCGTAATTCTAAGGCAACAATTAAACAGTGTGATTGGGAATAAAGAGTTAACCTTTGGTAAGGATCGAACTCATACACTCTGGAAAAAAACCAGTCAGAATTGATAATAATGCTACAGAACATCTTCCTATGATAAGAATAAAATTTAAAAATTTGAAAAGATATTATTGCATTAAGTACTAGTAGGTCTCAAGTGTAAACATCAAACAGTGTCGAATAACGATTTTAGGGAGTTAGGTTTAAGATGTAAGACCAGCTTGTTTAACTATGAAGCCCCGTGGCCAATGTTTATAAGTAGCAAGCAAAAGTAGTGGGGCAAGTTCGATTCCTACTCTTTATTTTCGACCACGCCATCTCACCGTTCCTGTATAATTGCAGTCCGAGTCAAAGTTGTGTTAAAAAGTAACTGAAAATCAGGATGAAAGTGAAAATTAATTAAAATCAATAATAAGTAGAAGGTTGTTCACAAAGTAGTGCCACATTTTTTGGAAACGGAATTGAAACCTGTTCAAAGACACATTACAAGAACGTAATCATCGTTATAAGTAACAGAAACAGTGTATTTTGATTATCCATCGTTGAAAGAACCTGGGTTTCTGTACAAAATGGATTCTGATAATGTTGAAGTGCCCCCTCCTTTCAAAAGTTTTGAAACTGAGAGAGAACTCCTGTAATCAAATTGAATAAAGTAAATTTGAAGGTTTATAATCGAGAGAAAAGGTAGACTGAGCTAAATCCTTCCAACTTAACGATTTAAGCTTCAAATGAAAGCCTCCATCTTCAACCGTCTCTTAATGAATCACATTACTATTTACTTGGTTTCCGCTTATAATATAGACCTAGAGGTTACAAGCACCCAAGGTGGTGTCACTCACTCCACTCCTATCACAGCTGGTAGTGGTGTGTCATGCTTTTCTCAAGGGCATTAGTGTGAAGTGAAGTCTCCCAGCAGAATTGTCAACTCCATTATTCTGGTTGTTATACGCTCAACGTCGCCGCGTCTCCATTGTATCTTCGCCTCAGTCAAATTTTCTAGACGTTAGTTTTTTTGAAGGACACAGTTTCATTCGACAAAATCAGGACATTTTTGTGTACATTTTCGCTATTCTTGCAGTCTTTACGACAAAGATCTTTCGTGATTATCCTAATTCATTTTAAGAGTTCATAATAGCCGAAAACTACCATATTCCACTGATTGTTCAATAACACATTACGAAAGTAGAGCTTTTGTTTAGATGTTGATATGAAATTTTCATTCTTGATGGTGGATGCGTTCAACAAGAAATAAAATAATTATTCTCATTGTGAGCTTTTGTTTTCGCAAGTAATAATAATCAAGAAATAAATATGATACTATACTTCCATCATTAAATCTGATTGGTTTTTACCTTCATTTTTAGCTGCATCTTCATCCCAATAGTCAAACTTGATAATTAAAATATTGTTTTACAATACTTCATCTAATAAGAATTAGATTGAAGATAACTTCATTAGGATTATTAGGTCTTAAAATAAAATTATCTTTTGTTGTATTCAAACAAATTTTTATTCCCAGTTCGAAAATATGGCATTGATACCTAAACCGCTAAATTAAGTAAACAGAGTTAGTTTAAACCTTCAGGCTGTTTGTTAAATTGTCTGAGATGAAGTTTTGAATGAACAACCAATATTAATCATTTTATATGATCGCTGTCACCGTTGTACAAATTTTTTTAAAAATGCGTCATCAGAATCTGGACTCGACAAAAATTGTCAACTCTTTCTCTCGTTAGATTAACGAAGAAATTGTTCTCCTGTAATTAATTTTCTGTTATTGGTCCGAACATTTGTTCATTATGAAATAAAAGATAATTAAAAAAAAGGATAAAGAAAAACTATTCATATGGAATAAATTACTGTTGTTCAGTGAATTGTGTTTATTTTAGTGAATAAGGTTTTCTTGTAATTGGAAAATGGAAGCCGCGTTGTTTTGATAATAGAAATTACCGTTCGATTGTAAATCCAATCTAACTGAAAACTATTTGGTTACTCGTAGGAATACCGGACGGTGCCCTGGGAAAAATAAACTCAAATATAACAACACAGGGAATATATGTTTCTTGATATATACTTTATTGAAATTTTACCGAAAGATCATTTATACTATTTACAAATGGAAGAGTAACCGTTACTGAAAAAAATATTCCGATGCACAAAATAAAATAAATGATTTAGTTCCTTTGTTTTACAGGGCTTCCGCTTACACAACATTAGTGCCTCTCCGATAGGGTGCCAATATTAAAAAGTTATACGGGCATCCAATCCTAGAACAATCAATAAAGCGCTGGCTATGAAGTAGACTACTAAATTTACCTTGGACAACGAATCTCCATGAAATCATCAAAAGAAGAAGAAATCAAAGAAAGATTCGCTTTAGGATGGCAAGCCCTCGATAGTGCAAGCTTAACCTTCAAAAACAAGAAAATCCCAATAGTCCTAAAAAGAAGAGTATATTGCCAAAGGATCTTACTAGTAGTCACCTATGGGGCTTGATCCATACAATGAGAAGCATGCAACATGCACATGAAAGAATCGTGCTCAACCTCACAGTGAGAGATCAGAAGACAGCAAAATATATTAGTGGAAAAATAGGAGTCTGCGACATCAAAGATTCCATTAGTTAAGTCAAATGGCAATGGGCTGGACATGGTGCAAGAACGGCCGACAACCGATAGGCTCACAACATGGATCTCCAGAAATTGCATCATAAACCGAGGCCGGCAGAATACAAGATGGAGAAACGTACTAGACAAGTTCAGAAAGTGCTCTCTCTCTCTCTCTGCAACGCCCATGGTAAATCGTGGGAAGGTCTATGTCCAACGACAGACGATAAAAGACAAATAATAATAATGATGCTGATGAGAAAAAGTATAGAATAGTCATGTTAAGGTCAGCGATATGGAGATATTTTCCATTCATCCAAATGCCAAATTTCAGGTTATGAGGTGCAAAATTGTGGCTTACAACTTTGAACAAACATACATACATTCCTTTTTATACAAATCTTGATATTTGGGCGTAAAATTGGAGACATTCATATATTAGAATGCTGTATTTGTTGTAGATTTTGCTAGTATACAAATATACCGACAGCTGCGAGTGGAAACTGTTTCATCGCAATTATTCTGATGATCATTTTCGGTCTAGAGGAGTATTTTATTGTCATATGCCTAGGGAAGGGTGTACTTTGAGATTTTGAAATTATTTCGTTGATATTAAATGGTTGTATGCTTGGTGGACAGATCTAGTATTTATCAAAAAAAAACATGGAAACTATTTTTGATAGTAATTCATAAATTTATATGATTTTATCTCATAATTTGTTCGGACTATTAAACTCAGTATTTGTGTTATTTTGGTGTAACATTAATTCTCACCCCCACTAATAAAGTTGGAAGAGGTACATGTTTCACTCATGCCTGTCTGTCTATTCATACGGTGTCCCCGGAGGTTCTCAATGAATTCCAATGACATTTTGATACTTCTTATGCAACATAACAATATAGGATTTGATTTCTATCCAGTTTCAAGTGAAAATGTCTTTTGCAGAGGTAGGTGGTCTCTGGGTGCTTTGTAATTTAAACCCTTTAGTGGGATGTTTAATCGATATGGAACTGGTCAACATGATGGCCAAGGCACAAGGGCGAGTTAACACTGTCAAGGCCTTATGCTTAGTATGTTTGACCAGGCTCTTTCCCTAGATTCCTTTCCTTTGGATCAGTGAACCCCGGGTTTACAACCTACGGCTCATCAACAGTGTTGAAAGCAGCAACAAGATATGATACATCAATTTAAAGGTCAACAACAGTTAACGTATTTTTCACATGCAGTTGATCCCAAAAAGAAAGACGAATTAACGTCCGGCTCGAGGTCGTGTCAGACAAAGGACAAAGTGCCCAAGAGCCGGACGTCAAGCCACCCTACCCTAAGGTCAACAATAAAAGAATTGAAGCTGAATTACTTCTCATTGATGCACATCCAGTCAGAGGATTCGCGTAAAATTGACTGTCAGGATATTTCTAATGAGTTCTCAAAAAAATGTTGGAAATTAAAATATAAAATATAATTTTCCTATCATTCATATGAGTTGTATTTTTAGAGTTTGCATTTGAGGCAGAAGTACCTCCATCTTGATCTTATTCAGTTTTATTTTAGATGTGAAAAAAGGAAAAATCTTCGCAGTTTTCTTTCTTAATTTGATTTTACTTACGGATTAAAGCATTTAATCTTCACGGATCATGATTTCGGGAAGAATATTTTTGTTTGATTGTAATTCTCTACATTTTTCGACGGGCCGACATTTTTTGACTGCCGAACCTTATGCTTTAGACTATCGAGCTCTCCACTGCCAAGGAAGCTATTGAAGGTCGAATAAGTGTGCTAGTATGTTACTTCCAAGTTTTTGTTCTATCTGTTCTTGAGTTGATGCCGTAAGTCCTGTCATAATTAAAACATTAGGCAAGCGATGGTTCTCATCGATTTTTCTCGTTCAACTAATCTCTTTACTTACTGTTGTTCTTAGAGTTTTATTGAAGAAAAGACTTCAAAGAAATGTACAAAGTTTGCCTACTTTTCACGGGGATTTTGTCCTTTCTTCAGCTCTAATTCTTTTCTTTCTCCCTGCAAATCGCCTGCTTCTTGTCTTCTCTTGCTCTTTTCTATCAACTTCTTCCTGCTTTCTCCATATATTGTCTTCTTTTCCCTCTTCCACGTTCGTGTTGTTTTTCATGTTGTTGTTGTTGTTGCTGTTGTTGTTGTTGTTGTTGTTGTTGTTCTTCTTCTTCTTCTTCTTCTTCTTCTTCTCCTTTGTCTTCTTCTTCTGCTATCTTTCTCTTCCTTCTTTTTCTACCCAGTCTTCTTTTTCTTTAATCGTTCTTCTATCTCTTTTCTGTCTTTTCTTCTTCTTCTGTCTTTCTTTTCCTTTCTTTCATTTACTTCTTTTCAATTCTCATTTGACCTTTTTCCCTTCCTTTTTCTATCTTTCTACTTTTTCACTTTCTTCTTCTTTTTTCTTCTTTTACCCTTTTGTTTTCTTTTCCATTTTTATATTCTTTTTAATTCTTATTCGACTTTTCCTCCCTTTTTTTTCTCATTACATGATTATTCGTTCTTCTCTTCTTTCTTCCCTTACCTTCTTCCTTCTTTTTTTTAACTTTTTAATTCTATCTTTCATATTTTGCCTCTTTTTTTCCATCATCCTTATTACGTAGGTAATTACCTGTCTGTTATACAAACTAAAATTCTATCGTAATCTTCTTTTCTCGTCTGCGCTTCAATATACAAATGTAAGCATGCCAATGTTTCTCTGTTTGAAGATTAAAAAAACCATCGAAGAAACATTCTCAAAGTTCTTAGCTTATGTTTTCTTATTACTAATGAATACCTCTTTAATAAGCGTCCGCCATTTTTGTCCAAACGCAAAGATAATTTCCTTGGTTGAGTTAAGCTGAGCCAATCATTCAATTGCTTTTATCTAATTTTTTTATGTGTGGCAATTAAATCAATTCTAATTCAAAATCGACATACGGAAAACTCTCACTGTAACGGCACTTATTTTATTCAATGATACGTGCGTTCTAATGACACATTCATATTTATATTCTCACAAGAAACCGAAACCAAAAACCATCACCAAAACTGTTGAAATATGATTCTTCGGTTTTAAAGCTAGTGTGGCTTTACATATATATATATATATATATATATATATATATATATATATATATATATATATATATATATATATATATATATATGTATATATATATATATATATGTATATATATATATATATATATATATATATATATATATATATATATATATATATATATATATTATATATATATATATATATATATATATGTGTGTGTGTGTATGTGTGTGAGTGTGTGTGTATGTGTGTCTTGCGTACAGGTCGTGCCAATGAGACTGGAGAACTGAAAATTCAAACTTTTACTCCTTATGTCTAGAAAACATTTTTCTTTTATCCCCCCGAAATAGTTTTTGTAGGGGGGTTCAAATTGCAATGTTAGTTTTAAGCCAAATTGGCACCTTAACTTATGTCGGGTAGCATTCACGATTTTTCATTTTAATTTCAAACTAATCACAAGAGCCAAGAAAAGAGCCAAGAAAAGTGATTTATCTATTGACAACCCCTTTTTTCATTTTTTGTTGATCACCCCCAACGTACCATGCTGCCTAGAGACCCTGGTCATGTGAAGGTTTATATTGAGTGACGAACAAAACCTGTTTCGATTCTTTATTCTATAATCTCGTTATTTTTGAGTAAACTGAAAGACAGCAAGTTTTCTTTTTTTTATTCAAAGAGCTAAAATGTAGGTGAGACCGGGGTTTGTTAGGAACAGGGGAAGATTGAATCGCTTACTTCAATTTTTGTTTTTACCACTCGATGGCGCCACTGTTAGCCTCATTTTGAGCAGTAAATTCTTGCCTTATTTTGCAATTAAGTTGAATGTATTGTATGCTTGAAAAACATTTTTTAATTTTTTTAGTTTCAGAAACGAGTGCTTATTTCACAATTCACGAAAGCTTAGACCATATCCATACGAAGTGGCTTAAATAGTACATATACTACATTTCAAGGAGTTTCTATCAGAACTCTTTTCATGAAATAGAATCCAAAGAAAACTATGAATTTGGGATTGGTTGGTACATCATAACCAAGACTAGTGTTATTGTATGCAGTTGACACAGGGGAAAACAAAAAACCTGCAAAATAACAAAACAAACTTCAAAAAAGTCATTTGTATTGTTATTCTTTCCTTATTGCACCTTTCATCTTATTCCAATGCATCATTAAGATCCACTTACATATGATTCCTCTTCTCCTGCCTGATATTCATTATATTCATAATAAAATCTTACTTTTTCCATTCAAATACATTCTTCTGTGAGGTTTGAAACTTTATATTCCACAATCATAACACAAAATAAATCACATCTGTATCAACTAACGCGAGAGCAAGAGAACTAACTTGTCCAATCAGATTGAACCAACTCGGCAGGTCGGTACGCTTAAACCCGAATATTCAAAGGATGATATGATAAAATTGAGAAATATCTCAGGTTTAAACGACCCAATCAAAGGTTGTCTTTTTTTCACTGTAACTTTTGATCATACTTAGGTTTTAATGAATTGATTTCACGGGAAGCTCCAAGGATTCAGGTGAAAAATGTTCCAACAAGCCTGGTATCCTTTACCGCATAAGTGAAAAATGACGCAAATATTGCTATGAGTCTAACGTGGAGGTATTATGACTAGAGGGTCGCCTACTCAAGTTTGAAATGGGCAGTCACGGAGCTCAGATGAATTTCAAAGTTCTCTCGATTCCCTTGTAAACCATTCATCTCATAGCCCGGCATATACGCTATTTAACTTATACATAAAAAAAGAGACATTCACGTGCACAATTGGTTTAGGTCATAATTCAATATGAAGATAATCGTCTGGATAAGGTTTGCAAAAGAACTGTGTTAACTAGTGAAGACATAATTATTCAAGCTGCTGCCGCTGACTACGGAAAAAATGGAAGCAGAAGACTTGATCATTTAAAAGTGTATTTTATTGAATTCAAAGAAATGATTTAAGGTTGGTGCTTATAGGGTTAGGGTTAGTGTTGCAAATGAAAAAAAAATGAATATTTTTCTCATATTTGTATCATTAAAATGAATAAACGGTTGGAATTATTATCATAAAATGATTAAAAAAAAATTCTTCGTTATTTTTAACAGAATTTCTCCACACTTACTGATGTACATGAGAAGTAAACAGTCTCCTATTTGTTTAAAATGGTCTGCATAATTTACGCTGTCATCATGTGGAGAGCTCATACTAGTTACCTCCACTTTTGCGAACCCCATCCAAACAATTTCCAATATGACTCACAGTTTTGGTGTACTAGAAAACTATATGCACAACTTTTCATATGCCGGCATATAAGATGGACATTTCATCATCATGATCATCCTGATCATCATCATCATCATGATCATCATCATCAGCAGCAGCAGCAGCAGCAGTCTTTTAGCGTCCGTCGTTGAACGTAGACCTTAGCTAAGACTTCTCTCTATTGTGAGCGTCGCGGAACAAATACTTTCTGAAATTGTTTAGTTCGTCATATTTTGCCGGCCACAGTTTTGCATATGATTTCGATTAATTATGAGTCTTGAGCAGCATGACCATCCCATTGCCATCTTAGTTTTCTAATGGAGTCTGTGACATCTCTGGATCCTGTTTTTTCTCTAGTATAGTGTACTGCCTTTTGATCTCTCCATGTGATGTTGAGCATTATTCTGTCTTGTGAACGTTGCATGGTTCTCAGCTTGAAAGCCAACCTTTTGGATAAGGAAATACTAAGCAAATCGAATGTGCTGGTATTATGACCAGAGAGCCATCTACCGAGGCTCGAAAATGGACAGCTATGGGGCTTGGATGAGTTCCAGCGAGTATTAGTTCCCCCAAATACCCTTGTAAACCATGGGTTTTATAGACCAACAAATACAGTAAGTCGCAGTTTAGGGGATATTATAACAAGATTCACATGGAGATTGTAATTTAATTAGGAAAGAGTTGGGAGGCCGTCTCCGAGAGAATCGATTTTGTTGTCACGGAGAGACTTAAAGGGCAATCAGGAGACGTCAGCTTCCGATCTAATATATTGATTTATGCGAGAAGCTGCATTTTATGACTCCCGCGTTTTGAATTAACTGCTCGTTTAAATATGGTGTCAGGTGTTAATTCTACGTGACGAAGAAGCGGAAATGCTGCCTAGAGACAACCGTCTCTTATTAGTTACATGAAATACAGTTAAATTGAATAGATTCAGAATTACACTCTCTGAGCTCATCACTTTCTTATTAAGGGTAAGAAATAATTACGAGAAGACCGTGGTTCAATCAAACGCTGAGTAATACCAAAAGACTTTGAAATGGTACTCAATGGCTCTCTGCTAAGCACTCAGCACAAGGATTAAGATTGAAGAACCTCTCCCCAAAGATACGGTGTTAGAGCTTAATCACGTTGGATAGATCGATACACGTAAGATCATCGACGTTGAGCAATATGAAACCCGGTCAGTAGCTAAACAGGTGACCATTTGGGAATACCAGCTGCTGGAAACAGAAAGATGCTTCAAGAGGGCGGGGAATAATAACGAGCTATTTGAAGTGTTTCAATTTTGAAGATTAAAGAAGGAGGGAAATCCCCCAAAGGAAAATATCCATCAAGAAAATAAAGATACCTGAGGAAAATTTCCTTTAGAAATATCCCCAAAAGATTCACTTCCAATGGAAAAATAAAAGCTGATATCCCCCTATATTCATTACTGCACTCAACTTTTAGACCCCCCTCATATTGGTTAGGTTTTGTATACCATATGCAAACATGCACTCACACGTAAGAGAGACCAGGGTAATTCGGTACATTTTTCTCTTGGGTGGTTGTAACTTCCTGTCGAGTTAATCCATTGAAACGTAAATATGGCCAAAAGTATCTATGGAAAAGAGACCTCCTTTGAATTGCTCATTGGAATCTGGAACATTGTCAAGTTTATTATATCATTATTCACACATTCAAAAAAATGTACGGGCTTACCTCACCAGTGGGTATAGTTGGTACAGTCTGATTGGTAAAGTTGGTTTTCTTGTTAATAGGTACAGGTGTGATTCATTCAGTGTTATGATAAAGAAATACGAAGTTTTAAACCACACAAAGGAGTGTAAGTGAGATTTTATGAATATAATGGTCACCTGGTAGGCTAATTTTTCTCATGTGTCCCTTTAAACTTCTTGTTTGATTGATTTGTTAAAACGTAAGAATGACCAAAAGTTATTATGAAGAGAAGACATTCTTTGGGAGGATCGTTCAAATCTGAAATATTTGTCAAGTTAATTATATCATCCTTTAAACATTCGGGTTAAAGCGTGCCGACCAACTGAGTTGGTTCAATCTGATTGGATAAGTTAGTTGTCTTGCTATCTTGTTAGTTGATACAGACGTGATCTATTTTGTGTTATATTTGAGAAATAAAAAATTTCGAACTGCACAGAAGAATGTATTTGAATGAAAAAAAATAAGATTTTACTAATATAATGACCACCTGGCTGGAGAATAGGGATCAAATGTTAGTGGATATCAGTGATGCATTGGAATAAGATGAAAGGTGTAATAAGAAAGAATGACAATACAAATGGCTTTTTTGAAGTTTGCATTGTTATTTTGTAGTTTTTTTTTTCCTAGGCTTCAATAACTTACAACCATAACGTATCAACCAGCCCTGTTAACAATGTACCAACAAACCCCAAACACATGGTTTCCTTTACATCTATTCAAAAAAAAATCCCCTGACAGAAGCAACTTGAAATGCACTATACATACTGTTTATTGCCGTTTCTGATAAATATAAACTGCGCGCTCATAAACCCTACGATACAGCAGGATCTAGACGTTCGTTTGACCGAGTAAAAGGGTTACTTACCAGGGTTTAAACACATTTTTCATGCAAGGAATTTCGTGCTTACAACAC
Organism: Thysanoteuthis rhombus; assembly: GCA_963457665.1. Taxonomy (NCBI): domain Eukaryota; kingdom Metazoa; phylum Mollusca; class Cephalopoda; order Oegopsida; family Thysanoteuthidae; genus Thysanoteuthis; species Thysanoteuthis major. The sequence continues at coordinate 11,925,232 of OY735207.1, read as the reverse complement.
TGTTGCAAACTTAGCTGAAAAAAGGGCAACATTTTTCTGCATAGAATGAGGCTGATAGTGGAGCCAACAATTAGTGGAAAAAATCTGAGCGAATGATTCAAGCTTCCCTATTTCAAACTAGCTGTGGTCTTCTCTGCTCGCCCCAAACATGCATATACATCCATACATACACAAACAACATATGCAACGTGCAAACATATATAGTTTTATCAAAATATGTTCACTTGTTTGAAATTGGTATGGACAAATTCAGAGGCACGTCAATATCTCTATTTGAACAAATCGGTATACGAACACTTGTCTCGAGAAAAATTGTCCTCATATACGAACTGTTTGCTTATATCTGAACTGGAGTAAGCTGGCCAGTGTCTCTGTTAAAGTGAATAAAAAGAATATAACAAAAAAGAAGCAAAAGTTTTTTGAATATTTCCCAAATACCGTAGTTCTTTAATAACAAAATAAGGAAATGTATTTTAGAATTCAAAATTTGTTCTCCCCTTCTTTTGTAATGGTCTATTTACATTTAAAAAAGAACACACGAAATTTAAAGAAAAACTTTTTAAAATACTTATCTCTTTTCCCTCTGTACAGTCAATTTATATTTAAAAAACCTCGATATTCTAAAGATATCAAAAAATACTCTTTTCTCTTTTTTTTACGGTCCAATCATATTTAAAAAGAACATGCAATATTTGAAGAAAAAAACATTTGGATTAATGAAAATGAACTATAATTTAAATCAATGTTACTTAACTATTAAAAGAAAAGGAAAAAAACCTGATAACCTAATATTTAAGCTTAAAATGTTTAGCAAGAGGTGACTTTTAGGAGGTTTGGAATCAATTAATCCGATTTATATTATTTTTTATGGGAAAATTAATTCAATATACGATATCAGAACAATAATACGGATTAAGCTCATGTACTCATGGATCATGTTCGACTGTGTACCGTATTTCGTATGTTGAGGGAGTTTTTCCAGGGTCCATTAGGGAGATTTTTTTCCTGCAGGGAATATTTTCCCCTGGGGATATTTTCCTAGAATAGGATTGCAGACATTCGTGTTTTGCTAGAATTAATTAAAAAGAAGATTAAAAAAAACAATGCATTTTCTCTTTAGTTACTCATAGGGCTGAAAAACGGAACCAATCTAGATGACTGACCTTTAAATTGAGAACCGTGCAACGAGCAAGGGAGATAATCACGCTCAACATAACAGAGGGATCACAAGACAGCACATTATATTAGAAGGAAGACAGAAGTCCGAGAGATCAAAGAATCCATAAAAAAAATACATAATTGGGAATGGACTGGTCATATCACGAGAATGTCAGACGGTCGCCGGACCACACAACTCACAACAAGGATCCCCAGAAATCACAAGCGAAACCAGGCCTGACAAAATATAGAATGGCATGACGAATTAGATAAGTTCTGAGAGTACTGGCTCCGTAACGTCCACGATAGAGAGGTGTGGCGAATCTTTTCGTCTTTGTCAAACGACGGACGCTAAAAGGCTGCTACTGCTCCTGATGGTGAATTATGGGAAACTAGGGCAGTAGTCTTGCTATTAATCACAGATTAAAATGGTCGTCTTTATACAAGGAGATTGATTTTCAATCAAGATCATAAAAGATATGAAATCCTCCGTTGTGAAAGATTACAGAAGAAATAGAGCTAGGCTCTAGATATTTACTGAGCTTAGCTTACAAGGACATTATGCCGAATGAAATGATCGGTCGTCACGAAAACTGGAGATCAAATCCCCGCCTCACTTTATTAGGCCATGTACTCGAATACCCTGTTTCCGTTGTTTTCTAATGGACGAGGTTCCGTGTGTTCCAACTTGATCAGCATTCCCGCTTCTAAAGAAAGCTTAAAGTTTATCATAATAGGAATTAAGTCTTAACGATAATTTCTATCTTAATGTCTGAGATTATGATACAAGATTCTTATACATTGATTTATTCAAAATAGTGTTCTTATCTTGGTTGTTATCGACACAACGTTTCGGCCGTTGTGCTCTCCGATTTTCTTCATGTGCCTGTCATATACGGTAACCTTCTTAGTAATTTCCACCGCTTGATCGTCTTACAAGACAATGCTTCAGAGGATACAAGTATTGGTTGAAAGAGTTGCCCATGCCAATGTACAATCTATGGGTAGGGTTATGGAAAGACATATACACTAGCCGAATAAAACAAATAAAAGTTGCTTCACAATGAAGAATGAACTCGAAAGAATCAATTGATACAAGACATCCTATTGCACAGAGAGTGGAATGAGAACAATATACTTCTGTGGATTGAATTAAGGGTTCAATTCGGAATTTATATATATATATATATATATATATATATATATATATATATATATATAAGTGAATATATATTTGTATATATATATATGAATATATATATATATATATATATATATATATATATATATATATATATGTGTGTGTGTGTGTGTGTGTGTATAGAGAGAGAGAAAGAGGGATAAATAAAGTGGTAGAGACACATGCATACACAAACACACGTATCATGTAACATAACTGCTGTGTTGAAAGAGACGAACAGATCGAGAATAAACTAGATGAGAATTAGGGTTGAAGCAAATATATATGTATATATATATATATATATATATATATATATATATATATATATACACATATATATATATATATATGTGTGTGTGTGTGTGTGTTAGAGAGAGAGAGATATGGTGCGTTCATTTATGTATGTGTACTTAATTATAAATATATACACTTATATGGGTCTCTCTCTCTCTCTATCTCTCCTTCTCTCTCTCTCTCTCTCTCTCTCTGTATATATATATATACATATATATGTATATATATATGTATATATGTCTTTTCATCAGTCAATATGTATGTGTGTATGTATGTGCATTTATACATATAGGCACGTGAACATATTTGTACATTCACACACACATACACGCACATATACGGCTATCATACACAGCAAGAGTTTCATTTCCTCTTATTCATGCACTCACACGTGTATAAATATATCAAAACGTTAGCCCCTTTTTTTCTCCACCGCTGATGCGGTACTGCTTCAGCTATTGATCCTGAGTTATTAACTGCAAAGACAGTGGACAGTTCTATGAATGGCAGAAATTGTCATATTAAGACCAAATTTGAATAGGTTAGCGTTTGTGAGGGATCAAGTGATAAAAAGAGAGGGGGCTTAAGGAGAGATAGCGTTTCTAACAAAGAAAAATAGCTGTTATCCCAATAAGAAAGGGATAATGAGAGAGAAAGATAAAGAAATTATTTCTTTTCATCGTACTACGTCTTGTCATTCTTTTTTCAGAAATCAATTCTTGAGATAAAAAATACGATACAAGTAAGAAAGAAAAAAAGAAAGAAAGAAAGCAGACCTAACAGTGTTTACAACTAATCTATACACTTAATATATATTTATGACTTTTTCCTCTGTCAATGGATTATATTGCATTTCGAACGATATTCCCCCTTTTATTTTGACTTAACAGTAATTAAATTGTATTCTGAACGCTTCAACGGTGTTTGACCCGAAAAATCAACCGGAGACAAATATTCTTTAATATTATTAATATTTTTATTACAGGAACAAACGTTGTCTTATTCTATCAAAAAGTGTGTGTACAACGTCACCGGTTATGAACACAATCTGTTCTTTTTCTTGCTTTCCCACTAAGAACTTTTCAAAGTAACTATTTATTCAATCTTGAGCGAAGTGATGTAAACGTCTTGTTCCTACAATTTATGCAGATATTGATTAGATATAATTCAGTACATAGTCAGTAATGCGGAGAGTGGTCTCAACATCCCAAGAGAGTCATTTGGAACCTTTCATTCAAATAGATGTTCACAATAGCATAATATTCAAGAACCCGGCGACAACACTTAAATATATTCATAAACATCACGCTATCGTCTCGTTGGAATTATCGGAAGTCTTTCTAAAAACGAAGGTGGTACATTAAAAGTCTTTTTTGCTATGATAATGATTTGAATATTTTGAATGTGTTAGCTATCTGCCCCGACTTATAACGTTGTTTAATCTTAAGTAACGCCTTGATTTGATCACTATTAACCTCGGCTTGGCTACCCAACAGTGAGTTCATAGCTTGATTGTACCCTTTCCCCAACGAAAAAAAAAAAAAAAAAATACTGCCACCAAAATTTAAAATACGCCGACCAAATTTGAAAATAAGCCAAGGAAACTAAAAACAACGACAATCAAATTAAAAAATAAGACAACCAAATTCGAAGATCATCATCAAACTTTTAACCTCTGTCGTCAAAAACATACCTTCTCCAGAGTTGTCTATCATGAGCATCGCAGGCTTATACTTTTTGAACTTTTCTAGATCATCATGCCATATTTTTTCGTTGGTCAAAATTTTGCATATGATCTTTGGGAAGCCATGTTGTGATTCATGATGTCCAGCAGTAGTCTGACATATTTTGGAACGTGACCAACCATTTGCCATTGAGTTTTATAATGGATTGTATGATATTTCTGACTGCTGTTTGTTTTTCAACATGACCTGCCATTTTGTGATTTCTCCATGTGATGTTGAGCATGATTCTATGAATGATGAGGGCTTTCTCAGTTTAAGGGCTTATCTTTCAGTTAGGTTCAAAGTTTCAACTCCATAGTTGACGATCGGGAGGATATATTTGCTGTAGACCCTTCTTGCCCAAGCAGATTAAAAGACAAGCATAATGAATCGTAGCGTGGAATTTTAGTTTGCTTGGTGTATTCTAAAATCTGGTTGTCGTCGTTTTTAATTTGATTACCACGTTTCAAAATTTAGTTGCCGTATTTTTGAACGTGCTTTCTTTTACTAGTTGTTCAGGAAAAGGTCAGTAAGTCATTCATATATTGAACAACTCTTCAATTTACCTTCTTGTCGTATCTTCACCTTTGTAAAATGAAAAAAAAGCATCACATGGCTTAAATATTTCAAAAATTCTTCTATCTCTGATTTTGAATCATTAAACAAAAAAATGCCAATTTGTGGATTATCTTACAACGGGCAAGGAATTTTTCCTTCCGATTGATAAGTATTACACAGGACATCAAAATGGTCTCCTAAACTACCTTGCTAACTATCACCCTACGATTCGGCATGACACTTTCGTAATTTGGCACAGAACAATAGTGGTAGGGGCAACCAGTAAGAACCCAACTCATTACACTGTAATAATTGTTTGCTAACCATTAACCCACGGCGAGGCACCAAAGCTTAGGTGACACAAGTCCATAGTTGTAGAAGTGTCCAGGAAGGATCGAACTCACTTTTAGTGGGACCAACTTATAGCCTGACCAAAACAAAACATTTCGAATGGCAATGAGCTGTTCACGTTGTTAGACAACCGCTGGACATCACGACTCACAACGTGGATCCCTTGAAATCATATGCGAAATTGAGTCCGGCAAAATTAAGATAGACTGATGAACTATATAGACAAGTTCAGAAAGTACTGGTTCTGAGACACCCACGAGGGATCTGGAGAATCTTTGGGAAGGCCTATAACCAATGACGGACGTTAAGAGGCCAATGATGATGTCTATATAACTATATATATGTCTTTGAGTGAGAGTGTACATGTGAGCGTATGTGCGTGTGTGAGTGTATATATGTGCGTGCATGTGAGTGTGCGTGTGTGTGTGAAAACCAATCATAGATTTGTTTGTTTTTCATTTCCCATGTTTATCCTTTGATTCATTATTGATCTTTTTGGCCGGTATTTCTTTCATGTCTACTTCAGTCATTGGAAGCCTTTACTTAGTTTCCGACCCACACTCGTAGAATGACGATCTGAATAATTGCAATAGAGAAAATACTGATAGTGATTGACAGCACTTCACCTGAAAAAATGAAACTCAATATATTTGATCTATTTACATAGTTAACCCACGGCGAGGCATCAAAGCTTTTGTGTAATTTCCCCTCCTTATCCACAGAGGATATGTTCCAAGCAGGGTTGTCATTTTTTGAATTTTGAAGTCCACTTTCGACAATGTTTAGATTTTGAAATGTTTTCTTGTTTTCATATTTTAAAGTCCAGTGTTACCAATTTGAAATTGAAAAAAAAAATCGAATTCGAGGGAGAATTCCAATATCGGAAAATTAAAAAATCACATCTGAATTGGAAACTTATTCCAAGACGCCAATCAAACGCCTGGAAACGTGCATGGTACCGAACCCTATATATCTTGTGTTTTTTCATCGAATACTTATATAACTATAATGAAATTTTATTTATAGATTAAGCACAATAAGAGAACTGTACTTGCTGATCTTAGCATCCTCAGCATACGATTTCTTGCTTCCCCTTTTAAGCCTAGAACATACTCATTCACTTAAAGAAACCACTTTACAGCTTCGCTTCGTCGTATCTGGATAGCCAGCAACATTATTCTTGTACTTTCATACCATTATCAAATAAAACTTATGAATTCATTATTCCTGGGAACGCATAGAAATAAGGGTATCCGCTGGGAAAAGGGGTTAGCAAACGAGACATTTTCCCCACAAGATCAGGATGCCCCACCAAGGATGAAGGGGTTGGAAAGTTGGAACTCTATAGTCAATTAAGGATAATCGTGCTGTACAATTCTTCAATGTAATCCAAGATTGATGTACCCATACAAAAAGTGGCATTATTCTTCGCTCATGACAGGGTTGTCGATAAAGTATATTCCGAATATATCCCGCCCAACCAACTAGAAAAATACCCCCTCCCCAGAAAAAAACAGCAGATACCCAAGCATAGAAGCACTAAAGAGTGTGGTGAAATAGATTGTAACGTATTGTATTGTAATGTGGCTTTGCTCGAAACGTTTATGATAATCTCGTACTAATGTAATGAACAGAATGCTTTTTTTCACGTTTCTCGGTCAGTAATAATGGATTCTTCAAATTAAAGGTTACGATTTTCCTGATAAGAATATCTCCTTTTCACGATTCAAAACAATGGACTCTTTCACTGATACGCCCCCAGAAGTTTATTTTCTAAAAAACAAAAAATAATAATCTCTTAGAATTTCAGATATATCTGGGGGATTTTTTGGGGTTTTTTCTTTTCGTTTTTTTTTTTTTTTTTCGTGAAATTAATTAGTTTATCATAATAGCCACCTTTGGTAGTTCAGTTTGCCTAAGCGAGCGATTCTCAGAATTCACAACATAACAAATGTCGATAAAAATTTACTCCGTATAAAAGGAGAAAATAATAAGTTTGAAATAAATTTGCTATTTACGGCTTAACAAAGTCTGGGGCTTTTATAATTACGTGATACAAACAAAACATTGAGTTGAACGGCAGATTTAGTTTAATTTAACGCAAAATTTACACCTCTTACATTTTCGAAATCGTCACGCTCGAAAATAAAAATAGTGACTTTGATAACGTTTACACTAAGTCAAGAATAAAACAAAAGTAGTTCCCTTATGCTGGCCACGACTCCAGCCGTCCTTACCAGGATTCAAAATCCCACAAGTTTCTTTGTCTATCATCAAAGTTCTCCCTAATACGCGATTTGTGAAATTGACTGAGAGTTGACTAGCATCCAAAGTAGCGCCACTAAATTCGTCTGCTATTTTACCCATGGCTTAATGGAGAAGAAAAGATGGATTCATGCTTTTCCCAATGGCGTCAGTACACACAAATCTCTATTAGAACTTGAACTCGTCCAGCCGATTCCTGTTTCCGATCTGCTCATCCCTAGACCACAGGTATTCTCCGTCAAAGATGTGGTCGACTCTAATCAACGAAAGTTTCAATATTGTTTGACTGACAGCAAGAATTAGAAATCGGCTTTCGTATCAATCCAAACCTTAGCCTCTTATTCAACACGAACCATACCCTTTTCCTTAGAGATATGAGATGCTTTAAATACATCGCATTTTTTTTAGATGTGCAAGAATAGAGTCTGTTGAGATTGCAGAAAGCAGCCATAATAATTCATGCCGCATATATAGTCACTAATAACATCACAGCGCCGAACATGGAAGATACTTTCAACACAGCTTGTAACTACATTAGTGCCTCTTCATTCTGTTTCGAGTCATCGACGAGGGACATAGAACGCAATACACACCAATGGAAGTCCGCTGGATATGTTCAATCAAAGATGACTGGGAAATTTTTTTGAGTTCTCAGTTATTCCCCCATCTTTCTTTCTGGAAAACATTCACTGATAAGAAAGGCTTTTGGATATTCCCTTGGCTTCTGTCAAATTATCTCTGTGTTCTTATTGTCTCACCAAAAATACATTCTCCGTTCGTTTCGTTCGTCTTTTCATTCATAGAGATAGGAAAACAAATAAGTGCATCTTGGTATATTTGTCCAAACAAACAGGCATATAAACATATCCTTTTTTAAAATAGATATTCATGCAAAAAAGAAACGAAACAGCTAGGCATTGATGGCGACACGCCAGCTATTTTTTGAAGCAGCATATATATATATATATATATATATATATATATATATATATATATATATATATATATATATGCTGTAACTATTTTTGATAGTTTTAGTTATCTGTGTGAAGAGTGCTCGATATCAGAGATATGAGTACATGCTATAGATATAGATTGACGGAAGATCGCACAGACGTGAAACTCAGAGTAACTATGAAGCGCTGATTTGTCTATATCTATTTATATGTGTGTGTAGGTGCTCTTGTATGTATATGCATACATATGTATGCACATAAGCACACATGCACGCAGCACACACACATGCATATATTCATACACATATATATATATATATATATATATATAGTCTCGAAAGCTTTTCAGCTTTAAATACCAAACATTAAAAAAAACTTTAAAAACATTTTCTTGAGTCACTTTGGTCACTTATTTCCGAATATCTGCCAAAACAATTTATATAATTTTATTCAGTGTTTTCCCCTGTTTCACCTATACTTTGTTATGGTACTATGTGTGATTTCTTCTTGTTGGGATTATCAGTTGTTTACCAACTGACCGTTTTGGGGATCAAAAAAACAAAACAGTTATATCAACATGGCTCCCCAGCAGGATTGATTAAACACTGCCCCCCCTTCTTCCTATATAGCTTATGTCACACATGTAGTTTGTCATTTTATATAGGATATTATGTGTATTGTATATTGATATCATTTTATTTTACATATCATATTCTTTTTGAAACAGGGCTTACTTACGTACGTTACCCAAAATCATATTTAACGATGAGGGATCAGTAAGTATAACAACTGACATGACTCGCTGTTCGTGTTATTTCTATTGAATGTATACCCATATGAATATTAAATCTGTTGTGTTGGTTCTAATCTCAAACTGCATGCAAACTAGCTCATTATATCATCATTAAGAATACTAATTACACGGAAAAACCTCTTCGAGTTGATTTTTTACCAACATGTTCAACCTAAGATTTTGACAATTTTTTCCACCAACCTAAAAGTTGATTTTTTCACGTTGCATACCATCAAACTTCCATCAATAGTTTTTTTTTGACACTTTTAATTATTGAATAAAGTATTTTTGTATACATAGACGAAACAAATCCACTTTCTTGCGCATAATTACACATCAATAGGCGATTCCATTAATATACTCAGACAATTTCTTACATGGTATTCCATGTTCAATCTCCGACCCCGCTCAACTACCTACCACTCAGACAATTGGACCAGAGCTAAATGTTTTCCCCTTTCCCTGGTTTCAGTCAATACAAAGATCTTATACATTGACAAAAACTGGCTCCATCTCTTTTGGTTACCTAATTCCCCTAACATTAATACAAATTGATTTATTTTGATATACACTATAGATTTATTCTATTTTGATGCTCTCGTCGGCGGATTCCTTAACTCTAGTTATTATTTCACTATGGTCTAACTAATGAATTTTAAAGGGATTAGGATTTCTAATCATGTCTCAATTAAATTGTCTAAAAATCTCCCTGATTACTTGATCGATCATTCTTAATACTGAAGAAACAATTTTCGGTACAAAATCAATAAATCCAAGAGTTGCTCCTGAGATCCTCAAATATTCTGATAATAGTTTCCGTAAAATATATAAGATAGGATACTACGTATTCTAAAAGGCATTTGTACTGTACGGAACAGGAAGCTTTTTCGTTCATCAAATAATCTGTAGATAAACATCCCATCCTCAATTGTAATATCCATATCTGAGAACGCGGCTTGGATTCCTGTATGTTCACATTTTAATTCAAGATCCTTGGGGGAAAATATTACAATACGTCTTTCTGCATTCTCCTCCATCATTAAGAGATCATAAGTCATCAATAAAACGGGTATAACCTAAAAATGAACGAGCTTATTTTATATTACTTCCAATTAGAGATGACATGAATAAATATTCGTGTCTATGTAAATACAAATTCGCCCAGAAGTGGGCAGGATCAATTCCCATGAGGAAACCTATAATCTGATGAAATATTTTATTTCCTATTTTAAAGTAGCGTTCCCCAATAAGATGACTAACAATCGCTTTAATCTGATGGTATCGTGAGGTCCTGCTGGAGTGTCCCGATAGTGGTAGTGATACTTCAGCCGTGAAACCAGGCTTGACTCCAGGGTCATCACCCGATGAAGAATTTTTGGGTAATAATGCTGCTCTTTATTTACTAATGTTTTTATCTATAAACTGATCCTCACGAGGTGTCCCTCATGTGTGGCTTGGAGAAAGATTAAAAAGTTAAAAAGTTGAAAATTTAGATTTAGTATCAATAGAAATACGTCATGATCTCAGTCTGTGTTATCTAGATTTGATAAATATAAGAATGAAAAGAAGACTGTGTTGCACTAATATCCCAAAATGTTGAAAATCGTAACCAAACTTTTATCCAGAATCAATGAAGCTTGTAACCACCATCAACATAGCTTGTAATATATATATATATATATATATATATATATATATATATATATATATATAAATATGTGTGTGTGTGTGTGTTTAAGTATGTACGTATGTGTGTGTGTGTGTGTGTGTGTGTGTGTGTGTGTGTGTGTGTGTGTGTGTGTGTGTGTGTGAGTGGATACAAGCTACTAACAGACAGTTCGGGGAGAAATGATAGAGGCTCTTCATTTCATTGAGTAGCGCTTTCCAGAAATGTGAGAAATATTAGGTGAGATTCGGAAAACGCAGAGCAACTGGACAGCTAGCAACTTACATCACAACCCCTCTCTTTCTCTCTCTCTCTCTCTCTCTCTCTCTCTCTCTCTCTCACTCCCTCGGTATATATATATGTGTGTGTGTGTGTGGATGCATGCATACGTGCGTGTGTTTCCTAAGTATGCAGAGCATCCTGTAGGTAACAAACCTTGATGAAATGACTGAATAGAAACTAGTAGATGGATAGTGAGTGTTGCATAAACACCCACTTACTAAGCCTGGTTTAGAAGATGGCTACAATTATGCACTAGTTGATATGTATCGATCTAATTCACATTTCTCTCGGTAACCAGTTGGCTTATGACTGCATCACAACAAGTGTTCAGACTGATAGATAGATAGATAGATAGATAGATAGATAGATAGATAGATAGATAGATGGATGGATAGATAGATGGATAGAGGCTAACAGGCAGGTGGAGAAATAGATAAATAGAAAGCGAGGGGGAGGGATATATGAAAGTTAGATAGAAGAGAGAGTGAGAGAAAGAGAGAGAGGCAGAAGGAGAGAGAAGGAGAGAGAGAGAGAACGAGAGAGAGAGAGAGAGATGAATTGAGATAGACTGATAGGCGGACGAATAGATAGATAGATTTCCAAAGACTGAGATAGGTAGTTCAAGAGACAGACAGAGAGACTTATAGATAGATAAATAGATGGATAGATAGAGAGATGCGGTATGATTACTTTCAACATTCGAACATATCATCCAACTCTCATCATTCTTCCTTCTTCTTTTACAAACCGAAAAAATTAAATATCGCCAAGTCTAAATCGAAAAACAAAATATTCTGACTTGTTTTCTTTCTACATCGATCGCCTTTATTCCTTATTTTCCTCTCTTGCTCGATATTTCACCAATTCCTTTTCGTTACTGTGAATTTCTCTGACGCTCTTTTGAGTAGCAAAGAAGAGGCTGCAGAAAGGCATAGGTACAGGGGGGGTATAAGATAGAGAGGAAAGTATAGTTAAAGAGACAGAGAGAGGGGGAGTGACAGAGAGATAGAGTTTTTAGAAAAGAGGATACACGCACACATATATGGATAGAAGAGAAGAATAGATGTGAACAGTTTGAGAAAGGTATATATATATATATATATATATATATATATATATATATAGAGAGAGAGAGAGAGAGAGAGAGAGAGAGAGAGAGAGAGAGAGACAGACAGACAGACAGACAGACAGACAGACAGATAGACAGACAGAGACAGACAGAGAGAGAGTGAGAAAAAGGGAGATTGAGAGAGCTTTAGAGAGGTTTAGAGAGAAAAGGACACACAAGACACGCACATGAATTCTCACATATACACAGGTATGCATATACATGTATACACGCTGAGATGGGGGGAGTGAGAAATGTAAAGAGTTCAAGAGAGAATATATATATATATATATATATATATATATATATATATATATATATATATATATATATATATAAAGAGAGAGAGAGAGAGAGAGAGAGGGGTGGATGGGGGAAATAGATAGATAGATTGAGAGGTGGAGAGAGATAAACTCACAAACAGATGGTGTGAGAGATGTAATGAGCTTGAGAGAGGAGAACGAGAACTATATAGAGGGAGAAGAATATATAGGTAGCAGAAGGGGAAAAGGAGACGCAAAGAGATTTTTAAAAAAAGGAGGTGGAGACGTAAGGTGTTAGAAGCGAAGAGGGTGAGAGAGAGATGGAGAGCAAGGCAGAGGCTGGCGTAGGGCGTAGTAGGAGGAGACAAGGGAGGGAGATTGTTGTAATGCATAGTTCTACAAGTCCCGGCAATGCGGCAGAAATCTACCAGTAAGCCACTGTACATTGGTATCCCCAACTCCCACTCCCTCACTGACGTCTACTACACCCATGACTCCTCGCATTTTCAATGTTTTGCCTTATTCTCTTGCGCTTGCAATTTTCCCCTGCAAACACACATGTATGTCTATATACCAACGCACGGAGACACGCTCTCTCGCTTGTACAGTAGTAAGGGTTCTCAACGCCCGGGGGGGGGGGTGCAGAGACAATGCCTGGGGGCGAAGTCAGCACCGGAAGCAGTTATGCGATATCCGATGGGAGGACATGAATATGAGGCATTAGACGCTAGAAGAAGTGTTTCACCCTTTCAAACCTGCGCTCGGGGGCAACTGTCCCAATTTGCTCCCTTCTTGCTACTCGTAATTGCCTGGAAAAAAGATATTGCACAAGGAGAGAGAGAAAATAAGTGGAAGAAATAAAGAGAGAGGGAGAGAGAGGGAGATAGAGAGGGGGGAGGGGGAGTTTGATAGATTAAGGGAGAGAGTGGTGGACGGTTGAGAGTGAATAAGGCACAGGTCGGCCTTTTCTTTCACTTTTCCTGAAATTTGCATAGGTGCTACGAAGAAGTAGGGCGCACCCCTAACGCTTTTTTTCTGTCGCTCAAATTTCTCCCCTGCCTTCACACCAACTTTGCCGGCAAATTAGGGTCCTGTAACCACCCAATATAAAAATCATTAGATTCGCCTCAGCCTGCACACACCCATAGGTCTATACCTGCAGACCCAAACGTGCCTATACCATGGCACCGAGACACACTAAGTCTCACTGGTACTTGCTTAGTTCTCTGGGCAGATCCATGTCTGCCTTGTTGATTCCTTTGTCTACAAACAAACCAGACAACACGCCTATCTGTCCGCTAGTATCACCACTACTGACACTCAATGAAATGAAAAAGAGTGGAAATTGTGGCTCATCTGGTAAAGACATTGCAATAATGATCGTTCGCCTTAAATTATCACATATTGGTCTCTGGGGCAGTGGTTCCCAATGTGTGTGCCACGGTTCAGTAACGCGCTGCAACTAACTCATAAGTGTGCTCCGTGAATTTTTCTGAATAGGCCAACACATTTCAAGCGTTGAACGTGTTTAGTACGAATATTATGTCTGTTCCTTTTCTGCCAATCCAGGGAAGGGGGGTAGATTTCGTGAGCCTGGGTGTCCGCTGCCACTTTTCCAGGAGGGGGGGGGGCAAAAGATATATTTCCAGCATGTTGGGTAGAATATATTCGGTTTATATCTCAGCAGCAACCCTGTCACCTGCAAAGAATAATACTGTCTTCTCATACGGGTACATCAAGTTGGCGTTGTATAAAACAGTTGTGCAGCTGTGGATGAAATGACAGGGCAGTTGTAGCACTTTAATCCTGTTAGGCACTCCATCTTCTGATAAAAAACATACTGTTTTCCAGTTGCCATAGCTGGTCCCAAACCTGCGTAAAGGAGTAAATTACTAGCCAGCTAACTGAGACAAAAACAGAGTTAAATGACACAAAACGACGTCTGGGTTCAGTTCATCATCTCTCCTATCCGACAATGTGTCGTTTATATCGTATTGTAAAGTTTAACGCCATGGAGGAAAAAACGCAGAATTTAAAAATGAATTCGAATATTTTCTGACGAGAAATCGAAATTTTTTTCAGCCTGTTGTCATTGATAATGATGGTGATTATATTATTGATAAATAGTATTTAATTAAACCTCGCTGGCATTTGTTATTATCTCCTCAGCGGAAAAAAACGTAATTTTCCGAATGCGTAATTTCTTTCTGAATATTCTGATATTTTTTATCTTGTAATGCCGAAATTTAAACGGCATTTCTCCATCATCTGTCAGCTACTCATTGCCATTCGTTTTCTGTTCAGCTGATCCCCACATTCATTTCGATTTTCACGTGTTAAGTCCTTTATCGGGATCGACGAAATTATTTTGAAGATTCGCCATCAAGTGGGGAAAACCTGTTGAATTCAACCCTATGCGGAGTAACCCCACCAAAAGTCTAAATGAATTGTGGATTTACTTATTGATAACTTTGAGAAGCATTTCTGCTGTTCAATGGTAACGAATAGCAGCGTGAGGAGTCAACACATAAAAAGCAGGACGGATGTGGGGAAACGGCGAAGTGGACGATCAGGGTGCAATGAGTAGCGTACAGACAACGAAGAGGTACCATTTTTTTTTTTGGTAAAGCAGATTATGGTTTACTTACCACCGGGAATTTGTCAATTAAAAGAAAAACTAATAAAATTATTTTGTTTTAAATCTAAAACACTTTATTGTAATTTTATCAAATGAACAAAACTAAAAACGAACCCGTGTTCAAACAGATTATTGAGAGAGATTGGGTGATTGATTACAGTGAAATATATACATATTTGAATGCTTTGCTGATACAGTTGAGATTAAATGCCGCACAGATTATTAATACGAAGACAAATTATGAATCTGTGATGAATTAATTTAGATATAAAGAAAGCATTTACTTGAAAAAACAATAAATGATGACGACTGAGAGATAGTAGACAAAAATGAAAGCAAATCTATCGCACGCAGTGAGGCCAACTTTTTCCTATGTAGTTTAATTTGTATTGACTTACCTTCAAAAAAAAGCTATAATCGGCTAAACTTTTCCTCACTTTCAGCTAAATCTATTGCTAAACATATCAATATATATATATATATATATTTACTTCGAGTGGACAGCTAATGTCCGACAGAATATAATGATTATAGATACATTTTATTTGGGAACATATTTTGTCTGGCACTAGAGTTAACCGAGCAGCAAATCACACAGCCGACCACATAAATGGATAAGGAAGATGAGCATCATACAAGACTCGAACCTGCGTCCACCAAGAACAAATCTCTACGCGACTCTGGTTTATCGGATTAGCTCACAACACTTTTAATAAGTATGAATCCGAAGTAGCATACTTAAACCGCCCATCTCTCTAATTTGTAGTTGTAGGCATGGATATGTACATATACATATATGATTATAAATCGCGTTATATCATATTGAAACTTATTTGAATTGCTCTCCTGTTATTACATTGTCAATGTATCACTTGGCTTAGACAACGTGGATAGCATCTAGAAATAAAGAAAATGTGACTGCGACAGGAATCGAACCTGTGACAGATAGGGTAGCTGCTTTAATGTTGCGTTGTTCTTACCATTGAGCTTAACAACCCAAATTATCACCCCCACTCGAAATCTCATTTTGCTTATTCGCTGTCTATATCTACTGCATTCGTTTCTTTCAACATGATAGTTATGTATTAAGAAGTGGATATAATCCAACAGAATGTTTATGAATTGCGATATATTACATTGAAACTTTTATTTGAAACGATCTCCCGTTATTATACGGTTAATGTATCACTTCGTGTAGACAACTTGAAAGGAATAGACAATCAAATTCAATGCCTGCAGCAGCCCAATTTTCTTCGATTGCTTGTTCTTTTTACGTTGTCTAGGCCAAGTGATACATCAAGTGTGTAATGACAGGGGATCATTTCAAATAAGAGTGTTGATATAATATAGCATGATTCATAATCATTCTGTTGGATAATACATTAATTTCCTAATAACCTATACGTATATTTGTGTTACCATTTTTCCGACAGTATGTATATAATTAGATTGGACAGCTTATGTCCGATGGAATGTGCTAATTAACGGTGCCGGAGGAAATATGTTTCCTTATAAAATGTCTCAACAATTATCACACACATGCACACACAAACACATACACACAAACGTGCATATGTATGTGTGTGTGTTTGTGTGTGTATGTGTTTGTGTGGTAATCCTCGGTCTTGGATGTAGAATATGGTGGTTAAATACAGCATACAAAGCCTCAGAGAGTCATACAAAGGCTCCAAAAAGTGTAATTACTCAAGGTACTCATTAGATATTAGCGAAGTTAAAAGCCATTAATTTGTTCTTAAATAGACACTCGGAAAGTCAGAATGCTTCTCAAAAAGAAATTGCGATGACATTTTGGCACGTCTGATGCATTATTTCCGTCGTACTTGAACGTATTCATTGTTCGCAATATTCTGATGAATAACAAATTAATGACTTTTCACTCCATCATTGTGCTAATATCTGATCAGTAAGTTGTTCAGTTATACTTTTTAGAGCTTGTGTATGAATTTTTGGGTCTCTTGTACGCTGTATCTAACTATCATATTTTACAAAAGTGTGTGTGTGTGTGTGTGTGTGTGTGTGTGTACCTTGTACTAAATCCCCCTCTCTTTTTCTTAAAATTTCCTATTCTCTGTATGAAATAACTGACTAAAAGTTTTCGATCAATGGCTTTCGGCTATTCGTTTAGCCGTAATCAAGATCAAAGACCTAAACGGTTGAGAACAAAAAACTATGATTATAGATGTTGGTTGCACACATATGGGCGAAGAACAGTCAGTGCGATTAGTTATTTATTCCCCTGTGGGTCGGAAGCTTGAAAAAAAATCCAATCCCATCTAACCACTGAGCCACAGTTGCGAGTTCTAACGCAAGTTTTGCTTTGTAAGTCATAGTAAGTAATAGCACGACCAGTTACGATTGTTACTGTTAGAAACCGTCAGCCAAAACTGTCACAAAAAACTGTTAGATTTCTTCATTATGTCTGGTAAGGTAGGACTATTTTTCCCGCCTCTGCGTTCATTTATTCAGACCTATAAACATATAGACGGGGAAAATAATCTGACCGTATCATACATAAGGATTAATATATCCTGTCTAACAAAATTCAGACAAGAATAGGTTTCTTTAGTTCCCATTGATGTCTGGCTGGCTGGCTACATATGTGTGTATCGCGCATACAGGCCACATCAATAGAGCTAGAGGGCGGAAAATCTAAATATTTACTTTTCATTATATCTATAAAAAACGTTTTATTTATTTTTTTTTTTTTTGAAATTTCAAATCCTAGATAGTTTTTTTGATGCCAGGTTCAATTTGCTTTGCAAATTTATGCTAGATTAAACCATAGTTTGTCCACAGCAATCACATTTGATGTTCGAATTATAGGACTTTTTTTTCAGCGATCACTACTCAATAAAAGGCAGAGAAGTAACTTTTCAATTGATGACCACTTTTTTAATTGATCATCCCCAACGTAACACAAAAGCCGTCGGTCATGTGACGGGTTCTAACCGACCCTGTTAGTATCAGCTTTAGTATTAGTAGTCGTAAATTCATCGTAGATTTACAAGTGTTTAGAAGCCCCCGTAGTCGAATGATTGCCGTCGTAGCAGTAGAAGAGGCGACAACTGTGACGCTGATAGCGGGGATAGTAATAGTATCGGCGCTAGTTACACATGATGGCCTTTATAGCTGTAGACATTTGCATGACTGCTAACCCTGGTCAAAGCAAGTGGCAATCTTTAGCTTTATTGATCGTGGTGTATTACAGTCTGCGAGAGAATTTCTGTGTCTGGCCTCATTTTGGAGGTGCAGAGTGATCGAACAGGTAACGGCACGAAAAATTGTTTCGGCGCGCCGGGCTCAAACTTCAGCTCGATCAGTTTGTGTTTACTTCGCACTATTACCCTTGGGAAAGGTATGAGTCCATTTTCTGACTAGTTATGGGTGGAATAGTGCAGGGTGATGTGAGTGGCGTCAGTTCAAGTCCTTGTCACCTCCGTATAATTTACACATCGAAAATGGATCGAGTAAGTATTAATCTGTAATGTGGGCCCTAAGCAGGGACTGCTGAAGCCCTAGTCAGCATAAATTATTTGCTTTTGGCATCACCAACTCCTTGCTGACACCCACGTCCACTAGCCGATTTTTCTACTCCTTTTGCTGTTTGTCTCCCTCTCACGATTGACACTACTACTTGATCCCAAGCCAGAACAGGAAGGTCTTTTCATCCACCAATCTGGCTACTATTTACCCGAAGCCCACGAGAACAGGATGTCGGTTTAATGTGGGGAACCTCATACGCAAACGTTTGGAGTAGGAACTTTGAAGTTGTCTTTAGTCCTCAGTTGACTTTGCTGCAGGGCGAATCCTGATCTCACTGGTCCAGACTACCCAGAGCAGTGCCTGGGGCTTTGCATTAGGGTTTATCTAGTCAGAAATAATGAAGAAAAAATGAATATAAATATAGATAATCGGCCAGCTATGTTGGAGAGCCAATAACTGGAATCTGGAAGTTCTTCTTAGAAACGACTGAAAGACGCCCAATTTAAGCGCGAGAACAAAGATAGACGCGAATAGTCTAATAATTTATTAGCCCTCTCGAGAGGGTACGCGTTTTTAGGTGTGTTCAGAAATTGCCCATCTCGACCGGTTGCAGCAGGCACAGGGGGGTATCCACTGGCCCTACCGCATTTGTGTGATATAGTGGTGCTGCCAGAAAGACGGCTCTCCTGGGAAGAGCTACGATTCAATTTATGCCTCATCTCTCCCTAAAAACGATACAAGAATGATCCAAGCCTTACGGCCGCAAAAGTAAAAGGTAACTTGAGAGATAGACAAATAGGTAGATAAATAAACTGCTATTAATATATAGTTTGGCTGTCATTGATACTAACAGTATACGAAGGTGATGTCCGTAGGTAATAGGAAGATTCGGGAACGCCAAATGAGACCACTTTGAAGATCAGTATTTGAGAGTATTTTTTTTTATATATACACTGCCATAAAGAAGGTGTTGGAGAAACTACCAATTTGCTAGCAGAAGAAAGTTGTAGATGGCTAAAAGAAACATATGGAGAAGTCATTGCAGCAAAATAGGATATGCGATTAAATATGAAAAGAGGGTGACAATATTACTGTCCAGGTCATATTTTCAATTTTGTCTTTGTAATTTCTGCATGGAAGTTTTTATTGTATTGCTTTGGGAATCTTATTGAACATTTTCTAATGATACAAATTCTGCAGACTCTAATTCATTACTGAAGATATTGTGCAGGTAATACATAAATATAAGGGTTCTAATAATCCTGAGTAACGCTGCAGATGAATAGATCTACAGAGTGAGTAACCAAATCTAAGAGCTATTTTGAAAGGGGAGAGAACCTTGAAGAATCAGCATCTGGGAGATGACCTTCATCAGGACTCAAACATTAACTACAGATATCTTGCTCATATAAAAAATAAAGCGTGCAGCACATTATCCAGCGAATTCATCAACTGGTTGTAAATTATGAATAGTATATTATCTTATTATTTCATTTTTCTATTATTTGGTAGAATACTGTAATTAATTTTGACTATTTATCGTCATCTTACTTTTTAGGCCCAAGTTGTGATGAAAACAACAAGAAGAGTAAGTTGATGGTAAATAGTGATACGAATTAATACAATGGAAATTGAACCTATGAATATCATTTATTTCAGGAAAGACGTCATATAGAGATTCAATAATCAATACGCGTTTAGTTAGTAAAAAGGTCGGACAGAAATGCTTGAAAGTTTGCCTTTAGAAAAAGAAAAAATAGTTGGAGGATGTAGAAATGTCACAAGCTGAGATAAAACAATCAGCCAAGAGGAATAGAAAATCATTTATAAGTATAGGAATCAATTGACGAATAAACCATGGTAATCCGATGATAAGAAGATAAGCAACAACTGAAAATCAACCTTAAAATCAAGCTGATTTGATCAAATTCCACTAATGATTTGTTTGGCGGTTTGATTCCAGGATAGACACAAAGAGAAATATATCTCACAGTTATTCGAAGTCTATCCAGTGATTGGCAAAGTCCTTTTTCGGGAGCTACGTCAACTGTCCCCTCACGTCTTTATTAATCGCATCCACGGTCTTAAATCATTCACAGGTTGGCCCGATGTCGTGGGGAGCCGAATCTCGATCGTGTAAGAGGAGAAAAGGGGTGCTGACAGAACTTGGGGATGGATTGTTTTGTCAGAAAATCCAGCGCAGGACTTGAAGTATGACCCGCACAATTATTGTGAACGCGAAGTTCACACATTAAGCTCGCTCAGTGGTTTATAAGTGTCGACTGAGTAACCAAATGGAAGAGTTTGTATTCACAAATGCGCTGTTACACCAACGCCATGCAAGCAGTTCTTTGGATATTCAAAATGGCTGGATACTTTTCGGACGGACCTCGTATACTAAATACTTTCCCGATAAAGCCAGCTTACGTTGAATCAAATTAAAGGAATCCATTTATACAAACATCGTCTTCTGATACTGTCATTTTTCGCTCATATAGTCGGATAAATCATAAATCAAACTGATAGACTGATTATATATATATATATATATATATATATATATATATATATATATATATATATATATTGAGAGAGAGAGACAGAGAGCTCTTAGTTGGTATGTAATTTGTATCCCATGTGAGTAATTGACTTTCGAAAGTATCTGAAAGCCGAATGTCATATTTCCTGACAGACAGGCCGACCCCTTCGGGAATTCGTACGAAACAAACTATCAGCAAACATGGCCTTTCCTAAGGCTAAGCCTAACTAAACTAACATTTAAGTTCTGCTAGAATATTATTTAGTTAGTCCTCACGTGATCTGCTGACTACGAATGAACACCACGTAATGACCATGTTATTCCTCTGGGTTATTCAAGTCGAACACAGTGTCTATTTTGACGTTCAATTCTCAGCTGTCAAGAGTTGTGGCAAGTTCGTTGCAAAGACATCAATGAACATTCTCGAAGAAATGATTTTGTTTTCGAATACAGTAGCCTTTCGTTAACTGGGTACTCTCAAGGATTTAAGAGTGTTGTTATAACGAATCTGTCTATAACGGGTGGATTTTACACGTTGTATATTAATAATGAGAAACCATAAAGTATAGACAAAATAACATTTTACAACCTTTTTTAAAGTCCACTATCTGATACAACGGTTCCAGGTCTGCGATTGACATGAATGAACCTATAGACGACAGCGAAAACATAAAAACAGACATGCCGATAGAACGGGTGCATCATTAATAGTGCCGTCAGATCGGACACTGAAAAAAAAGTGTCAAGCAGACCAACTTTAAAAATTACTTTAATTTTGTTGCTCGTAAATCTATTAGTTTATATCAAAGAAATATTCACCGTATTCAATTAGAAATTTATATCGGGACTAATCAGTAAATTTGGGTTGAGCATTTTTTCAGCCAAGTGATTTTTTCAAGTTGGTCCCAAAGAAACACTTTTTGGCAGCAGGTGTTGTAACAACGGGGGGGGGGGGGTAGTTTGCCTGCTTTTGAAGTAAAGGTTGTTTTTTTTTTGGTAGGACATTCTCTGAATTAATTATGACTGAAATGAGATGAGAATTTATATATCAGAATCTTTAGTCTTACGATAAGATGTCTGTAAATATTTTAACAGCAAGGGAGATAGGATTCAGCGAAGTTCAGACGAAAAATATACTTTCACAATGGAGACTTCAAGGACACACTGAGGATTCTTTCACCCTCTCGCTGAGATATATATATATACATACATATATATATATATATATATATATATATATATATATATATATATATATATATATATATATATATATATATATATATATATATATTACCAGATCTTCACCCCTTTCATTCCGTATTTTGTATCAAATTTGCCAATGCAACTTTTATTACCTTGTCTTATCTTAGCGATGAATTTCCCATAAGAATGTTGAAGTATGTTTTGGTGTTTAGGTGTATAGAGTATAGAGTTGTAGAAGTTGGCTATCTCCTCCTTGGTTGACTGTGAGGTATACTTGAATATTCAGTTTGTACCTCTTTGAGAGCTGTACATTGACACTGGCTACGCGATCTGAGATAGCTTTGAATCCAACAACGTTGTCTTCGAGGGTTTTTTTTTTCATTAATTTTTCTTTCCCATAATTGTAAAGAAGGCGCTTGCTTTTTAGTTTGATTAGGTCTCCTTTGGGTTTTCTAATTTCGCTAATACCGATAATGTCCCATTTGATGTTTTTGATTTGATTCTTCAAAAAATTTCATCTTCCTGATTGGATAGGTGTATGTCTGTAGAATATGTTCTGACGTTATAGGCTAGCCTGGGAAAATGAAGGAACCAGAGTAGATGGTGAATATCTAAGTAAACTCAGATTCGCTGACAACATTGTCTTTTTTGTTGAGAACCTTCAGGAGCTTCAGATAATCCTAGAAGAACTGATTGAAGAAATCAACTAAGTAGGTATCCACATGAATTTCAGTAAGACAAATATGTGCTTCAATATATTAAGGACGAAGCCACAAATATCAGAATGTAAAATGCAGAGTTAAAGGATAGATATGAATAGATTTAGATACATAGATAGATTGATAAGAATTGTATTGATAGAAATGATTAGATATAGATAGATACGAAAAGATTTAGATAAAAAGATAGATATGAATCGATTTAGATTGATATGAATAGACGTAGGTAAATGTACATAATGATAGGAAACTAGATGAAAGCACACTGTGACAACCACATCGGTTTTCTTATTCCCCTCTTGTGTCTTCAATCAAGATTACTCATCTCCCCTATTTATGGACCCTCACTGCTCCACATTCCCATGTACGTTTGTTCCTCCGTTCGTCTGCCATTTTTAATTTCTCCATTTATAGCCCCGTTTTTTTTTCGTTTTTTTTTTTTTGCCTTTTACCTTTTTTCCAATTAAGAAAATTCCTAATTTTCCCTGCCTCTAAAATATTGACGAGCTCCTTTCAATTATAGCCGAAGGTTTGGAGGCAAAATTGGTTTTGCCTTATCGATTGTCACAAAATGTCTGCTCGCTTGAAATATCTGTTGCTTTTTGTAAAAGCATACATTTCTACCGTGTAGAAAACAGTCTTTCCAAATTCTAATTCTTCCCCAATTAAAATGTAAGTATTCCTTACCATATTTCTCGATACGATATTCTAAAAAAAAAAAAATTAAGATAATGGAAAAAATGTTAAAAATGGAAAATTTGTGATTTAAAAATGGAAAATGATTTTTGGAAAATGGACTTGAGAAGTATACTGGTCTCTCTCGCAGCAAAAGGTAAAACTAGTCAGTCAATGAGGGAAAATCCAATGAATAAGGAAACTTCCTCATGAATCAAATGAGCGATATGGTATACAGTCTGTTCGAAGTGAGAAGCTACGTTTGAATGCAAAATAATCAAATGCGAGTCTGCTTAGAAGCTGAGTAATTGTGTACCACACACACGCACACACATAATAGCATGAGTTCGAAATCATGAAGGATATAAATGGTAGAAAAGAATATGTCTTGACTGTTCATTTGAAAATCTCTTTAAAATGAAACAGAATGCACAGTCTGTAATGTACCTGTTAAACCATTTTTACTCATCTTATAACCAATCTTAATCTATGTCACTGAGCAATATTTTAAATGAAAGTTCATTTCAAAATGTTAGTTATCTTGGCCGATAGACAGATTGATTAAACGAATATGTATGCTAATACCGCTCACCTACATACGTGCCTGGTGATAAGTTATGATTTTTTTAAACTCACCACCGTCAAAAAATGAACAACCATAGGGTCAAAATTTGAAGTCATGTAAAAAAAATTGAAGTACATATATGGTAAGAAGAAATTCTGTTTATGACACCACTGACTTTTTCCAATCGAAAACATCTAAAATTGAGTAAAAAAAAAACAACACTTCGATTTCGTAGAATCTTGATATAATCAATAGATCTGCGAGAATGAAGCCCAAAAGAGCAAAAAAAATCCTAGTCTATTCATATAACCCAACTCTTCTCCATCAATCGGATGAATCGAAATTTATACAGTAAGAATTTTAGATGAAAATTATAAAGAGCTGATAACTGTGTCAGGTTACGGACTTATTGACCCATGTTCGTGATCGTCTTAGATTGTCCGAATTTCTTGGCTGAAGTTTTTTGTTTTTTTTATTAATTCATGACCAGTTTATTTTTCATCTTATCACCATTGCTTTTTATCGCAACGCTGAAATCAGTTCTAAATTCTACGACCTGAGCGGTGTTATCAAGAATATCAATAATAAAGGGATCAAGGGAAGCATTAATCGTGCAATACCGAGTTTTTACTCTCGCATGTGTAACCGAGAGCACACGTCGTCCACAGGGTTTTTGGTGCCCTGGGCAAGCTGAATTTAGGTGCCTTTTAAAACCTGTTTGAGTCGTTGGTCATGAAAATTTCCTTTGCCAAAATTGCTTTTGTTAGTTTCACCACAACATAAAATATCTAACTGTCAGATATTCCCTGAAAAATTGGACACCATGTAAAGGAACTTTCTTATTGCGACTCTTTTTATTCTGTTTAGTTTATTTTTCCATGAGAATTTGGAAAGACCTGCTGGTTCAGAAATATGATGAGTGCTCAATAGACTTGGTACCCTAGGCCACTGTCCATGACGCCAGTATGTAAGGGTGGTCCAGGTAGTTTTGTTATCGAAAACATTTAAGCAAATATATCCTTCTTAATAAATCACTGATAAAAAAGATGGGGCATTTTTCCACCAAAAGAGAATATCGAAATAATTGTTAGGTATTTGGTGCAATTCTATTCAGAATAGGGCGACCAATGGTGGGTGCCCCCTCCCTAGATCTGAGGTTTTAACGACCATCTTGGCTCCTGGGACCTTATTTTGAAAATAGTTTATAATCTGGGGCGGGGTTCATACCTCAAATAGATAAGTTCTTGAAAACAATTCATGTTTTTATATAAACGTTCAAAGAAGCTGTTGATATATTATTCTTAAATCAAACGCATTTGAATCTCATATGATAACTGTACTGTTGTAGTATCAATTATGACCACACAAGGAACAAAAATGTCGTCTGGAAATCGACACCTGTTGAAAAAATGCCAAATTCGTATGAAAGGGGTTTTTTTTGTCAAAATATTTGCGTCATTGATAAACGAACCGTCTCCTCTTTCAAGTAGGAGTGGAGAACAGGAAAAATAATTATGGTCATATACATTCAAAAGTGAGTAAAAAAAATAGCTATATTTGTACTTGAACTTTGATATATCATTTGTATTGGCTATCTTTACAAAGATGCATCGTGCGGCCATATTCACATTGGCCATTTTATAGCTAAAAATGCTAGATTTGAAAAAATGGCTATTGGGTAGATTTATTTGCCAGGTGACTGTATATTTCATTTCCTCTATATCAACGTTAATTTTTAATTTTAAGAGTGATCAATAAAATTGTCTAAGGGTCACATTTATAATTTGCATCCATAATTTTTCAGAACTTATCTGATTTGAACAATATAAAAATCTAGATATTTTTAGCTATCTAAAATTGCCTGTATAAAAATCATTGCAAAAATAGCCCTCGTTTTTTTTCTTTCGGGTCCGTTTTTTTTTTTTTTTTTTGGCGAGACTGATCTTCAAGTTCCCTTATAACCTCATAGGTAGGTCTACATCAACTGGGAAAAAATACAGGTTTTTAGCAATTTGTCATAGTGGAACGTTAGCGCTCACTAAGCGACAAACTTGGCCGTTCGATCTTCCGACAGAGTTGATCTTAGCAAAGCTATCTCCTGGTATTTCTGACCGGTCAGCCTGAGTGATGAGCTGATAATCTTTCGACTGGTCAGTCGATCATCGAACGACCTGATCCGAAATCGACCGTATCGATGCGTAAGTCATATGGATCGTTTGAGTTATCGGAAGTTCATTCAATCAATATACACATAATAGAATTCTACTGCTTCTTTATAGGGGGTGCGAGTACTGTTGCCACCAACAACACGGAAAAGGTATTCGTAGTGTCGATTTCGAAGTCCAACCAACGCTGTTTATGTTTGTCATCATCACCATCATTAGCGACCATCCTTTGACACAGATATTCTTTACGATTGGCCAGACCACTCTGTCATGGTAGTCGCAGGCTAATACTTTCTGAGCTTGTCTACTTCGTCACGCCATCTTGATTTTTGCCGTCTACTGTTTGCATATAATCTTTGGGAAATATTGCAGTCGGTGATGTCTAGCAGTTGTCTGCCATTTTTGCAACGTGACCAGCCCATTGCCATTTGGGTTTTCTAATGGTTTCTATGATATACCTGGCTCATGCTTTTCCTCTAATACACAATCCTGAGTTTTGATCTCACCATGTGATGTCGAGCTTGATTCTTACCAGTGCACGTTGCGTGGTTCTGGGTTCGAGTGTCAATCTTTTGGTTAGGTTCCATATTTCAGCTCCATTTATGTATATATTGATACAAATGACAGACAAGGACCGTATTTTTTTTTACTGATCTGTCAAACTAATCTTTGGTTATTTTTAATGAAAGGTGTATAAAAAATATGGTGTCAAATCATACATTTAATATATATATATATATATATATATATATATATATATATATATATGTGTGTGTGTGTGTGTGTGTGTGTATTTGAATCTATATATACTTATAGTTTAGATCGGGCATACCTATTTTCTATTCATGATTGATACACATAACCCTATTTATATGTGTGCATATATCCACAAACGCACACACACACATACATATATTATATATAAATTCTGAAATGTCTCAAATAAAACGGGTAAGAATATTTCATGTATTCAAGTATTATGCGTCTATATATGAAAATATACATCCTGCTCTCTCCCTCTCTCCTTCTCTGTCTCTGTCTCTCTTTCTCTCTCTCTCTCTCTCACTCTCTGTCTCCGTCTCTCTCTCTCTCTCTCTCTCTCTCTATATATATATATATATATATATATATATATATATATATATATTTGCGTATGTGTGTCAACAAATTCATGCGAAGTATATGGCTCTCTTGAGTTAAACATTAAAGCAATGCTCCTAGCCTCGTTCTCATCAGTACAAAACGGATATTACCAACACGGAAAGCCGTTCTATGCAGATTGAGAAAGAACGATAAAACTTTGGAAGCCATAAAATTAATTCACTTTCTGTCGCCATTTTATTTCTTACAATGTAAATTGATCCCTATTTTTTTTAGGTTTCTTGAGGCTTGATCTTGAGCAATATTAAACATTGACTGCTCTAGTGGTGAACAGTAAACCAATAATATATTTCAATATAAAATATCCCAACAGGAACATGATGACAGATAAGTAACATGACTCTTTTCAATGTAGATTCTTTTCGAGACAACCTTTGCGTTTATTATATTTTGTGCAATTCTGATTGGCCTAAAGTATCACCATTGCACATATAGTAAAGTATTGAATTTCATGTTGTTTTGGAGATGTTAGGTTTGAATTTCGGACCCAAGTGCTTTTATATTGTTTCATTTAAATATAGAAAGACTGTTTGTTCTATGTAATTGTATTTTCCTATGCCACGGTATTAGATATTCTAGAAACGATTGTTAACGCGAATCCAGCAAATTATCTTATCAGGCACAATGAATCTTGTGCAAAAGGTATTTTTAAAAATTCTCTTTTAGCTTGCTTTTGAGAAAGATATTCGTATCGAGCAATAGATAACGTATTATCTGAAAAGGAATCAAACGAAATTAAATATCTGTGTAGTACCATCAAATAATTTTATTTATCAAACAAAGTCTTTATTCTTAAACAGTATGGGTTCCAGACTTCTTAATATAATTAGGATAACAAGTAAAAGAAAATCATTAGTCAGCGAATCTTTGGTAAAAACATTTAAACTCAGACAGGAGGAACTTATTGCAGAATAAATACATTCTCTTGGAAATAGATGTTTGAACTGAACAGAATCAAAGAAATACTTTCAATAGAAACCAAACAATCCTCAGACTCGTTGGGTCACTCTTTGAGAGAAAATTACTGTGATCTTTATAGTGCAATGTAAGCGCAACCAAGCGACGAACTTTATGAGTAATGAGTATTGAAATAAATGGATAGAAAGGGCAACTACTTTATAATTAGTATCTGATAGAACCTCCACGGAAAAATCTCTCATAATATTATGGAAGGGGAGGGCGAACACAGATCCCACACTATTAACATTAGGTCGTAAATGATCCAGATATTCTTCGAGCACATTTTGGGGTAGCTTAATTCAATACATCTGGCTACAATGCAATGTTTCGGCTTCAAACAGATAAGCAGAATCAGACATTCAGTATTATATAGATAATAATAGATAGGATTAACTCAATGGGTGCGTAGTTATTGGGCGATCGCAGACAAAACGATTTGGCTAATAATAGCGCTGTCTACTTGAACGGAACTAAAACAATCACTCCGAAGAGCATATCGGAAACACGGTTAGAACCGATGCGTAACCTGTGGGTCAGAACGTTACAACCTTCTTTTTCAGGAGATGGTTGGTATGGACGTGCAGAATATCTTCCTGTATCTATTATATTTTTAGCTTGTCTATAGATAGTGATAGCTCTAAAGTAGGCAACCTTTTTCTTTGCTTTCTTGAACGTTCTTGTTCCCAAACACAGCAACGATTGTTCTATAATATTAGGTTGATGCAATGGGTTTTAAAGTTGTTTTTTGTCAAACACTTTTATCAATATAAAGACACAACCATTGGCTCTCCGATCCTCACCTAGGTAGAGGAGATTTGAAGGTTGGGGTCTTATAGACCAGCGGTTGGCAACAGGCGGGCTGCAGTGGATCATTGAGGTGTTCTTCCCGGACCTTTTCTCGGGGCCTCGGACCTTTCCTATAAAGAGTTCAAATTTTATTTATTTGTGGGCCACCGAGCAGTTGATGGATATCATCATCATAATCATCATCATAATCATCATCATCATCATCATCAGTCTTTTAACATCCGCCGTTGGACATAGACCTCCCCCTGAATTCGCCACAATTCTTTATCACAGGCGTCACGGAGCCAGTATTTTCTGAATTTGTCTAGTTCATCTCTCCATCTTATGTTCTGTCGGCCTTTGTTTCTCATGTGATCTCTGGAGATCCATGTTGTGAGTCAAGATGTCCATCGGTTGTCTTTCATTCTTGCAACATGGCTTGTCCATTGCCATTTTAATTTTTCAATAGTTTCTATGATGTCTCGAACTCCCGTTTTCTTCCTTATATACTGTGCAGTCTTGTGATCTTTCCATGTAAGGTTGAGCATGATTCTCTCCTGTGCACGTTGCATGCTTCTCAGTTTATGGGTCTGTCTCTTGGTTTGGTTCCATGTTTCAGCTCCAAAAGTGAAAATCATGTGCAACAATCACGTTGAGAATGAGAACACACCTGTCAAGATAGAAGATGCAAAACTTGGCGAGGTAGACCACTACATCTACATAGGTCCATGAGATCCTCAAAAGAGGAGGAAATCAAGCGAAGAATCACTCTGGAATGGCAAGCCTTCAGCAGAGCAAGCTCAACTTTCAAAAACCAGACGATCCCAATAATCATAAAAAGAGTATACAACCAATGCATTCTCCCGATTGT
The DNA here is from genome assembly GCA_963457665.1 of Thysanoteuthis rhombus. Taxonomy (NCBI): domain Eukaryota; kingdom Metazoa; phylum Mollusca; class Cephalopoda; order Oegopsida; family Thysanoteuthidae; genus Thysanoteuthis; species Thysanoteuthis major. Next base: position 11,894,842 of record OY735207.1, on the reverse strand, counting down.
CATTTATGGAGCTGATGGCTTTTAGATTTGTTTGATTTGAAGAGGCGGATTACATTCCCTCATTTACGGAAGTCATTGAGAGACTATTTTTCTGTAAACTATTGATTGGTCTCAAACTGACTGTATATGAAAAGATAGATAAATATAAACTCTTTATAGATATTTTTGTATTAATTTCTAATTACTTCCCCTTTCCCTGGGAAAGTAGCAGCGGAAGCCAACTATCATAAAATCATTATACAATCTTCAAAGGATTTTCCCTGCTGAATTTCAGCCTAATTGTGAATCCAACCACAAAAGAACGATTCCGGTTTTGAATCTATGAAGTCTGTGCGAAATAATTCAATATCTTGAACTCGTTGGAGCTACTGACCAGACAAGGAGAGTTGTGCGAGGTGACTCTTGGGTGATCGTCTGAAGTTGACTGGTAAGAAGAATCCGCTTCGTGTGGAATAAGTCGTCCAAGCTCCATAGTCGTTAGCAACAAGACATTGATTTGTGTTAATATTAACATTATCGATCGACTGTGGGAGAGAATTATTTCATCTTTCAATGGGCATTCAAACGAGCCAATTGCTCATTACGAGACTGCAAAGTAACACTTAATCCAGGTTCCAGTTAAGAATTCTGCTTGAATACTCCCGAACAAAGAGAACTTTTTTCTTAAGCATTCTCGTTTAGGTTGTGAAAGTAATGTAGGTAGAGATTTACAGAGAATTAGGGGCCATGACAGGGGATCAGGGAAGGTCTCGTCTAACATGTAGTGAGGTCAGATGAAAAAGGAAAATTTAAAATAAATAAAACACTATCAGTTGATTGATTGAAAATAACCACAAAGGCTGAACTGATATCTATGGAATTCATGTTTCTACAGATACATCTTGGTTATTGAATATGTCAGTAGAAATACGGTAGGCATTATTTATAAAGCTCTTAGAGCCCATCCATTGGGGACCTGGGGTATTTTCAAATAGCTTAAATCCTTCTCCCTCTCCCTCGGGTACGCTTGTTGGTTGCGATGTTGAAGACTGCTCTGAATCTAACAACGTTTTTCTCCATTCTAGATTCTTGTAATAACCTTATTTTCCTCATAGTCAGTGATTATCATGTCCAAAAATGTTTTCTTTTTTTTAATGTATTGATGATTAAGAGCGAATGTTTGAACGCTGATCGATGTTCACGTCTGTAAGTTGATGTGCTGTAGTTGGCTGATTGTTCAAGCGACGAGGAGCTAAGTCGATTCCAAGACTCTTCTGAGATTTTCCCAGTATGATACAAAAGATGGATTTTTTTTGCATCAACCTAATGTAATCTGATTATGGAAATATACTTACATGCAATGGATGTATTAGAGTAAACCCATTTTTATAGTCGCTATTTCTTTACAACGTCTTAACTGGCTTATTTTCCGACCAACTTCAGATAAAGGTACCAGAGATAAGATTATAGAAATTGTAGATTAGAGGTAGAATCGAGACTATCCAGAAAACGGTTTTACTAGGATCTGTGAGAGTATTGAGGAAGGTGCTGGAGATTTGAGACGATTTTTGCCAGTCCCCTTAGACGATTCCCATACATATGATGTGGAATGCGAATGTAGTAATTATAACAATTACTAATATAGCCGTGACATGAAAAATGATGTCATGAATTAGATATTTCGTTAGGTACTTACTATACAAACTGTAAAAAAAAAATGAATCAGACGAAAACATGTAAGTAACAATGGACAAAATTTTCATATCAGCATACTGATATATGTACCTGTCACTCCTTTTTCTTTTCTTCTGTGTTGATACAGACAAAAAATAGATATACAAATGTACGTGACGTATTATCATAGTAGATAAGACATTGATTTTCTCTCGGCTCATTGACATTTTACTCTATCTTCCTCTTGGAATGCAATCGCAATTAATTTGATTATGAAATTTATGAGTGAAAACCGCACGTGATGGGGGATACGCATGCGCAGAAAAGCTTGGCAAATTTTGGGAAGGCGAACGCGGCTGGAGTTTAGGTTTGGGCCGTGGTGGGGTACCTGGTAAGATGTTCTACAGCACAGATCCTCTAAATGAATTAGGAGTTCTGAGCCGCTGAAATTCCCGGGACTACTTTCTTTATTTTCTCCCGGATCTTGTCGTCTTTGATTTCGCGAAGGCCATTTCTTTAGCTTTGAACATGAGGATTTCTCCTCGGTGGAATATTCCTTTTTTTTTCTCATTCAATTGCTGGGATTCTGCTTTTTGACTGTCTTTCCTGTATTTTTTTTTCTCTTTTCGTTCCTATTCTTTTTTTCTTTTATTTTTCTTCAATTCATTTGTTGGTACATCTTTTTTTACGACTTCACATTTTTTGGTCCTATTTCCGAATCCAGTCTTTTTCATCGATTATTTTTATTCTTTTCTTTTGCTTTTCATTCATTCTTTGATGCTTTGGTTTTTGCAGCCATAGATTTTTTTTGGTTATCTTTCCCAATCCAGTCTATTTCATTCATAATTTTTTTTTTTTTTTTTTTTGCTTTTCATTCATTCTTTGGTACTTTGGTTTTTGCAGCTATAGATTTTTTGGTCCTCTTTTTGAATCCAGTCTTTTTCATTCATTTTTGTTCTTCCGGTCTTTTTTTCCTTAGCTTTTCATTCATTTGTTCGTACTTTCGATTTTCTAGCTTTCCTTTTTTTCTTTTTTAGCCCTACACACATATCCAGTGTTTTCCATTCAATTTCATTCTTTCTCTTTTTTTGCTTTTGCTTTATACGTTGGTATTATCGTTCAGATGGCTTTATTTCTAATTTTAATCTGCCTTTCATAGTCAAAGTTTTCACCTATTTTTTCACTCTATCTCTTCGTTGTTTTTCATTCATTTGTTGTTACATTACTTTTTTTTGTTGTTGTTCTTTGTTGTTACTTTTCAATCATTTTTTTTCTCGGCTTTATTCGTGATGCGGTTTAAAAACTGTTTTCAGTATCAGTAAAATAAATGTCTGATTATTTCATAGTTTGGGGTCATTCATGTTTATTAATCCTGTGTAATCACTGTGGTAATGCCTTTAGCTCTACCCTCTATAATAATAAATGACAACAATGACCGAAGGGTTAGCTGCCCGCCGTTTGAATCTCCGAGAGAAAACAATACTCAATCACACGAACAGAGTCGCTTGATTTGTTTCATTGTCTTTGAATTGCTTGCATTTCCGATCATTCATAGTCCCAAATTTTCAAGGGATTTCTGATTTCAGTGAATTTTAAAACAAATGATTAATGGATATTGATGAATGCAATAGAAACCTTTTAATTGATCAAGTCCATTTAGCGCGCTCCATGGCTTTTCATTCCAGGTTCAGAACAATCAATTGTATCTGTAACTAACAGCGGCGAAGAAAACGGTAAGAAAATGGCGACCACGGAGACCAAGTCTGACATCCCCAAAACACTACTATTACTACTACTGCTACTCTGAATACTTCAACAGAAATGAAAACTTTATAAGAGTAGTTGTTGTTTTGCTCGACCCTTGGCTGAAATTGAATGTTAAATGAGTCTAGCGACCTCTCAGGCTTCATTGATGACCATCCATCTAAAATGACCATGTTAGACAAGATAGAAAACCGGAAGGATGGTCGAAACAGCACAAACAATAGCCTAGACACCAGGTGTGAACATGCAGATGCATTGATCATATAATTGAGACTGGACATACCATAGTGTTGCTGTAGACTGTGAAGACGCTGGGAGGAGGACTGGACCACTTATACCATTGTGGAGGGTATCGTGAGGGGTTAGGTACGCAATAGTTAATGAAAACCACATCCAGATTGCAAATCTAGTCACAGTTTCGTTCTGATCACGGCGCCAGCTAATCCTCAATGGTCACTCGTCTGAGTACTGACCAGGCACGACGTTGCTCAACTTCAACAATCTCACGTATAGCAGTGTATCCGACGTGATTTGACTGTGAGCCCTTAGTCTCAGGAAGAGGTTTTTCCTGTTCTGTGTGCTTAGCAGAGTGGCATTGAATACCATTTTACATGTCTTTGGCATGACGGCTGTGGATTGAACCACGGTGAGCACTCGACCACTGTGTCCAGTTCGAAAAATAATAATCTTCATCATAAATTTGTTTATTTGAACCATTGTTCTAATCTTTGATGAGTCCATGACTTTCCGTCTGCGATAATTTTTATGTCTTTTAAATTCTCCATAGACTATAACTAAAATCATTATTATTATTATTATTATTATCATTTGGAATCTCACACCAGTTGCCTGGTGGTAACCGCTGGAGTTTGAGTGACAGCAAGTCTCCTCAAGTCTCCAGCCCTCCTCTCCTAGTACTAGCAGGTCGCAGTAATTCTGCGATTTACAGTTTCACACCGGTTGCCCAGTGGTTATCGCTGAGGGCTGAGTGACAATAAGTCTCCTCAGGTCTTCAGCTAACGTCTCCTCCCTCTTTCGCATATATTATTATTATTATTATTATCATTATTATTATTAATAATAATAATGATAATAATAACAACAATAATAATAATAATGATGATGATGATAAGGAGGATGATGATGATATCGTTTCTAATGTTTGAGCAGAAGGGTTGAATGATGTATAAATTGTTATCATTGATATTTTCAAAGAAGCAACAAAAATGACAGCGAAGACAATATAAATGGATTTAAAGATGCACGCTTTGACATAAAACCAGCAAAAATAAAAGAAGGAATATCTCGAAAATCGGCAAAAGTGGAAGAAAAGACCAGCAGACGATAACATAACGCAAAGGGAAAGAAATTCAATTATTGAAATAAACCAAGATTTGAAGGAAAGAAAGAGATGAAGAAAGGAGGCGTTGCCTTCTCTGGCAGTAAAACTTTCAATGGCGGGGTGGAAATGGTAGAAATTTTAATTTATGGTCCAAAAAAAAACAGAATGTTAACCGCCCACGAATGGATATTGGTTGTGGAAGGGAGAATATTCTGGATGCGTTTCCTGTTCGTGACTCCATTCATTTTTCAAGTCTTTTTTTCGCTGTAATTTATTTTATTGCTCTACAAGACTTTCTCATAATTATCACTATTTCCATTTGTCATTTTCTGCTTACAGCCACATTTCCGTATAATTATCAGTTTTCTATCTCTTTTCCTTTCTTTTTATTCTTCCTTGCTTTCTCTTCAAACTTTGTCTTTCTCTTTTTCTTTCTCTTTGATAATTTTCCTTCTTTCTTTCTTTCTTTCTTTCCTTCTCTTTTTTTTCATTTTTTCCCTTTGACTCCATTTTTTCTATCTTTTATCAATTTTTTCTTTAACGTTTGTTTTCTTAATTTCTTTCATTTAGACTTTCTTTCTTTTTGATCTGTCACTTTCTTCCTCTCTTTTTATTGACTACCTTTCTTTTTAATGTTTTTTCGCTCTTTTTTTCACTTGAAAGATTCTTTCTCTTTGATAATTGTCTTTCTTTCTTTTCTTTCAAATTGCCATTCCTTTTTCCTTAGTCTGATTCGAAATCTCCTTTTCTCGAATCGTTTCTTGATTGGCTCCTCTTTACCACCCATCTCTCCATAAACCGACCTTCAATCCATCCATTTATCTATAGAACAACCATAGCCACCAAAGGTGTCAATGAATTTCATCCTTCTTTTTGATAAATGCGTTTAGTTGAGTATGTATTTGAACGTTTGTGTATTCCAGCTTACTTGTACACAGACTTGAAAATTGTCACCAGCACTCTACAAGACCTCTTCTGAAAATGTTTCCACTTTTCATTTGTGAAAAAGAAAAAGAAGTTTTTTTTTGTTTTTTTTTTTGTTTTTTTTATCTTTTTGCGTTATTCTGATGGGTCCATTAAAAACATCTAGATTTTCCAGAATCTAGATATTTCTAGATATTTTTTCTCCAATGTATTTGAGATATTTTCCAGTGAACAATGTCAGTGAAGTCATGAATAGAATTTAACCTGGTCCTGTTTATTCTTCGATAGAATATTTTTACGTGACTTTAAACTTCGATGCTACGGTCTCAATCATAAATGAAAACATTAATTTTTGGTCCGATGTGACAAATGTTCATTTATCAGCACAAATCATAATAACTGAGGACGAGACAATATAAACACTAGGCATCTTCATCAAAGAACAAAAATTACATTGAAGTTGATTCGTTGTTTTCATTTCGTTTGTTTAACAATTAATTGGCACCGTTTCATATATTTGTACAAACAAGCTTTATGTGCTGGCTTATACTGGTTGGTGCGAAAGTTTTGACCCTTGGATAGTTTGATGGCTTGGACAACATGAGCTAGTTGAATGGTCACTTAGGTCTCGAAATTACACTCAGTTGGATTATTTTTTTTATACAGACACTTTAAATCGATGGTCTGCGCTAGCAGACCTGCAACAATACAGTCTCTAAAGGATAACATCACAACAGAAATCGATGCCATAGGAACAAATATCACTCTACTGACAAATGTGCGATGGTCTTGTGTAAACTGAGCACAAAAGTGTTTTAGAAATAGATGGGCGTCAACATTTCTTGTTAATACTGGAGTGGAACATCGATTTGAAAAATAATTTAATCATTGTTGTATGGTTAATTAAATTTCGTTTTGTACTGAACCTTGTTTCCATTATGAATTGCCTATGGGCCCAGACTTTTGTACACATTGCACACACACACGAACATATATATATATATATATATATATATATATATATATATATATATATATATATATATATGGAGTGTATGGTGCCTTGTATCTTGGGTGTACTGTGTGCTATGGATTCACAAAAGCGTAAAATTATTGTAGTATCTGTGGATAGAATGAAACCTTTTTGGCACAATGTGGGGAAGGTGGTCCGATAGTAGAAGTTGCTTTTTACAGACTCTAAAATATTTTTGCACTCGAGTGCATCCGTAGCATACAACACACACATGATAATAAAGCACCATACGCCACTTTTATACATGGATTCTTCTACAATATATACATATATATATATATATATATATATATATATATATATATATATGTGTGTGTGTGTGTGTGTGTGTGTGTGTGTGTGTGTGTGTGCGTGCTTATGTGCACGTATTCCAGTATCATGTGAATGATGTTAAATATCCATAGAATATACATTAATAAACATTCTAGATTGTGTATATACACGATGTTATTTGATACATTGAATTTGACATGAGTCTTGAAGTCTAGACGTTGTTTATACTGTAAATAATGTTTCTCTCGCTTGGTATCTGGCATTCTTTGATATACACATTATACACTCAGAGAAAACCATATAAATGCATATTGAAATTGGAGCCACAACAGCTGCAATTGAGAGATCAATTCTTGAGGGAATATTTATTAATCATTTTATCCGAATGGAATGATTACTTTAAATGTACGTCTAGAAAAAATGGTATAAATATATTCGAACTTATCTCTTTCCCTTTGCAAATACATCGAAGTTTATCAACAAACCGGTGAGCTTAAAGAGAACAACGAGTAGAAAGAGATATGAAAAACTATTCAACTGATAGTCTCAACTGTCTATAATCTTCAATCAGCGGGTTTCATGGGAGTAGGTGATAGGCAAGATTGGCCCTGGGGTTTTCCGGGCCCCGGGCAAGCTGAACTTCGGTGCCGGAGCCATTGAAGGTGGCAAATGGATCTATTCTTCTTTCAATATATGCGCATCATTGCGTATTTGAGTGTTCCGGCGCCCCTAGCCATTCCGTTTTGTCAACAAATTTGAAAATTGGCATCAGTACTCCACTAAACACCTGCTAAGAGCGTTTTTTAAATTTATTTTTAAAAACTTTTTTGGTTTTATTTTGACGGGTTTAATGCTTCTAGATGTTTTTACTCTATTTTAGATGCTTTCCATTGGAAAACACCGGTGATGTCATAAATAGGAGTTATTATGACCATATTTATTCTTCGACGGAATGTTGTCATATGACTTCAAATTTTGATGCTGCGGTTGTTCAATTATTGACTGTGACGGCAGGTTATCTTATTTATTCATTTATGCTTTACGGTGAGAAAAGAGTTAAACAGCGGCAATAATAGTAATAATAATAATAATAATAATAATAATATATATATATATATGTGTGTGTGTGTGTGTGTGTGTGTGTTTAGGTACAATACTATACTGATAGATACTTAGAGTCAATAATTTGAATTAAAAATCTGTCAAAATAGTCAACATGATCTTTTCGAGTTCATTATTCTGACTCTTTATTCTGTCTAATTCATTCAATGACCTGTTTTTCGAATTTCTACTTGGAAAGTCGTGATGTCCCAGACACATCATAGACGCCATCTATAACTTGGTGCCTGGGCCACTGCTTGTGTTGCTGGTCACTTACGTTGGTTCTTGTGATAGGCTTTTTCCCCTTGTTCGATACCGAACCTGAAATCATTTTGAAACTTTTTTCTCCTTTTGCTCGGGAAAATAAGTGCAGAGGTTTGCTTGACAATGCCTACTAGTTACTCTATACGATAGTCACTAGTCTCAATAGGATAGATTCTTCTAAGTGAGTGAGTAATCACACTCTCGTCTACAGTACTTGCTGTATTTATAGTAGTAGTAGCAGTAGTAGTAGAAGCATTAGTGGTGGTAGTAAACAAAAATTAGCATAACAATACCCACAAATTCCGACACCCATCTACCCATGAATACACACGGATACTGGAGACTTGATTAGGTACCCGATCGAATACAGAAATGGGGAAATTGCCAAACTTCCAAGATGGCGGTTGTAAACGCATTACAAACTACGGAATACAATGGAAATGGTTTAGAGATGCAAAGAATCTATAGATATTCAAAATCAGTCGTCTAAATGAGAGATATTTTGACTATGCTCCCTCATCATCATCATCATCATCATCATCAGTAGTCGTTTATTGTCCGTTGTTGGACATAGACCTTCCCCAGGATCCGTCCCATTTCTCTATCATGGGCGTCCCGGAGCCTGTATTTTCTGAATTTATCAAGTTCATCTTGAATTCTGTCGGCCTTGGTTTTTGCATGTGATCTCTTGGGATCTAAGTTGTAAGTAATGATGCTCATCAGTTGTCTGCCATTCTTGCAACATGACCTGCCCATTGCCATTTAAGTTTTCTTATAGATTCTATGATGTCTCAGACTCCCGTTTTCTTCCCGATATACTATGCTGTCTTCTGATCTCTCCATGTAAGGTTGACCATGATTCACTCCTGCGTGCATCATTCTCCGAAAACTCCACACTACACTCAACCATATTTATTTCCCCTGAAGTGAAGTGATAATAGAATTGTGCCCTCACACTGGAAACTGGAAACTGGAAACATTTCATTTCACCGTCTCGAGCCCCGATTTGCGATTTATGAAAATTTACTTAGAAGTGACAAACACCCGAAATGACGTCAGTGACTTCACTGTGCGTTATTCTACCAACAACTGCAGGGCGGGTTGGATTCATGCTTTTCAAAGAATATTAGTGTGAAGTGAACCCAAACTGTCACAGTCTCACTGGCCACTCAGCCACCTCTCACCTCTTACTTTTAGTCGTTTTAGAAACAAAAATCCACCAGACCTCTCTATCATGGGCGGCGCAGAGCCTATGCTTTCTTAATGCCTATGCTTTTTTAAATTGTCCACTGAGTCACATCATCTTATTTTTGGCTGGTCACAGTTTCCCCATATGATTTCTGGGGATCCGCATTGTGAGCCTTGACGTCCAGCAGTTGTCTGACATTCTTGCAACATGACCAGCCCATTGCTATTTTAGCTTTCCAATGGATTCTATGATATGTCTGAATTCCGTTATTCCTCTAATATAATGTGCTGTCCGTCTCTCCTGCGTACGTGAATTATTCTCTTCGGTATTCAAGGGCAAATCATGTCAACCTCAATTAATGATTCTCAAAAATCACCTGATTATAATAAACGCGATAAACCTTGGAGAGATACTCTTCTTTCTTATCAAAACCGAATATTTATCGTCCGACCAAAATACGCCCATCGCTCTCAACAAGTTCGTTAATTTATTGCTAATCATATGATTAGCCGCAGCTATCTCGTTCATGTCTCGGTCAAAACAACGCTATGATATCTATGGATTCAATATCATTTCATGCAGTTCAGAGAACGGTGTATCTCTGGCTATCGTTCCATCTGCTTTTTATTCCGGCTCTCGGACTGAGTTGCACGTGACTCCGACACTTTCTCCTCTTGATTAGATCAATATCTCTGGTGGTTCCTTACGCGTCTATAAATTGCAAAGGTGGTGAGAAATGACTAATTACTTGATAGCGATGACGTCACTGCCTTTCATGATGAGAAGTGCACCGGGGCCTAAAGGTGTGATTAATGATCAACTTTGTCGATAATAGCATGGTCGATGGTAGCGGTGTCAGCGATGCGGTTTTCATAACGATAACAACAGTAATAGAGTTGACGATTTTGATATATATATATATATATATATATATATATATATATATATATATATATTGCAAATGGGAATCTATCTCATTGAGAATATGCTGAATCAGTGGGTCTGAACATGGGGAGTATGCCCCACTAGGATGTAATTTGTGTATATTGGGGGCAATTTGGAATTTGAGTGAAAGTGCAACGTTGTTCAAAACTGAGTTGTGTTAAGGCTTAATTGATTAATTCCTAACCGTACAATACAACTAATCACTGGTTCTGCGATAGATTCCATAGTAACTAATACTCAACTCATTAACATCGTGAGGTATGAATAGCGATGACGTAGCAGAAGAGAAGTGGGTGTTTTTGCCTCATGATATATAATTAGATTACATACATTCTCATAGTTATAGTTGTGTCAAATTTGCCGCTAAGGTCAAGTGTGGAACAAGAGAGTCAAGAACCACAGTGTTAAATACTATTTGAGTGATAAACTTTGTAAGATAACTAAGGGAGAGAGAGAGAGAAAGAGAGAGAGGGGGGGAGAGGGAGAAAATACTCTGGAACGTCCCTTCCTTTTTTTCTACCACGTCAAAGTGATTGTCAATATGACATAGCTCTGAACATTCAATCTCATACCCTTTTACGGATTACATTGTTTATTTCATTATTCAATGATTGTGTTCTCGGCTTAATATACAAAATACGTACATCAACACTCATTCTGTATAATATTCATTTATCTACTAAGTATCAGATGTGAAGATCTTCAGCCGAACGATACTCTTAAACCTGCTGCTATCTTGAAGTCCGAATCCACCATTGGCAAATAGCTTACGTCTTTGTCCGCCAACTAACTTCGAACCAGTCCCGCTTATGCCTGTAGGTTGTAACACGACGAAGTACCAGAAGCAACTAGACATTTTCTTTCTCATTTTTATTTTCAAATTTCCGTCCAATTTCTGTGAAATTGATATTAACCAGTAGCTCAATTTCTGAGAAATTCTCGGACACTTAAGCTTTACATCTATCCCCAGTATTTTGGCGATAACCTTAATGTTAGAACTGAATCAAGAGAAAAGTTTCTACAACAAGATCAAGAGACCATGGTGAACTGGAAACAAGAACCATTAATTGTTGGGCAAACATCCCACTCAAAATGCTCGCTGGTATCGGAAATGTCTGCGTCAATGGAGGGCTATGAAGAATTTGGCTCACGAATAGAGGTCTGGCAGTGAAGCAATTCTAGTTTGAAGTTGACAAAATTTGAATTACAGAATTCCAAAACATTCCAGTTAATTTGAACTGATTTTCAATTTGTTTCAGTTTGAGTGTCTAATAACTTATAGAAATATATAGAAATATATAGAAATGTATGCTGTCTTTTGAGACCCTGTACTGATTGAATGCACCAGACAACTGCGTCTTATAAAAATATTTCAAATTACATTTTACTTGTGTTATAATGAAACCACTTCGAGTGGATTTTTTGTGATATAGAGACTTATTAATAGTACGTTAGTTGGATGACGTCATTTTTCCATATTTAGATGATTGTTTTGTGCTGGTGAGCGTATTTTCGTGTGCATGTGTATGTGTGCGTGTGTATGTGTGTGTGTGTGTGTGTGTGTGTGTATGTAATGATCATGACGTCATGTGTTACTACGTGGCTTTGAATCTGTTCGTGATTGGACCTATTTTATGTATATGATGTCATGATTTGAACGTGACATCGTCTGTTTTTATGTGTTACTGATAGAATGAAGAGAGGGGGAGAGAGAGTGCCCAGATAGGATAGATTCAAGAGGGGGGAGGGAAAAGAGATGAAGAGAGAGTATAGACACTAAAGTGGGAAATAAAAGAGGAGAAATGGAAAAGAAACATTATTATTTTTCTTTCAAAAACTACTGTACAGAGGAAAAAAGAGTGTCATTATTTGGAAAAAAGTACTGTATAATGAGAAAAAGAAACAGTCATTATAAAACGCTGTACAGAGCAGTAAAAAAGAAAGAAAGTCATTATTTAAAAATAAAAGTTTTGTGAAAAAAAAAAGAAAGAATATAAGATAATGAAGTGAGTTTGAGAGAAGAAATAGATGGTGAAAGGAGAGAAAAAGAAAGAAAATTATCAGACAGAAAAGAGAAGAAAAAAAGAAAGAAAGCAACTGAATGAAAGGAAATAAACAGCAAAAATAAGAAAGAGGAAAGAAAGAAAGAAATAAAGAAAGAAAGAAAGAAAGAAAGAAAAAGAGAAATGGAACCGTGGAAAGTAATTAAATAAGAAATAAAATTGAAATAAAAATAATGAAAGAAAGAAAACAATTTTTTAGTAAAGTAGAATAAAAAAAAAATACGTCGAAATAAATTGAAAAAAAAATAGAGCTTCACCACATAATAGTATCATTACAAGATTTTGCCTGCTAATTCAAGTGAACTGAATCATTCAGAGATGCACTTCGTTTGATCATTAATTCTATACAAGTTTTTCTTTTCATTATATTTGTGTTGCTTTTTATCACAATGCTCAGGTCATTTTTGTCAAACTTCAGTCGGAGTCTTTCCCGTAACAAGAACAAGAATAATCTTCACCGAATAAAGGGGAGTAAACTCTTCACTGTTTGTCTGTGCTCTCTCATAAAACCAAACAGATGTATAAAATCTTCTTATCATGATCAAAAATCTGAACTGATTGGTAGACGATTCTCTTACCGATTAAGCTAAATTTACAAAAACGTATGTTAGGTATACACAAGGACTTATTTCATACAGAAATAGATTTATAAAACCAGCATTCTCCTACCATGATTTTCAACCATGATCAGGTGATTGGTAGCCTACTCCCTTACCAACTGAGCAAAAGTGACAAATATTGTGAATTTGTTCAGTTTACAATTGTGATCATATTCGGTATGGATAGAAATTGGAGTGGGGTTTGATCCTGCAGCACTCAGGATCGTAATTCCACGAATGTTGAGCAAGCAAAGTGGGCCGGTAATAGAAAATGAGCTTCCAGTGAGATTTACACTCGTGTCTTTTATTTTTAGGTGCTGTTTTGATCTGAACAGTGACTTATCGACTAAGCTATTAAAGCCAACTAGTAGACAATATTCGAATTCAATCATACAGCTATAATCTTCATTATCCAATTTTTAGTCCATATCATATATTTTCTTCACACCTAGTAGTAGTAGACGTAATAGTCTTGAGTTGTCCAGATTTCTTATAGAAAAGGTTGCCATTATAATCCATCTTAATTAGTTTTTCTTCTCCTCATTTTTGTTACTTGTTTTCACAACACTCGTCGTTTTATATCCTACCATAAAGTAAGCAGCATGTATCTGAAATGAAAAATAATCAGGATTTGAACTATGATCCCTTAGAGTTAGGAACTTGTCTGGCCGAAGCATCGTCTTAGCGATTAGGCTACTAAAGCTAACGTAGAGCAGACATTATTAACATCTAGTCATGAAGCTACATTCCCTAAAGACCAACCCTTGATCCTGATTTTATTACTTAAGCAATCAGTAGCCCAGGTAGGCAGATTAAATGAAGTCTTAAGCATCTCTCCTGCCAAGCCCCTAAGCTTTATCTCTATATATCACCCAAAGAAAAGATGCAAAGTATGCCTGGGTTATTGGAATTAGATAAACAGGTGTCCGTTTGCTTTCAAATTAGAAAAACGTGTGATATCTAATAACGTTGATTGGTGAAATAGTCTGCAAATTAAGAATCAACACAGGCTAATACGAAACTTTCATTCTTTTCTTATTCTAGAAAAATTAGACTAATTAGACAAACGAATTATCTTATATATATTAGAGAAAGTGTGTGTATGTATGTTCTTCCACTCCTTGTAAATGCGCTTTGTAGCCAGAGGCATTGTAATAAAAAAAACTCTAAAAGGCGATAATCTAAAGAATTTAAGAAAAAAAAACAACATCCGGGTGATTTGCAACTTAATAATGATATTGTTCGGGTCTGTGTACAACGAAAATAACTATCTCTTTTCTACCTATCTATCCCTTAATATATATCCGTAATAGCTTGTGTGTATGTATTTTCTCCCCCCTACTCAACTAAATATTCCATTGTGGTCAGAAATATTGAATTAAGGTACCACTGACTCCAAGAATGCGTTAAAGATTGCTATGAACATGGCGGACAGTCATGTCATTTCTGACACGAGGATTCCAATTGAATTTCATCATGTCGAACATGTCTTGATTATCAACATTTACGGGTCATTTATAGCTACTTTCCAGTCTGAGCAGCAACGAGTATTCTGCTGGTAAAGTGATTCTATATTTTTTTTCTAAGTCTTTCCTCTTCTAAGTATTCATAACTTGCTTAATACTTTTCATCGTTTACTGAAAGTTGTTATATTTTAGAATATTCTGTGTTACAGCAGCTGTCGAGCTTTGATAATTCGTATATATCACAATTGTTTTTTTCAGTTACAGATTTATATTTATTTGATGGGAAGCTAACGACCACCCTCAGCCACACAGGCAGGGAACAATGGCTTTTAACATTATCTGCACGCAGTGAGTTACATAATGTTACCCAAAAGTTCGGATAATTTGAATAAGATATTCAATCAGTCCGTCTGCCAAATTACCCAGCGATACCTGAAAGATATCTCACTCATTCATCAAAGAGATGGAAATCTCATTTTTTATCTATTATCCTTTTCTTTGAAGGAGTCATTTTGTACCCCAAGGTTTCTGGGTATATATATATATATATATATATATATATATATATATATATATATATATATATTGCATATTTTATACTACATAACATTCAATCGAAACGTATTTGACGATGAGACATCAGTAAGTACAACAATGGATATAACTCGTTGTTCATGTCACTTCTGTTGAGTGCTCACTCATGTGAATATTAAATCCGTTATGTTGGATTTAATCCCAGACTTCAAGCAAATCAACTTTTGTTATCTTTAAGGATACTACTTTGTCAGAGGAAATTCTACAAGTCGATATTCTATCAATATATTCAACCGAAGAATTTGACATTTTTTAAGATTACTATATATATATATGTGTGTGTGTGTGTGTGTGTGTATGTGTGTGTGTGTGTGTGTGTGTGTGTGTGTGTGTATGCTTGTGGATGTACACGCATATATACTTTCAGACACTTGTTTTCACTATCTTCTTAGAAGTTCATACTCTACAAAGCATAGATTGATTAAGATCGATCTGAGAAGTTCAAAGGAAAATGCCGGAAATCAAGGAGATCAAGTGGGAAACCAAAGGCAGAATCCATGAGACACAAGACGAGTAGATTTCTCGGCACCTTGTAATAATATTTCTTATGCATGATATTGCGATAAACTTTGCCCAGACAAACCACGATCGAAAAAAATAATAAAAATAAACGCTCTTCCTTGGGTATGGTCAAATCAGGTACACAACCTCGGTGCGTTCGTGCTGTTCACAAAAGACGTGTTGAGCGTGTTCCACCTTTTTAATGATACCGTTCTAATGCTTTGAGAAGCACAGACAAAAGATTCCGGTGCTGAATCGATGGTAGTCTGTTACTTCAAGAAACACAGGGTTTTATTCAGCTTCTGTAAATTGTATTAATTTGAAAGAACATCAAGGGACAAACGAAAGATCTCGAAGCAGATATAATAAAAAAAAAGAAAGAAGCTTGGCTTTGATGTAATTCATTGAACTTTGTAAGAGCAGACGATACAAGTTTTGAAGCATTTGCAGACTTTGTTTAATGACAGGATTAATTAAAGGCCTATAGCAATGGTTGTCAAACTGTGTGCTGCAACTATCTCCCAAGTGTGATGCGTAAGTTATCTAAATACGCAAGCGAATTTCGATCCTCGGACGTGTCAAGTACTGGTATGATATCCACTGATCTTAACCTAATTAATGACAGATCAAAGTTAAAAGGGTGATGTGTATGTATATCAGTATGCTGATAGAAAAGTTCCATTCATGGACTACTGGCAATATTTTCGCCCGATTCATTTCATTTTTACAGTTTGTGTTCCGCAAAAGTCAAATAAATTTCTTTTCTTTTACATTGGAACAAACAAATGATCTAAGGCATTGATCTTGTCGGTAGTGATATACTTATTTCAAGTAAAAATCCTTTATCTGTTAACTTGGGAAGAGAATTGCTAAGGATGGTCAAAAAGTTTAAAATCGCGCTCTTTTGTACAGAAGAACTTTATTACCATTGGCAGCATCGGATTAAGACCTTTGGAGGCCTAGAACAACTGAAAAGATATTGTAGTCATACAATAAAGTTTGATGACCAATGGCTGATAGGCCCATGCTTATGAAAACCAATATATCCAGGTTGTAAATTTCTGGTTCTTAACCAGAAGAAAGTTTCCTTCGAACAGTTAGTATTATATTTTGTAATTGTCATTAGACTCACGCATCTATGAGTATATAATGTGTTTATGTGTGTCTGTGTTAGTGTGTGATGAAATATTCAAGAGGCCAACATTATAAGCATTTATCCTGAGCAATGTTGGGTTTCCTTGCTAGATTAGCAATATATCAAGACAGATAAATCTGAACTTTAAAGTGTAATTCGAGTAACGGGAATTCAAATGCATTGCATTTAAACCTACAGGCTACGATACGTGCTCAATAAAAGAATTATTTTATCGGGTTTTGTATCTTTCTTCGCCGAATTTTTTCTTCGTATCTACTTAATCTTTTATATTGGTAGATGATAAGATTTTTCATTTGCCCGAATCCTTTTATAGCATAATTCCTGATGAAAGAAAAGAGTACTTCCTCTACTATTCATACAGATAAATATACTGCACAAATACATACATATATTTATGTACATTCGCTTACACTGCAAAACGTACGTATTGTTAATATATTCATGAACTGGTCATGAAAAAATCAATGCATGTGTGTGTGTCTTTGTAGTATTGAAATAAGTGAATTTATATATGTGAGACTACATTGACTTGTTTTGCATGTTCCGATATAAGTAATAGATATATACGTAGGTAATCCATTTGTGCATGCTTACTCATCTTTACAGATATGCATATATCATATATGTAGGTTTGTATTTGTCGGGAGATCGCTTTCAATCCGCTGATGTGACTCCTAAGGTCCTTAACAAACAAGAGCATTTTAGTTTCCCGATATTTTCTTTCGTATCATCTACAAGGTCCTCGGCTTTGATCTTGGAATTCTATTATTGTGCTTCTGTCTGTGTTCATGCCTATCCGTCGGCAATCTCTTTTGCCCATTGGTAGAAGTCGATTCCACTGAAGATTTAAAAAAAAAAGCAACAATGAACCCTCTTGAGTAGTCACTGTGTCTCTTCTTTGAAAATCCTCTGTTCTACAAGGCAGAAACCAGTTCGCCGAACAGGGTGATCTTTGGAAGACGATGATCTCCCATCCTTGCTATATGGCTTGCTCTGTGCAGATAAATCTTCGGCAGCTCAACTCCAATGGGGCTTGTGGCGCTAACAATCTTCACAAAATCGATGTTCGTGAAGAAACTACTCAAAGTAAACACACACACATATATAGATAGATAGATAGATAGATAGATGGATAGATATATTATTGTGTTATCCACAGACAGCTGTTTCATTGTATTACAACTCTTCAGTGTGGCAATAGACTTTCCATTATCCCATCCAGTACCACGAGGCAGACGCAGAGGCCGGTGTCCTCCCTCTACTTTACGGAACTGGACAGTTAGTAAGGTTGAATTTAAGCGATCTATTTATTTGTCGCGTATATTCCTCATCCACCAGAGTGCTCCATTCCATGTTGGAAGAGCATTGCATAAGCTTACGATGAACGAGTTACCTCATTTAGAGAGTGCTCAACCCTGAATAAAGGAGCGTTATATGTGTGTGTGTCAATATATATAAAGTGAATTGTGTTTCCACAAATGAATATTTTTGTGTATAAACAATTCTCAGTCAACGCACAAATATTACACTCTGATCCCAGGCAATATGATCCTAAGCAGAGCGCACTAATATTCTGATCCTAAGGCAGAAGTATCAATTTATACGTAAATAATCATTTTTGACGGGTACTATACTAGTACAAACATAATGTAAACTGCTTTCGTGATTATATATATGTTCAATATAGCAATGTGAAATTACATATAGGTATATACATATACATATATATGTATATACATATATTTACACTCACACACACGAATACACACACACACACACACACATATATATATACATATATATATCTGTATATATATACACACACACATACACACACACACACACACACACACATATATATATATATATATATATATGCACACATGCACACACGCAGGTGTCCGCTGGAGTTGGTGGTGGGCAAACAGGCCATTTCCTTCCCTCCAGCTTTAGGCCTAGTCACCTGGGATTATGGTGGGGTGAAATTTAGAAGCTACAAATCAATAAAATATAACAGTGCGATATATATATATATATATATATATATATATATATATATATATATATATCTTTAATTTCAATATGCATATTCTTGCATGAATAACATGTCTATATTATTGGACAAATGTTAAGAAAATGAACCAGGAAAATGGGTTAGAATCGCGTCGCAGAGCCCTGGAGGAAAAAATCAATACAACAAAACTCTTTTACCTGAAATCGATAAATATCATGTACATAAGGCAAGATAAAATTTTGAAATTGAACAAATGGCCCGCAGATATCAGTTGGAGAGTGTAAACATTGAACTTTCATCGCAATTTCATTTGATAGATTTCAACATAGATACAAGAGAGTTTGGCGGCATCAGTCCTGTTTTCTTATTTATTCTTTTATATAAAAACTTGTTTTTTTGCCTGACCAAGTGATCCCCAAAAGTCAAATTAAATTTATCTTGACTTGATTTTGTTATTGCACCCAAGGGTACAACTGAACAGACAAATAAACTGAAGCATTCAACTTGTCGGCAGTGCTATACTCCTATCAAATAATAGACCTTTATTTGATTCAATGTTTTTATTTGATCGCTAGGAAAGATGGTCATAGAGTTTAAAATATAGAAAAACTTTATCACCTCGGGCAGTGTCGGGTTAGGACCTTTAGAGTTCCTCGACAGCTAAAAAGATGTGGCCTATATATATATATATATATATATATATATATATATATATATATATATATATATATATATATATATAATTTGAAATAAAACAATAGGGAAACTGTAAAATGAATTTTTATCTCTCAAAATGTAATAAAACTTTTAGTAAGAATCATTCACAATAAGCACTACGGCACAGTATTTCATAGAAATGTGACATTAGATTGAAAATACAAAGACGACTGAGAATTCAATAAAGCGACCACCGTTCAGTATTACTACATGAAAATTGGAGACCCATAACCCTCATCATCATCATCATCATTCTTTTAGCGTCCATTGTTAGACATAAACTCTCCTCAAGATTCGGTTGACCCCTCTATCGTCAGCGTCATGGAGCAAGCATTTTCTATACTTATCTTGTTCGTCACGCTATCCTATATTTTTTTGGCTCCGGTTTCACATGTGATCTCTGGGGATCCATATTGTGAGTCCTGATGTCTAGCGATTGTCTGCCACTCTCGTAACCTGACCAGCCCATTGCCGTTTAAGGTTTATGGATTCTATGATATCTCAGACTCCTGTTTTTCGTCTAATATATTGAACTGTCTTGTGATTTCTCTCCAGAGCATGATTCTATCTTATGAATGTTGCATGGTTTAAGGGTCAGTCTTTTGGTTAGATTCCATATTTCAGCTCCATCAAGATCAACATAATATATAATGAAAAAAATTACCTTTCATTTTCATTTTTATATGAATTGTTATGGGGGGGGAATAGCAAATACCAAAATTTATTCAACTCCCCTTTTTTTTCTGAACTCGAAATTGGTCCATTCGAAAAATTATTCTAATGAAGAAGTATCATTATTTGTACAAAACAAAACACCTTTTCTTCCACGGTTTTATCCCCTTTGAAGATACAAAGTATTTCTGGTTCAGCTGCACCATTTATGCGATGGTCCATGGTGATTTCAACACCGGAAAAACTCTGTTGTTCACTTGATGCCCAAAACATGTGTTTACTTTGCTTAATTGTTAGTCCTCGCTGTTAGGGGTATATGTACTCACTCGTGTCTGTCTGTCCGTTTTCTATGTCCATCTGTTTGTCCACATGATATATCTCCGAAAGTTTGCAATTAATTGCAATGAGATTTCGTGGAAATATTGGCAATTGGTAACGAGAAAAGTGATTAAATTTAGGGGCGGATCCATGACATTTTTACAGTTACCTCTCTAGCATCGTAATCATATTACCGTACAATATCTACAAGAGTCTTTAATGAATTTAAATTAAATTTTCCAAGAAGTGAGGAAGAAATGCTTGAATTTTCGGGCGGATCCAGGAATTCCTTTTTTCATTCCAGACATACCTTTTTTCATGCATTTAGTATTACCTCGTGTTTTCCCATTCAATATCTGCAAGAATTATTGATTAATTTCCACTGACATCGTGTTGAAGAGTAAGGCCAAGGAATGGTTAAGGAAAATCGTTTATATTTGGGGGGGGAGTCGAGAATTGTTTCACTCTTACCTCCCTTGCATCACACCTTTTTTGAAGTGTTTATTTTATGCAGTTTTGAGTAACAATGAGGTTGGCAGGGGTTTGCACTCTCCGACTGTTTTATTGTTAATGTTATATAATTGTATCAGTGTGGATGTTGGATTAAAAAGCGTCTCATAAAAAAAGACAGATTCAATCTCATAATTGTCTATCTTGATGGTTTTTGTTGGGTAGTTGAATGAAGACTTCTCTCACTGCCACTGAGATATCACCTTCTGTCAATTCAGTTGAGGATGAGGGTGTATAAATGGGCGACAGCTGAGTGACGTCAGGAGAGGTCGATTTAGTGAGTGGAAATCGTCGTCAGTGACACAGAAGACGGTTATTTCGGTCCAAGTAACCATTAATCTTTTGTTACAGTACCAATTGCAGACGTTTACTAGAAAAAAGTTGTGTCCAGACCTCGGTGAAACAAGTGGTCTCTAGACCAAATAGTATCCAGACCATGCCGAAACCAGTAGTGTCCAGACCACACCAAAGAAGGTGGTGTTAAAACTTTGCAGGAACAAGTGGCTTCTAGACCAAGCCGAAACAAGTAGTGTCCAGATCAGATCGAGAACAGTGTATTGCAACGTCCTTTTCCATGGAAACATTTTTGCATCTTCTCTGTTTTACTCCGTCTTCTCTGCTTTCCTTTCTTCTTTTTTCTGTTTCTTCGTATTTTCTTTCTTTTTAGAAAAAAATCTTATTCGTCTTTTCTCTTGTTTTTCTCTCCTCTCTCCACTCTTCTTGCTTTAATCCCTGATCTGGTTTGTCCCTATTACTTTCCATATTCTAAGCTCTTCCTTTTCTTTTTACCATTTAGCCTTTTCTTTTTCCCATTCAAACAGTCACAGAATTTTAAATTAGCCAGAGTGTTGAGTGGGGAGGAAGGAACTAGTCAAAAAGTTCAACTGAGAATGCTTGATCTACGAAATCCAGACAACTCAAGACTGGTATTACTACTACTACTCCTAGGTGTAAACAAACAATATTGGGTGGAGAAAATCGGATGAGGAGGAATGTGGCTATTGAACAGCCGAGGCCATCAAAGATGGTGGTGGGATCTATTCTTTTTTATATGTGCGTCTGTTTGTTTATTTGTTTGTGTCAGTTTGTGTGGTAGCTTGTTTGTTTGTTCCAGTGCTCCTGGTCGTACCGTTTTGACTACAGATTTTGAAATATGCATCAGTACTCTCAAAGTACCCTTTCTTAAAAATTTTTTTTTTCAATCTTTTGAAAAATAGCTTTTTTTACTGGGGGGGGGGCTCATTTTGATGGGTTTATTTGTTTACATTTTCCAGCACTCCTGGTCATACTGTTTTGTCTACAGACTTCAAAATTGGCATCAGTTCTCCACTAAACCACCTCTGGAGAAAAATTATTTTTATTCTTGGAAAAAACTCTAGAGACTCTTCTGGGTGCCTTATTTTGATGGGTTTCTAAATAACATCTAAATTCTCCAGAATCTAGAATCTAGAATTTAATCTGACCATATTTATTCTTCAACAGAATTTCATTACGTGATTTCAAACTTTGTTGCTACGTTTGTTTCCTTATCGACTGCGATTTTTTTTTTCGGATTTCACTTTTATAGAGATATCAGTAATCTGTCATCTATGTCTGATGGGATCCCAAGGATTCGGGTTATGCTTTCAAATATGGTCAGAAGATAGTCGTCTATATATTTTTTTATCAATGCCGCTTATTGAACGATTGTGGAATGTCAAAAAAAGGTCCGGGCATTGCGATGAAAAAAAGGTTAAATGAAAAAAAATACTTAGAAATTAATGTATCAACTGCAAATGACGGGAGTTTCCGTTTTATGGCAAACTCTATAAAATTTCCTTTTTAAGGAAGATCTCTTTTTATTTCGCATTTTTTGATCTTGTTCATCTGATCAATTTCCTTGCAGTAAGGAAGTAAGGAGTCGGTAGTTCTAAGGAAGACAGAAATATCATGTTGAGAACAAATCTGAATAGGTTAACAGAGTTAGTAAGGAATTAAGCGACTCGAAAAGAGAGTGCTTAAAGAGAGATAAAGTAGCGTATGATATTAAATCATGTTTTTTATTTCAAAAGAATTGAGCAGTGTTGGCATTTTAACGATACTTCATTTTTTCTGTTTAATAATTTTTTTGCTTTTTTTTTGTTCTATTGATAAAGGTGAGAATTTCAAATTTCTCGTTTAGGCATGAGTAAAATAGCTTTTTCACTGTTCTGGCATACGTGTGTATTTTTTTAAAAATATTTTTCATTTTACTATGAAAGTGAGGTTGCTACCTATCAGTTTCCAATAATGTGTTGACAGTGGTGTACTGTTTTTGTATTTGTCGTATGTAAAGGATAATATAAGGTTGGCTAATCTTAGTTTAAAGTTATATATATATATATATATATATATATATATATATATATATATATATATATATATATACATATATGTATATATATATAAACTGCCAATGAATTATTCAGCATTTCAGACGATATTTTTTTCTGTTCTCGATACAATGATAATTCATTTTTGTATCTGACGTTCTAAGGGGGATTAACTTGAAAAGTCAACCGGAAAAAATATTTAAGAAAAAATAATAGTAATATTCTCAGTACCGAAACAAACTTTGACAAATGCCGTCAAAAATTGCATAAACAACGTCGCAGTTCTTGAACAGAGACAGTTTTTTTCCCCTTGTTTTCCTTCCTCGGTTTTTCTTTCTCTCTTCCACTGTAATGGCTATTTTTTCTTCCTTCTGTTTTTCCCTTTTATTTCGGTTTCATTTTTATCTCCCATCTTTCTTCCAAAACGCATTGTGCCGTAGATTACTCTTTGCCTGACTGTTAATTCATATCCCATTTGACTACGCATGTGCTACTTGATATCTTATATGGCACAAGCGATTTTTCAAAAAATTCCCAACAGCCCACAATAAATACGTTAGATTTTGCTTGAGCTTGAAAAGAAAAAAAAAACTCCCACTTAGGTTCTGGGGATTTTGAGGAAATTAATTGGCTCCCCACAAAAGAAAGAATAGAACAATGTTTTGCTGTGAACGTGGTCAATTTTTTGCAAAACACTGCACCATTTTTTATGATAGAAATTCTTACACCACTCGATCATAGTCGAATCATAAGAAAATTAAAATACGTTAAGCCCCCCTTTCAAAAAAGCAACTTTGGCCCAAAAGGGTTGTCATACTTAGGACCAGAACTTATGATCAATTTACCAGTGGATATGGAATGCCTCGAAAACATAAGTATTTTTAACACAAGGTCAAAGAACTCTATTTAAAAATGAATTACAAATACAAAAAAAAAACGATTTTTACCGAATTCGTTAATAAAACGTGCTTAGCTGTAACGTTTTTTCCCTCTTATGATTTTAGATCTCGCTTTTCTTTACCATATCTAAGGGGACAATAATGGAAACAATGCCTTTTGGAACCTTGTCAATGCTATCCTTGCCGTCGTTACTTCGAGGTATTTCAGATTGAAAAAAAAACTTCATTTCCAAGTAAATAACTTTATAGGATATTACTGTAATTAGATTTCAACGTGGTCCTTGTAAGTTTTTACTATTGATGATAATTTGATACTTACTTTCTTTAAAGACTGGTGTTTTCTTTTCTTTTTTTTTTTTTTGAATTATCGAAATAATTTCCATTGTTTCTTTCATAAACTTTTTTTCAAATTTACTCGGAAGTCTTTTTCTTTCAATCTATATTTCCTTTTATTGTCAAAATCCAGTCCAAACCTGGAATCAACATATCTACCGTACAAGAATAATCCTCGCTAAATTCAACATTCCTCTATTCTAATTTGAAATCACAACCAACCAATTGGTAGTCATATCTCTCATCGACTGACCTAAATTGATAAGTCTGTGATAAATTACGAAATTTATCTTGCATATACGCAAGGGCTTATTTCATTCTGATCAATAATATATCTATACTAATATATATATATATATATATATATATATATATATATATATATATATATATATATATATATATATATTGATAATTTCTTGTTTGTTATATATACAATGGGGAAGTTGCTGTAATCATCTTCCGTCGGAAGAGAGGTAAGAGTGTATTATGACCCTGCAGTTGCCAAGCTTGTCTCTCTATCCAGACTTTCGGACCGTTTTCGCTCCTTCTTGATTCTTTTCATCTCTGGCTATCTCATCCAGCTCATATCTACGTGCCACCGAGATAGTTGATCTATTTCCTACTACCTCCTTCCTTTTGAATAAATACCAGAATTTTGAATGCTGCTTTTCCAAAGCAGATAGACAGGCCCTCCTTTTTTTTTGTGTCCATCGACTTGGGTGCCAGATATCAACTGAACATTGCAATATAGACCTAATTTTTCCCTACCCTAAACCGACACCAAATTAGACGACGGCGTTGCAACCAGCTACAAAGCTACTTCATTAGAGCTGTTGGTTAATTCCCAACATTCGGTGGATTGCCAGGGTCTTATTCTGATCTCAACCGGAATGAAATCATCAACAGCTATCAAAGTTGGTCTTTATCAACAACGCAATCTATTAGCTGTATAACAAATTATATAACAAATCGAATATAAAATAACAAATCGAAAGAAACGGTAAAAATGACCAAAAAAAAAAAAGAAAGAATTCTACATTTTGGGTTAATGAGGTAAGACGCAATTCCTGTTAACTAATTGGTTCGTTTGCATGGAGGTGTGAGTGTTGTAGCAGGTAACGGCGTAGACGGTGGAAATCGGCAAGTCGAGTTCAAAGTCCGATCAAAACTGCTTACGTTCACTTCGCACCAGTCTTGGCAATTTTGATGTTTTTTTGATGTTTTTTTCGAACTTGGGAATCAAACGTTACCAATTTAGAAGTTTATCTATTCATTTTGTTTGTTTTTATTTTTCAAATCTCAGATGGTTGCTTTTTTTTCAAATTTTAGAAATTTGGAGAAAATCTAGTTTGGCAACTCTGCTTCGCACTAATACCCTTAGGAAAGGCATGAATTAATCTCTTCCCCCAATGGATTTTATAGCAAGGCAGACTAGGCTCTTTACCATGATAAGACAATTTTATAACGGTGTTTGTCCTAAGTAAAGTCAAGGATTTGCAATCAGACTTTCATAGTTCGAGATACCGAAATATCAAGACCCGAGACGAGAGGTTATTTTTCAGAAAAATCTCGCAATCTTTGTTAACAACCAGTAATCTCGTTTTTTAACCACTCCTGAGAATTTCGCGTACATAGACGTCTGCTGGTAGTGCGAACGGGTAGCTCAACCTTCAAAAATAATAAGATCCCATTAATCCTAAAGAGAAGGGTGTATAACCAATGCATCCTCCCAATAGTCACTTATGGAGCTGAAACATGGAACTTAACCAAGAAACAGACCCGTAAGCTGAGAACCATGCAACGTGCACATGAAAGAATAATGCTGGGCCTCACATGGAGAGACCACAAAACAGCACAGCACATCCGGGAAAAGACAAGAGTTAGAGACATCATAGAATCCATAAAAAATCTCAAATGGCGGTGGGCTGGCCATGTTGCAAGAATGGCTGACAATCAATGGACATCACGACTCACAACATGGATTCCCCGAGACCATATGCGCAACCGAGGCCGACAAAATATTAGATGGAGAGATGAACTAGACAAGTTCAGGAAGTACTGGCTCCGTGACGCCCATGATAGAGAGGTGTGGCAAATCCTGGGGAAGGTCTATGTCCAACGACGGACGCTAAAAGACTGATGATGATGATGATGACTTCTCCCTGAGGGTAAAGGAGTTGAATGTAGGAAGCTTTGAGAATCCGGAGGTTAAGGGGTAACTATTAACATTGACAGCTAGGACTAGTCACAGTTTAGGCATCTCTCTAGTTCTTTACCTAACGACTAAGATTCGTATGTATGATTCTAATGACCCCTGCTCCAAATATATCCTCTTGTCTCCGGCCCCGGATTATATCTGCTCGGCTTTTCCTGAGTGTCAGTGGACGCCTATGTTCGTGAGAGTACATTCATCTACCCACGCTCTCTTAGTGAAAAATGTCTTTGGAACTGCAGGAGAAACCGCCAATCAAAACTATCGACACTAACATAGCCAACACCAACCAAGTTTTCAAGTTGGTCTGGCTGGCTGGATATGTATGTATAGCGCATACAGCCTGCGACAATTCA
This sequence comes from Thysanoteuthis rhombus, assembly GCA_963457665.1. Taxonomy (NCBI): domain Eukaryota; kingdom Metazoa; phylum Mollusca; class Cephalopoda; order Oegopsida; family Thysanoteuthidae; genus Thysanoteuthis; species Thysanoteuthis major. Next base: position 11,867,590 of record OY735207.1, on the reverse strand, counting down.
GCAAAAGGGCTGAACATTTTAACATTTACTCCTTATCATGTGCCGAAAAGAAACGTTAAGAAAAAATCCCCCCCCAAATAGGTTTTAAGTAGGGGGTTCAATATGCAATCTAAATTTATGCTTTAAATTCTGACTTTATTTATTACTCTTTCCCTCTCTCACTAAAAGTATCTCCTCTGATTCTCCATACCCTCCCTCTCTCTTTTATTTTTTTTTGTTCTACCTTTTAATTCTTTTTCTTCTCACGCTCTTTTCTTTTTCTTCCTATTTATTTTTTATATGGTTTCCTCTCTCCATATTCCCCTTTCTTTCTTTTTTCTTTCTTCCTTCCTTTCTTTCTTTCTTTTTTCTTCCTCTATTCGTTTCTTTCATTTTTCGTTTCTTTCTCTCTTTCTTTCTCTCTTTCTTTCTTCTCTTCTTCATTTCTTCCTTTCTTTCTTTTTTCTTTCTGTCTTCTTGTCTTTTTTTCTCATTTCTTTCTTTCTTTCTTTTTCCATATTTTTCTTCTTCTCTTCTGCATTCCTTTCTTCCTTTCTTAATTTCTTTCTTTATTTCTTTTTTCTCCCTTTCTTTCTTTCTTTCTTTCAATCCATATTTCTTTCTTTCTCTCAATGATTTCACACACTTACCATTTTTCCTCTCCTTTTCTGTCTTTCACTTCAGAATTCTTGCTCCCAGGCCTTTCTTTCTTTTAAGGGAACACAATATTTTGTCAATATTTTGAATATATCAGTGGGCGACCTTTTCTCAATTCAGTGAAGTATTGAAAAGATGTTTGAGGCTGAGTGCATTTCGATTATTGTAAACTGTTCGTCATCTTAGCACGATACAAAAGTTTTTTTCACATGCTAAGAGATATAAAATTTGAAAACTAGCTCTGAATGTATCACAACAATCAATGCAATTTCTATAGAGTTTTACCCAACTGATAAGACACAAATTGAAAAGTATACATATTAATCTATTAAGCAATCTCACTATAATTCAACTAGTCTGTTTGCAAGTCGTCTCCCAGGGACAGCAGTAACTATTGCAACCGAATTCTCTGGACTCCAGAGCATGTTCTGAGCATAAAAGTTTTCGAAAATTCCAGTTTTAGCAATGGGCTTCATTTTGAATGTAAGTATTATGGTAAACTGGACTCTTACTTTGTGTCCATCAGGTTGGCTTAACCGAACATTTACCTCTTCTTCAACTGAAATAAATAGACAACTATAAAATTAGATTAATTAAATTCCAATATTATTCAGTATTTATTTATCAAATTCCAATACTTAGGACTGGGAATTGATACTCACAGTTTGGGGGCTTCATCTATTTTAAATCAACAAACTTCTTGGCATTTAGGATTGGTAAAGCAGGCTATTATTTTTTAAAACTTTTTTTCAAAGCTTAGATCCAAAGAAACGACTTGCATAATCAACGGTTTTATTGAATGAGCTATATACCAGCAAGTCCATTTCAGGCGGAGATGTTATCAAACACGCCTTAACGCACAACAGAAGCAAGGGACGTAACTCTTCATCATTGCCTATAAAACCAGTATCCAATTTTCCTACACACAACACTCGCTTCTGCATTTACGACAAACTTACACTTCATTAAATTGATTTCTCTGCGACAGGTTTCTGGCTTTGGAGATATATATATATATATATATATATATATATATATATATATATATATATATATATATATATATATATATATATATACACACAAGCCCTCACACACACATAAATATACATACACACACACTCGCACTCATATACATAGTTTCTCATACACTCTCACGCAAATACACACTTAGATTCATGCACAGATATAAGCAAATATATATATATATATATATATATATATATATATATATATATATACACGAAGGAATGTTGGTATGCATGTGAGTGTCTGTGTGCATGTGTATGTATCTCTGTGGGAGCCTGTGTCCATGTATGTCTGTGTATGTTTGTGGGTGTGAGAGAGAATTGTGTGTGTGTATGTGTGTGTCTGAGAGAGGGAGAGAGAGGGGGGGAAGAGAAAGAGAGTATGTATGTGTTTGTGAGTGCACGTGTTGGTATGAATTTGCATACGCATGAATATTTGTGTATGCGAGAGAGATTATGAGTATGTATGTGTGTGAGTACTTGTGCATAAGTATTAGAGCGGGATGTGTGTATGTATGTGCGTATGTGAGTGAGTGAGTGGTGTGTGTGTGTATGTTTGTGAACGCACACACTGAGTGCGATCGCGTGTAGACAGGATATTGTAAAAGAAGAAAAAAATGACGCAGTATCAGTGATATTCTCTTTGTTGTCGTTGTTTTTTTCCAGCGGTGTACCCCTCAATAGGATCATCATTGATCAGTCAACTGTGAATCGGCCTTTAAATCGACACCGCGTCAAATCGGCAATAGAAGCAACGGTTTAGATATAAAGAGATGCAACGGAAAGGTGCGTGTGTGCATTGCCGGAGGGATCAAAAGAGAGGGGGAGATAGAATGAGTAGAGAATGAAAAGAGAAGTCGCCATCACAGTCAATAATTGAACAAACGTAGCGTCAAAGTTTGAAGCCATGTTAACAAAATTCCATCAAAGAACAAATATGGTCAGAATGAATTTTATTCATGTCATCACTGGCTGAAGTAGGGTAATAAAACATCTAACATCTAGATTCTGGAGCAAACATCTATAGAAGAAAAATAGAACTTTTTGCCATTTTTGATGACCACGATTGATCAATGATAGTAAAAGAGGGGAGAGAGAGTGAGGAATTGAGAGAAATTGTGGAAAGAGGGAGAGAAAAATGAACCAGAAATAGGATGGGGGTGGAATCGAGGAAAAAAGTAAAAAAAGGAAGAGAGGTGAGAAAGATAGGAAAAGTGTGAGGGGAGTTGTAGTAAAAAAAAGACAGAAAGAAAATATTGTATATACAAGCCTGACTCCTGCAGGACCAAAGTATACTCCGGCTTCTATTCTGACTGAAGATGTAAGACTTGTCAGTTTGCCCAAGTCAGTAAGAGAGCCACCTGCCGATCACTCGGTTGTAATTTCATTTTCATTAATCAACCTATAGGCCTATATTTAGCCCACCCTAAAAAAAATCCCCGTAGGAAATATTCTTAAAAAGAAAGTAGATCAAATTACATATTAACACATTCAAGATGATAAGAAACATGCTCTCAGAGTTTTTTTTTTAATAAATAGACTTGATATACTTTCGTTTACCCCATATTTTGAATTATATCAAAATTTGATTTTAGGCATGAATAATTAAATTTTTGAAATATGTTTATTTATTTGGATGAAAATGAGCTCTTAGGTGTTTGAAACATAACTTTTCAAAGATATGTAAGTCTTGTCAGCTTGGCTCTGTTGGTTAGAGAGCCACCTACCAATCACTTGGTCGTGATTTCAAATTACGGCAGGGAACTTTTATGATTTTATACATCGGTTTGAATCATCGAGACAAGACAGAAAGGGAACAATTTATGCCTCTACATTAGGTGAGGATTGTTCTTGCTATCGTTGCTGTGACGGTAGAAAAACATAGTCAACTCCAACTTTCCGACTTGGTCTTGGGTTTGACGATAGAAGTTTTCAGACTCATCGACAACTAGATGATACAAAGGAAGTCGCTCATTGAAACCTTCTTCGGGGCAGGATCTTTTAGATAACAATAACCAGTTGATAACATCGAGATAAGGATATAAAAACAAGAACAATTCTTATTCATTGCAATTAGAATTCAATATTCATTCATTGTTATGCTGATAAATTCATTGTAATGAATAACTTATAAATAATTACTATTATAAAAAAAATGAATGTGGAATTTATTTTTCTGTATTTGAATCTTAGAGTCGACTGATTTTGATAGCAGTAACGGTTCGTTAATGATATCTGTGATCATAATCTGAAAAAGAGATGGGGAGAGAGAGAGCAAGACATGGGGAGAGAGAGAGAGAGAAAGAGAGAGAGAGATAGCTTGCTAGCTTCAGTATCAAAATCAGGAGTCAACTACTCTCTCCAGTTACTCTCATCGTTTGTCGGCGTCGCAAAGATGGCAGCGAATGAAAAGGAGAAGAAAATTGAGAAAATGAAATGCGGGAAAGAGAAGGATAAGAAAAATAAGGGTGACATTCGATGGGTGTGGTCGTGGAGTAGGGTAGGGTGAGACGAAAAAGTTTACAGGTGTCAATAACAGGCAAACCTGAGCCAGTCATATTTGAAACGTCGCACGCTTGCCTAAGTTACAAGATGAAGGAATATGGATTTATTGTCAATCAACCAGGAGGTGCCAGTGGCCGAGCGGTTGGCAGTTTAGAAAATGGAATCGACTTTCAAACTCCAGCTGAGATAGGCATTCAATTTGCACTAATTCACAGGAGAGGCATGAATCTATCAATTTTCCTCCCATGAAAATGAAATGAGTGACGACACTTCGGGTTCTAGTCGCCTCCAAGTCTATTTCATGAATCGAAAATCTTGAAGAGCTCAGATAGAGAAACTTGTGAAATGTGAACCCTTAGCAGGGATGGGTGGTGCCGTAGCCAGCATAAGGGTATTACTTTGCTACTCATCATACAATTTTTACAGTCTTCTAATATCCAACAAAAAATAACAGCAGCCACGCTAATAATAATAACTTTAATGATTAATAATCAAAAGGGTGTGTTAATGATAATAATAATACCTGTCAATATATTGGAGAAAAAATCAGGAGTGCGAGACATCATAGAATCAAATTGAAAACTCAAATGGCAATGGGCTGGGCTGGTTACAAGAATGACCGACAACCAATGGTCATCAGGTTTCACGCCACGGGTCCTCAGAGGTCACTTGCAAAACCGAGAGATTGAGAGATGAACTAGACAAGTTCATAAAATAGTGGCTCCGCAACGCCCGTAGTAGAGATGTCTGGCGAATCGTGGGGAAGATTTATGTCCAACAACGGGTGTTAAAAAACTGATGGTGATGATGATGATGATGAGTAATGATAGTGATGATGCCGACTGTAACGATGATTATGTCTAAAATGATCATGGAACCAAAGGTAGAACAACACTATTAGATTATGATTCTATTGTGGCTTGACGCATGTCAGTTTATTTCAATTTCATGTCCTTCTTCGATCTCCCACAATCCAGTCCATGGTTAATCACGTTACCTTTCTGATGTCTTTTCCCTGCATTCCCATTGTTCAGCCTTCCTAAACTGGGGTGTGGTGGAACCTGGGGCTCCAGGAAGACGATGTGTGGTGTTCCACAAAATTATATTCGTACGTGAAAAAAACGCTGACTTTTGTTTCATTTGAAGTTAGAAAACAAAAGAGTATTGAGAACCATGCAACGTGCACATGGAAGAATTATGCTGGGCCTCACATGGAGAGACCACAACACAGCACAGAATACCCGGAAATAGACAAGAGTCAGGGACATTATAAAATCCATTAAAAATCTCAATGGGCTGGCTATGTTGCGAGAATGACAGACAACTGATGGACATCGCGACTCACAACATGGATCCCCCGAGATTAAATGTGCAACCGAGGCCGGCAGAATATTAGATGGAGAAATTCAGAAAGTACTGGCTCCGCGACGCCAATGATAGAGAAGTGTGGTGAATCCTGGGTTTATATCATGGTGAAATTGAGAAATATCCTGCTTCTTTGAAATAACGAAAATCAAGGTGGAAGAGAAAAAAAAAACAGCAATTTTTTTTTACAACCGGGTTGTGTTATTGGGGTACTTATGAGTTGCCTCCCTTGTATTGGTTACTTTTTTTTTCAGTTACACAACCCGGATACACAAATATATAAATGAACACATAGACAAGGAAAATAGTCCAACTATCTCATGCACGATGATAAATCCACCCTGTCTAACAAAATTCAGACAGAAAGTATCTTGTTCACTGAAATTAACAAATATCCAGAGAACTATACACTGTAAAATACTGATAATTAATTTTAGATCATAATACTTATATATTTCATATCAATCTGACGTGCTGTTAGCTGTACATATAATGTTTTTATTCGGGGGTTCTTCTGCGATACGAAAGTTATTTCAAGGGATCCTACTATCTAAAATGGCTGCAATAGCCTGTCCCAGTGATATCAAATCAATCTGCTTTCGCTGTCGATTTTCCATTAGACCAAGAGATGGAAATAAGTATCGAAAACTTGGTATACGGTAATGCTATTCGGAGCTAGGTATACGGTAATCTCTTCATGCTGTACTTGTTTTACACCCAGGTATCCCCTTTTCCACCTCTGTTTCACCTGCCTGTGAAATTATTACTATTCGAATCTTGATGATAGTGTTTTGGGCTTGGTTTTAGTGCTTCAACTATTGAGCAAGTTTGCAGCGGTCTCTTTTGATGCTGTTTATGGTCTCGTCTCTTTCACCACAAACGCATTTGCCGTTTTTCTGTTTTTGTCTATTCTAGCTCGATTATTATTATTATTATTATTATTATTATTATTATTATTATTATTATTATTATTATAACTGTTGTTATCTCGGTTTCGTTGGAATCGGCTTCATCTCCTAGGCAGCGAGTCGCACTAAACAACTTTCGGTCTCTAAGACAGACCTGATCAATTTTGCAGTTTCCCAGCAATGCTGCTTTCTACAACGTTTCTATGATACTATTCAACTCTAACCTCTTTAACCAGACTTTCAAATCCTTAGATATTATACCAAGGGCTCCAAATACTACCAGCACTACACCAACATGGGCCATACTCTTTTTTGATTTCTCTCCGAGTAGTTCATAAGTATTTTCAACCCCCCCCCCTCTGGCTTCTCCTGTTCCACCCTTTTGTCCCCGGGAACATCAGTATCTATTATCAGGCATTTCCTCTCGTCTTCGTGAACCATCACCAGATCAGGTCTTCTGTGCTGTATCACGTGACCCGTTTGGATGCTGGAATCCAACAACAACTTCACCTTATCATTTTCTATCGCGCGTTCGAGTTTGTGGTTATACCACTTTATATTTCCAATCAACCCGAACTTCTGGCTCGTCTCCATTTGCACAATTCGCACCACCACTACTACTACACCAACTACTACTACTACTACTACTACTACTACTACTACTACTACTACTACTACTACTACTACTACTACTACTACTACTACTACTACTACTACTACTACTACTACTACTACTACTACTACTACTACTACTACTACTATTATTATTATTATTATTATTATTATTATTATTATTATTATTATTATTATTATTATTATTATTATTATTATTATTATTATTATTATTATTATTATTATTATTATTATTATTATTATTATTATTATTATTATTATTATTATTATTATTATTATTATTATTATTATTATTATTATTATTATTATTATTATTATTATTATTATTATTATTATTATTATTATTATTATTATTATTATTATTATTATTATTATTATTATTATTATTATTATTATTATTATTATTATTATTATTATTATTATTATTATTATTATTATTATTATTATTATTATTATTATTATTATTATTATTATTATTATTATTATTATTATTATTATTATTATTATTATTATTATTATTATTATTATTATTATTATTATTATTATTATTATTATTATTATTATTATTATTATTATTATTATTATTATTATTATTATTATTATTATTATTATTATTATTATTATTATTATTATTATTATTATTATTATTATTATTATTATTATTATTATTATTATTATTATTATTATTATTATTATTATTATTATTATTATTATTATTATTATTATTATTATTATTATTATTATTATTATTATTATTATTATTATTATTATTATTATTATTATTATTATTATTATTATTATTATTATTATTATTATTATTATTATTATTATTATTATTATTATTATTATTATTATTATTATTATTATTATTATTATTATTATTATTATTATTATTATTATTATTATTATTATTATTATTATTATTATTATTATTATTATTATTATTATTATTATTATTATTATTATTATTATTATTATTATTATTATTATTATTATTATTATTATTATTATTATTATTATTATTATTATTATTATTATTATTATTATTATTATTATTATTATTATTATTATTATTATTATTATTATTATTATTATTATTATTATTATTATTATTATTATTATTATTATTATTATTATTATTATTATTATTATTATTATTATTATTATTATTATTATTATTATTATTATTATTATTATTATTATTATTATTATTATTATTATTATTATTATTATTATTATTATTATTATTATTATTATTATTATTATTATTATTATTATTATTATTATTATTATTATTATTATTATTATTATTATTATTATTATTATTATTATTATTATTATTATTATTATTATTATTATTATTATTATTATTATTATTATTATTATTATTATTATTATTATTATTATTATTATTATTATTATTATTATTCGCTCGGGGTGGTTTTGGCAAACATTAGTATTGTGCACCGGGGTAGAAGAAAACGGAAGAAGAAACAATTGATTCAGGAAGACCATTTTTGACTGCTCGGGTGTTCAAGCGAGATTGAACATGTCTTATCATCCACAACCTTCTCTCACTCTCTCTTTTCAATTCTTTCTTTTTCTTTCCCCACTTCCCCCTCACTCTCTCTATCTTTCTCTCTCTCTCTCTCTCTCTCCCCCATCCTTTTGTCATTCACTTTTTATAATCTTGTTCCTCTTTTTTCTTTTACATCTTCACATTCACCAATCTCATTCTGATTTGGCTTTTCTTTGCCTTTCCTTTTCTATCCTGGTTTTGTGTCTCACTCTTTCATCCTCTCGCTTGATTCTTTTATATCTTATTACCCCTTTCCTCTCACTTTCTTCACGATCTTTTCTCTATCTCATCTTGAAATGAATCCTTCCAGCCTTTTTCTTTCTTTCTTTCTTTTCCAGATTTCTCGGTATTTACCGTTATGCCTCCTTTTATATCACTTTTTTTTTAATCTTCTCTCTAATTCAGACTCTATCAATAACTCTATTCCTCTCTTTTAAATACCCCTCTCTTATTGAAATTATCTCACCTGACGTCTCATCTTTCTTCCTTATTTTATCTCTATTTCTCCCCAATATCTTCCTTTTTTTTTTCGTTCTAGCGATATCTTTCATCTTTTTTCCTTTCTTTCTAATTTGATCTTTGTTTCTCCCCACCTTTTTTTGTTTTCCCGATATATTTCTTTCTTTCTTTTTTCTTTCTATCTTTCTTTCTTTCTTTCTTTCCTCCTTTCTTTCTTCCTTTCTTTTTAATATCAACAAATTCTCTCTCTATCGATCGTTGATGAAATATCGTCCTTTCTCTTCCAGTCTCGTTTTCACAATGTCTTATGGTGCTTTGATGAAAACGAATTGTAATACAAAATGGCACCTGAGAATCTGCGTCGGTATTCTGACACTCCAGGATATAGTAGCAAAAAGAAAGTCTAAAATAAAATCCTATCGGTGCACACTGGAGTATTATTTTAGACTCCACTTTTCCTTCTTCACTGTGCACTAAATCAAACGTAACAAAGCCTTCATCCTCGAGTTATTTTTAAAGCATTGTAATGAAGTAGTGGTTTATTTCAGGGAGAGGAAAAAAGAAACAGTTAGATAGAAGTAGGGAGGGTAGTTTGTTAAAGAGAGAAGCCAGGTAGAAGAAAAAAAGAGATGGAAGATAATAACTGATCGGAAGAGAAAATATAAAGAGATAGATTTAATCTGTAAGAAAGAGGAAACTTAGAAAAATAGAAAGGAGGGTGAAATTGACAGAAAGCGAACAAAAAAAAAAGAGAGTGGAATTGTTATACGAAGCATAGCTCAAATGAGCTCTGTTGTGTTCGTTTTTGTCATCCAATTCTTCGTGAACGATCGGAGCAAAATATTCAAAAACTATTCGGGGTGGGTGGGGGATAAGATACTAACATATTGAACCAAAGCCATTAAAAAATGGCGAAAGGTTCTATCTTTCTTTATATATAGATTTGCGTGTGTTTGTTGATTTATTTGTTTGTCACTTCCAGTGTTACCAGCCATACCGTTTTGTCTACAAACTTGAAAAATGGCATCAGTACTCCATTAAACCACTTCTAATTTTTATATTTTTTTTTTTTTTTTTGTAAAAAGCTTTTTTGGAGGGGGGGTAATTCTGATGGGTTTAATAATAACATCTTGATGTTTCTACAGGATTTTAAAAATCTATTTTAGATGTTTTCCAGTTTAAAAAAAATCCAGAGATGTCATAGATAGAATTCATTCTGATCATATTCATTCTTCTTTGGAATTTTTTAAGAGAGTAAAAACGGCACAGGATTTTTGGATCCTGCATTTTCAGGGTGTTTTAACTTAGAGAATTAAACAAACCTGTTTTACCTGACCTCATATTTTGATAACGCTTTTTTCGTTTTCTTTTCCTATTTTACCTCATATTCTAATGAAACTTCCTTTTGGAAGTTGATTTTCTTTACCAAAGGTCATATTTAAATAGCATTTGTTTTGCAAGTTGGTTATTTACTAGGGCTTATGTTCTGATTACGTTTTTCATGTTTTTCTTTCTGACCAAATATTCTGATTACAATCCCTCCCCCTTTATAGAGGTCATAGTTGAGGAGGGAATTTTTGGAGTCAAAAATGGGGTTGAGATTTATTTTCAGTTTCAAATAATCATAGTTTCAATTCGGTTCATAGGAAGTAACTTGATATCGAGCTCAATAGCTAGCAAAGGTAATCCTTATACTACCGAATAATAAAGCAATAAGATAACACACAACTTATTATATAAAAGGTCATTTTTTGTTTGTGCGATGTCTGTGCTTCTGTCACGCTAAAGCAAAAGGAAGAATCGGCTCTAATGTGTATATATGTTCGTCTCCACACACTACCACTTCGTTTTGATTTTTTTTTTTTTTTTGTATTGAACTGTTTTCTTTGGATTAAAAAATGGATTTGTTTTTTCACCCAATGCCTTATTGCTTTGAATTTTTTAAAGAAAATAGTTGTAGTATTGTGACAAATTGTCTTATAAGGCCTAGTTTTATGTGTAGCGGTTGCATCTTTACTTTCCAGCAGAGCAACTAGTGGCATTGTTCATTCCCATATAGAATTCAGGCAGCTGAGACCAGTGCCGCCTTTAGTAGTGAGTAAAGGTATCCCTGTTACTCTGAAGGCAAAGATAGCAAGGGAACTTGCTTTAGGAACACACACACTCACACACATACACACATATATACGTATAATTTAGGGAATTCTTTTTTGCTCGGACCGAATTACTCACGGTACTGAGTGAAACAACGGCGGTGATCACGGAAATAAAGACCAATCGTCGCCGTTATGTTGCTCGCTGCCGTAATTCAATCCGAGTAAAAATTTACTTCGTAAATTGTCTTTCTATTATTCACTATACCGAACACTAATATCCTTTACTCTTTATATATATACATATATATATAAATCTATATCTATCTCTCTCTCCCTCTCTCTCTCTCTCTCTATATATATATATATATATATATAGAGAGAGAGAGAGAGAGAGAGAGAGAGAGGGGGGGGGAGAGAGATAAGCATATCAATTTAGAAGCAAATAACATCGATCATTTACTTTCCAAAGGTAAGCTTGTAGTGAGGAGATAGACAAAGCCAGTGCAGCTTCCTGCGTCAATGATCGTCCATTAATATATAATGATTATCGATCTCACCTGTATTCTACCATTCGCAGTAGCGTCGCCCAAAACTGGTTACTGGAATTCGTTTGTGCAATGCGCTACGCCAAATACCCACCCAAACCTCTCTAGCCCCACCCCTGAAACGATTCCGAAGGCTCCGCTGTTTGATGAATCGTCATTGACATTATAACGATAGGACTGTTCTTTTTCCCTCCCCCCTCTGCCTATGAAGTTGGCACAGGTGTATGTATTCACCCGTTGCCCGTCCACGCAATAACCTCGAAAATTTCTCAATGATTTTCAATTAAATTTCGTAGAAGATTCAGTGATGGACTGAATAAAAATTGATTAAATTTCAGGGAGCATCCAGGAATTCGTTTTTGATTGCGATATATTTTTATCATTCTGCAGGAGAAAAAAACGGACAGTTAACACAGGTAAAAATGGTGAATTTCAATTTCGAGGAAACTAACTAAATATTTGCACGTTTACAGTTCTGTCCCTTGTTTTTAGATATTTTATTTTCATCCAGGTTTTTGATAGTGTGCGAAATTGGTAGATATATGTGCTCTCTGATCCTATCCCGACTTTTTAAGTGTCTCTCACATCCATTCAGTGGAGACTCATAGGGTTATCCAGACAATACACATATGAAAATAGCCTGGGGTACGAAAACTTTCCCTCTTCTTCATCGATTTAATTAACATGGCTTTCTTTCTATAACAGTCGCACGGAATAGGATGGAAAGATCATTAACGTTGGAACTTACATTCTTACATGAGAAAATGATTAAAAGACATGCTCTTCAATATACCATATTTTACAAGTATACGTCAGAGTACGATGCAAAACTTACTCGTAAACTAAATGCTTGCTCATTACCTAGTTATGTTCTTTGAACCGATATCATTGGTTTATAAATATACGATATAAATGTATGAAATATATATTTTTTAGAAAATATATTTTATTGACAAGTGAGAAGAAGGAGGGCATGTGAATTTTTCAATAATTATTCCCATCAACTTCGGGCGAAGACAAACATACCACGAAGAAAATGTCAATAACCTGATAACACAAATCATCCATGAGGTGGCTAAAGTACATTCATTAAGGACAATAATACGCTTAAAATTAGGACCTGAACCGAAAATAAGTTTTCATCTTTTCGAAATAGTAAAAGGAATTTCGTTTCCTATCAATGAAGATTTTCAAATAAGTTGAATGTAAATCAGATCGTGTGTCAGCTCAGATATTATATTCTCCGGAAAATCAATCCTGAGCTTTGTTAACCCATCAAAGGCAGAAGGTGGTGAGTGTAAAAGTTATCCATTGCAACATAAAAAGCCGTTTCCACTGCAAGATTATGCATTGCAAGTAAACCGTTGAAATATAAAAGCCCTGGATCACACATAGGACTAAACTGCCATCGATCACGATAAAACCGAAATTTCATTGAGTTAACCATAGGACTGCAATGACGGAAATTTTGATAGATTAACGTTTTTTGCTTAGAAACATTGGCAATCCTTCTGTTAAGGTTACGCTTTAGAGCACACTCCAGGCACAGTGGGTTCAAGAGCCATCCTATTTACTACATCTGCCATAATTCCGACTCTGCTCTCCTAAGATTGTTTCAGTTCAAATGTAAGGAAAGCCTAAAGGGAAAAAATGGCTTCATATCTCCGGAGAAAAATCATGGATTTTGAGATAAGTAACTTCATCTTCAGCATAAATGAATGGAAAAGGGGATCGTACATATTGTGGTGTCGGTTGTCCATAATTGAGAGAAAAATCAATTGGGTTCGTTCGCTTTTATTTTGTTTCCAATCGATTAACAATGTTCTGTGTTGTTATTTGATCGGAGAGTTGAAACCAAGGAAGAATATTTTCACTTAATAGACTGGTTAAAAGTACTTCATCATTGAGAAAACGGCGTATTAAGTTGTATGGTGCTTTCAACAAGAAAGGTTTTATCTTAAATTCCATTTCCGTAAGATAATATAGATATTTATCTGCCTCTCCGCGAGGGCAAAATGTGACACAAGGTCGAAGTTTAAAGTAGAGGCACACCCACGTACGTGTGGGTAATAACAGAAATTGCTCGGTCCCAGCGAATAATATCCTGGAGGCGTCTCGTTTTGGTGCGTTGTGGGGGTGCCGCCCTGAGGCAACGGATCCCCCGAAAATGTACATGCAATACTTTTCTACATTGACCAACAGATGGACAAGGAATAAAAATGAGGGATTCAAATTGATAAATACAGATAGATATAGAAGAAAGAGCTTAGAAAATAAATGGAGGCCTGGATAGCCACTCTAATAGAAATGATCACATGACCAATGTCTCTTGGTAACTTGCCGTTCTGGAGTTGATTAAAAGATTGGAAAAAAGAGGTGATCAATAAATAAACCACATCTCTTGCTTTTGGGGGGCTGTGATCACTAAAGAAGTCCGAATTTGAAAAAAAACCAAAAAAAACCAAAAAAAACAAAACAAGTATTAACGCCACCGGACCCTATCTAAGAACCAATTGAGTATAAAATTTGATTATAAACCCCACAGTAAAAGTCTATGGGTGGGGGGTCAAAAACAAAAAATATTTTTTCTAAATATGATAAGGAGTGACGTATAACTTATTGTGATGTGACGTATACATGCATACCCAGACAGCGAGATATACTTTGAAACCGAGGAAACCTATACTAAGGTACAATTTTGGTTGATCGTTTCTAACTCAGACGTGTCCTTATAATAGGCTTAGGGAAACTCAGCTAATAAATGGATTTGGCCAGACTTAGTAAGGCCCAGGCTACAAATATAAGACTCTCGCCCAGGATCGAACTTAAAACAGTAGCAACGGTCTGTGAGATTAACTTTTTAACCATTATTCCATGTAGAGGCGCCCATGTCATACAGTATTCAGCTAGTAAGACAGAATTAACAGCGAAGATATTCGTACTGGATTAAATTGAAACATTTTTTTACAGCGCCTGATATTCCAAACATCCACTTCTGGTACTAATCAGATGTTATTTCCCCAATACTTAGTAAGTTACCAGTGAGAACTGAGATTCTATGAAACTACAGTACTTGACGACCTATCCGGCCGGCTTGGTACCGGAGATTACCCGGATTTATAGATTTTCTGGATCTTGGACCAAGGCTTAATGTATGCTTAAAATATATGATGAACAATGAAAAGCAAAGAACGGAAGTATGTGTGGTAGACACAAATTAATACACGTCTAAAGCCGGATCTGCTTAATCCTTCTTAATCCACTTAAAGTTCTTTAAGTATAAAATAAAGATGACGATGAAAAGTAATCGAAGGATAAGAAGAGATGGTTATAACTTATAGAAATTGATCCATTTCAAAAATAGGTCTTGCTTAATCAATATTATTCTTCTAGTCTTCACCTGGAGATAATTCAATAACACCAAGAAAATTATAACAAAGAGTCACCGAATGCTGAATTACCATGAAGTTCAAAAGTAACCAATTTCAAAAGTAGCTGAATTTGTAGTAATTCCAGTTCTCTTGAATACGGATTAATGATCCGAGCCTAAAAGGACATAATGCTGTTTGATTGTGTGTGAGGCTTTTCTTTCTTGTTTTTGCAAGGAAGAATAATTGAAGAGCATTACTGAAGACGTTCGATTTTTATTCTCAGGCACCTACTTATCAAGATTTAGACCGAACACTTGGGTCGATGTTCTTGTAGACAAGGGAGAGGGAACCTATCAAATCGTGGGCGTGGTCATTCTTGCGGACAACAAAAAGAGGGAGAAAATAAATGAATGTTAGAATCTTGTTCGAGGGTGCCTAAATTATAAAATACGAAGATGACAATCGTGCACACAATCACTAACGCTGTGAAAACGGCCCCCACAGATAAAATGAAATTATCCGGATCATACACCATTGAAGCTGGCGATGATATTACGAAGACTATCAGATATTTTTGAAGATGTTGCTAGAATCAATATACATATGAGTAATAGATAGTTAACTAGTGAAGACGTTCTGCAATTGATTTCTTTCTTTCAACAATATACATACACAGAATATATACATATATATACATGTGTATGTGTGTGCATGTATGTGTTGTGTGGATTTGAGGCAATCTGACAGAATTGTAGTATTAATTTGACAATGTGGAAATGAAAGATTGCACACTAGTTTTCTATTTGGATTAGACTTCTGATGAAGCTGTTGGAACGCAGCGAAATGCATAAAGTCCTATCCTAATGATAATAAATGATTCTTGAGATGTCACACGTGTTTATCTCAATATTTTATTTCCACATTGTCGAATGACTACCACTATATATATATATATAGAGAGAGGGGGGGTAAAGAGAGAGAAAGGGAGAAATTAGCCATAAAAATAACGGAGAAAGAAGAGAGGAATTTCTTCACGGAAAGATTTTTCAACGGGACTGTTCGCATAAAAATAGAATTTGAATTAGTATTTCTTAAAGTATTACTGTATTCTGGTGTATTTCTCTCTCTCTCTTTCCCTCCCCCTTCTCTTTCTCCCTCTCTCCCTCTCCCCTTTCTCTCTCTCTCTCTCTCTCTCTCTCTCTCTTGGAAGGTATAAGATAGATTCCTTGGTGCTGATCTCCAAGATAATTCCACATCAAACGATTCTGCACTGAAAGTAACGATACAAGAATAATTCTCTTTTAGACATACCTACTTCCCACTTTTCCTGCGTTTACTGATCCACGATTCTCCGACGCACACTTTACCATGAACCATGGTACTGACAACGAGATGAAATTATGCTTTCTAATTAAATCTGAAAACCTGTCTGCATTTGGACAGAATATTGTTTTGCCAAGCTTATAAGTGGCTTCAAAAAGCTTCTTTTTTTTTATAATCACATCGTGGTAACTTGAGTTTATATCTAAATGTGTAAAATTAGATTGAGGCAAAATTTGATATCGTTAGAAGTTAGTGTTACAAGATTACAATCATGACAAAATTATATAAATGCAAAACTATTATATTACATAACTTGTAGGCGCCGATTGGAGGATGTAGAATACGCTTCGCTCTTTATAAACACACACGCACACACACACACACACACATATACATATATATATATATATATATATATATATATATATATATATATCCACGTACACTTGAATATATATATATCAGATAATTATATATATATACATTTGTGTGTGTGTATGTGTGTAAAATATATTGTTACAACCGAGAAGTAAGCATGGTCATTCTAATCGAATGCATTCGTCTCAAATCTGCCAAATATCCAGGAAGTTATCAAAAACAGAAGCATGCAGTTTTCAAAATTCGACAATATGTGTTTTAAAGATTTATTTAATTTTCTAGAAAAAACAAACGACCTAACCTGGCCTTTTCCACGCGCCATTTTGAGTTCAATCAGAGAATAATGAAGCTCGAAACATGGCATTTTCACCAATTGATATCCCATTATTTCTACATTTATTAAGCACAGCAAGCGCAGTGGGTTTTGTAGTTGGGGATTTATGGTGTTTTTTTCTTCTTGAAACATGTCATTCTTAGTAATCCTTGCGTAAAGTGGAGTAAAATATTTTCTTCTCAATATTCATATAATCAAGGAGAACCTTAATTTTTGGTCTCGGGAACAGGAACAGATGTTCTGAACATGTTTTCGCTAAATGGTAGAACGTCAAAAACATCATTGTGTAAGCAACGGAGCAGTATAATATCACTTTTACAGGGGATTTGTTACGAATAATATTATATAATATTCATATATACTCTCTAAAATCAGTCCCTTTGGATAGTTTTCGACTTGAAAATGAATTTGGCAAAATGCCCGTATTAGTGAGACAATTGATTAAAGAATGAATAAATAAATCCTCTCTTTCTCTTCCGTCCACGTACAAGTGGCTTGCGTCTCTCTCCCTCTCTCTTCTTCTTCTTCTTCCCAGCCCCTTATCAATGACTCAATAAATCAGTTCACACAAGCAATCGGCCAAAAAACTACCTTTCTCTTCAGCATTAATAAGTTTAATTATTTGACAATATGAAATCTAAAACGAATTAGAAACGTAACGCCACAACAAAGGCAGGAGTAGTGGGAAAAAAAGAAAGGTTATTCAATAACGGGATAGAAAATAGACAGAGATAGTGACAGAGAGAGAGAGAGAGAGTGGGGACAGAGAGAGAAATGAATGGTGATAATGTTAAGAAAGGTGTGTGGAAGAAAGGAGCAGGAAATAAAAGCAGTTTGATAATTCACTCTTCCCTTCTTAAATCCTTTCTTTCTTCTACCTTTTCTTTCTTTGTGATCATTGAACAGACGTACACAGTAACGTCTGCTGTGACGTACCATTAGGCTTGTCTCATTATTTTCGCTATTCATCTTCCTTTCTCTCTATTCCACTCTATTCCTTCCCTTTTTCCACCAAGACAATAGTAGATTCGATTATTAAAGGAAGGTGGTCGTAACTGTCACCAACGTAGTCGATCGTGTATTAATCGAAAGAAGATAAGGTAAAATACATAATATTCTATAATAATGACTAGTGTGAGTTTACTTTATTCTCAATGAGCTCTTCTAACTAAAGGGAAAAAATTCACTGTTAGAAATATCTCTGGCCCACCATTTGAAACAATGGATTTCTCCTCTGGAATTGATTCTGTAATTCGTTTTCTAAAACAAATTCACCTCATAGAAATTCTAGTATATATCCATGATTTTTTACAGGGGTCCCATAGTTGTATACATCTTACACATATACGTATAAGTTAATATATATATATAGCCACATGCTCAATATATATATATATATATATATATATATAGATAGATAGATAGAGAGAGAGAGAGAGAGAGAGATACTGTATATAGCATCGTATATATATATATATAGAGAGAGAGAGAGATGTATATGTGTAAACACACACACACACACACACACACACACACACATATATATATATATATATGTGTGTGTGTGTGTGTGTGTGTGTTTGGTGAAATAAGACGGACGAGGAACATTTTGTTAATTTTTTATTGAATATTTCTTTTTTCCGCTAGAGAACGTACATTTGGATTTATAGAGAGTAATAGTCGTTCAAAAGCGTTATCATGCCTTGCATGACTATTACACACCATGAATCTAAACGACACACACACACACACTCATATATATATATATATATATATATATATATATATATATATATATATATATATGATAGTGAGCTCTCCTAGGAGCCGCCAAACTCATATCTAGTGGTACCGATCACACACACACACACACACACACACACACACACACATACATATATATATATATATTTATATGTGTGTGTGTGTGTGTGTGTGTGTGTGTGCATAGTACCCGTCAAAAATTACGAGAATATTCAGGTATAGATAAATCATATGAATAAATTTCCTAGTATAAATGTATTTATAGGAAACAGAAGAGACCCATATCCCGCACGAAATCTTTCTTCTCATGATTTTCCACAACCCTTCGTATTCCCTGTTTTCAAAAAAATAGTTTTGAAACAATGAAGCACAAAACTGACTAAAAAGATACAAATGAGACATCAGCAGCAGCAACAGCAGGAGTTGGAATTATATAACCAGCAGCAGTTGCCCCATTAGCTTTGCCATTGGCAGCTCATTTTGAGTTTTTGTGTTTGCCTTAGCCCTTCCTTCTCTTCCTTTCTACTACAACATGACTGAAAACTAACAGTGTCAAGGCCTTTCATATCACATCATAATATGTATAAAAATATCATATTATGATATATATACAATATAAAATACATAATGATATGCAATGATGTTAATATATATTTGTGTAGTACACATGCACATGTAAGAGCACATATTTTATTTTGCCTTTGGATTATACGGAAATCGTCACAGCTATTCTAAAATCGTTAGGAAAAAAGTCACCTGGATAATTTCCCAATTTAACGACGAAATCAAGATGTTTCACTACTTTAATTCAGTTTGGCACAAGGCTACACTAATGGGGCACCCACTGAGGATAGGCCTCGTTACATTGGCGAATTGATCTGCAAGATAACTTTATTACTCATTGCATGACGTCAGGCACCCAACAACGAAATCACGTGTACCCAAATAAATAGCAAGAACGGTTGCCTACAGCTGTTCTGGAGAAGATCCGGAATTTTTTTCTCTAAATTAGTGTGCGCTATGAGCTGTTCCACTAATATTTTTGTTTTTACTTTTCGATATCGATTTTTAATTTGGAATTGCATATCCGAATAACTACCACGCAGCGAAATATTCGTTCGATAAAATGTTCGTTTAAAAAGATATCCGCTGATGGTAAAAAAAAAGAATAAAATAAAGTAAGAACTCGATTGCGTAATGATTCTAATCTTGTAAGCAACGAAATGATTACGACGATGATGAATGTAACGCTGCTGATGGTGGTGGTGGTGGTGATGGTGCCGCTGGTGCTGGTGGTGGTTCCAATGTTAAGGTTAGATGCAGTGAGAATTCACGTCTGCGCTCATATGTGCACGTGACGTTATTCGCATAAACTTACGCCCGGACGACTCTCCACCCGACTACTGACTCGTTACCTCTCACACGTCCTCTCAGATGCGAGCATAAACGATAGCGTGGAAGGTCAGGGAACATGTGTTTGCATTTTATTCATCTGACAGAATCGTCAACCGCATCATTAAGAATACATTGGCATGGCTAAAGCCAGTTAAATTCATACAACTTGATTATTAGTATATGTCACAAATGCAACGCAGATACGGTTAATATGATTTTGATTTATTAGATAAAGCATTGCCAATCTTTATTAATTAATTTGTTCTAGTATTTCTATGGCCTTATTTATGTTGTTTCTATCGCAACTGATGTTTATTACCTTTGTCTACCTCAGTCTCACACAGTGCGTTTATCGAGAAGGATCTTGTGAGTGTCAAAATGTAGGAGGGACCCCTCAAGGTGTCAAGCCCCATGGGCCCCAGATCCCCAGCTATGCTAGCGATCGCTAAGTAAGGCGTATTTTTCAGAACTGAAAACGCGAAATCCAACTGAGACAATTAGCGTTCACTTCGTACCAACGCCCATAATGGATAGAATATGGTTTGTAATCCCTTCATAAATTATCATCATCAGTCTTTTTTCGTTCGTCCTTGAACATAGACCTGACCAAGGATTAGCCTGACCACTCTACCATGGGCGTTGCTGAGTCAATACTTTCTGAACTTGCCTAGTTCGTCTCTCCATCCTGTATTCTGTGGGCTCAGTTACGCATGTGATCTCTGGGGCAATCGATTGTCTGCCATTCTTGCAACATGATCAGCCCATTGCTATTCAAGTTTCCTAATGGATTCTATGATGTCTTGGACTCCTGTTTTCCCCCTGATATATTGTGCTTTCTTGTGAGCTATCCATGTGAGGTTGAACATGTTCTTTCATGTGCACGTGACATGCTTTCCCGTTTGTGAGTCAATCTTTTGGTTAGGTTCTATGTTCCAGTTCTATAGGTGACTATCGGTAGGATGCATTGATCGTAAACTCTCTTTTTTTTCAAGACCAATGGAATTTTATATTTCTTGAGAGTTGAGCTTTCTCTGCCTAAGGCTTGCCATCTAAGAGTGATTCTCTGCTTGATTTCTCCCAAAACGTCTCTTAGCTCCATTATCTGTCCAGAGTGTTATGATTTACTTGTTGTCTTTGAAATTGCTGGGGCTCTTTTTGCTGGGTCGTCATTCTGCAGACTCAGCCTCTTTTTGGAAGCTTCCAAAATAATGTCATTTTTTCTCCATCTTTCTCGATGCTACGTCTATTTTTGTTGCTTTTTTTAGTAACGTGTGAACTGATCTTTTTCATCCTTATTTCCATGAATGTATAATTATTATTGACTATTATTATTCTACTAGTTTACCCGTGTCTCACAAAATGACGACATATATGAAATATATGGATACATACGTGACATAGCATTTTATTTTTGTGGATGATAGAGATTTGCATTGCATAGAGCTTGGGGAAAAGAGTTCTGTTGAACAGATTTTTTTATTATTGCTTCGTTTTTGTTTCCATCATTTTTTTTATTGGTCTTTAAATTCAGCATTTTTATTACGTCATTAGAAAACAAACGAAATTCTATTTTCATAAGACATTCACAGGAATTAAATTCTATTATAAAGTCAGTTGCACCCCATTGGGTATCAGAAAGTATCTGCACATTGCTGATTATTATATTCGTGGATTATTAATAGTATCATCCTTATAATCACTTGAAATAATAATAATAATAAGCACTAATATGTGACTGTACAGACCACAGCACTGATAGGAACTGCACAGATACTGGGGAAAGTGCTAGAGATATAAGGCCTGCAACACTAAATGTTAGCAGTGGCCTAACAGAGGAAAGGAAATGAAAGCGGAAATGTGAACCATAGCACTGGCATGATAGGCGAGGGAGAGGAAAGATATTGGCTGAAGACCTGAGGAGATTTATTGTCACTCAGCCTCCAGCGATGACCACTGGGCAACTGGTGTGAAACTGTAAACCACAGTATTGCTGTAGTCTATGAGAATGAGAAGAGGAGGGCTGGAGACTTGAGGAGACTCGCTGTCACTCAACCTCCAGCGGTTACCACCAGGCAACTGGTGTGAGATTGCAAATAGGCAAGAAGACCAGACTTCGTAATAGTAGACAAAAAAGGAAGGCCTGCCAAATAGTAGACGTTGCTGTACCTGCAGACCATAGAGTAAAAAAGGAGGGTGAAAAAAGGGAAAAATACCAGGACCCAGCAAGAGAGTTAAGGAAGATGTGGAACATGAAAACCAGAGTAGTACCGGTCATAGTGGGCGCACTAGGAACTGTCCCCAAAACGCTGAGGGTGAGACTGGAGGAGATCGGGATTAGGGGAAAGATAGAGACCGTACAGACCACAGCACCACTGGGAACTGCACGGATACTGAGGAAGGTGCTAGAGATATAAGTACTGCAACGAATCGTAGCTCTGTCATGATATGCGAAAGAGAGAGGAGACGTTAGCTGAAGACCTGAGGAGACTTATTGTCACTCAGCCTTCAGCGATAACCACTGGGCAACCGGTGTGAAACTGTAAATCGCAGAATTACTGCGACCTATGAGTACTAGGAGAGGAGGGCTGGAGACTTGAGGAGACTTGCTGTCACTCAAACTCCAGCGGTTACCACCAGGCAACTGGTGTGAGATTCCATAATAATAATAATAATAATAATAATGATAATAATAATAATAATGATGATAATAAAACAAAAACAAAAAACCAAATGTCGACCTTGCACTGAGTATGGCAAAGCCACCCTTGCTTGGCCATCGCTTATCATCGGTCCTCTTAATACTTCTTTGTGTCTAGCTCGACAACAAAGTTTCACCACGTTTCACCCTATGTAAAAACAGGCAAACAACCAAATCTGCGACACTCACGTCACTTCCTTTTTTACCGATAGAAGTTAAGGGCGTTAGTACGAAGTGAACGCAAATTATCTCAGTTGGAGTTCGCGCTTTCCACGTCGAACTAACCGCTCAGCCTCTGGCATTTCCTTACAATAGAAGTTATAGTTTATATTTCTCCACACTCGGATTCTATGTCGTTTTCTCTTCTTGAGGCCTAAACGACACCAATCTCCTCAGAATTTCAACGCATTTCTCTATAATCAGGTTCTATTGACAACTTGACACGCGTGGTTTCTTCTTTCTTCGAATCCTCGCATTGCTTAGATTTTCTTGCAGACATTATATTATTATTAATTATTATTATATCATCTCAACAGTTACTATACCTCCAGCATTCCGTACATTACGTACGTAGCTTCCAATACAGGCCTTTCAACAGATGTGCTTCTCTCTTTTCATCATGTACAACCTTTGATCGATTGGTTAAGTTATATATCTACTCTTACGTTTGCTGTTTTGTTGCTAATGGTGATAGTGTTTCGACGATTGAGTCACTTAAACTCGCCTAGCGATTGCATGGACGCTTGAGGGAATCAAAAGCCCCAGATCAGTCATTATTATCATCAGCCTTTTAGCATCCATCGTTGGTCATAGACCTTCCCCAGGATTCGCCAGACCACTCTATCATAGACATCACAGAGCCAGTACTTTCTGAATTTGTCTACCTCGTCACCATCTTACTTTCTGTTGGTAACGACTTCGCATATGATCTCTGGGGATCCATGTTGTGTTTAGTGATGTCCAGCGGTTGTCTAACATTCTTGCAATGCGTCCAATGCCCTTTGCTATTTGAGTTTTTTTTAATGGTTTTTATGAAATCTCAGACTCCTTTTCTCTAATATACAATCTTGTCTTATGATCTCTACATGTACGATTGAGCCCGATTTCCTCATCTCTTATCTCAAAGTTGAACCCTTGATCGACTGGTTGTCATATATCTACTCAGACATGTCACTGTTTTGTTCCTGGTCGTGGTGTTGTCTCAACGATTGAATCAGTTGAACTCATCCAGCGTTCACATTGATGCTTGGTGGAATGAATGTCCTAGACCTGTAAGGAAGAAACTTTACCAAGTTTGACTGCGATAGGGTCAAGCTCCTTTTTTTTCATTTCAGTATAAGAGGTAAACAAAGCAGAATTCATTTCTCCATACAATGTCATTCCGTAACTAAGTATCCCAGTTCTATTTATCAATAGTTCCTGTAATAAAACAAGTCGACCTGGGTAGAGAGAGTGAATTTGCCATTAGTTTCTGCGTATGTAATTCTCAATCGTGCCGTCATGGCGTCACTGGTTTTGGTGAGCTCATTATCATTTTCATGACAAAAGAAAATTTGAAAAAATTGACAATCTGGGAGCTATATCTAATCAGAAAACAATTACAGGTAAAGCTCCTACTTTGAAATAGGAGTCATACGAAGTGTGAGTGGGCGAAGTGGGAGCTTCACCTTTACATCTTTAAACTTCCTCGGCAGAGGTAATCTAGTCTTCATGATTGGTTTCAAGCTAATATGTTATGAAAATATTTGACATACACCAGCAAAGCACAGCCAGAAAGGGTAATGAGCCATAACACACAGCGATGAAGTCATCAGATAACAAGTTTTAATGTAAACGACTATGTAAGTCCCAGAGGACAAGACAATCCAACATAAATAGACTTTTAGTCCTCGCACTGTCTCCGTGCCGGCATCTCCTTTCCTCTCTCTCTACTACCTCAAATAATTACATTTGAACGGAAAGTTCGTTTGCATGGCAACCGTAAACAGATTGTAGGCAGTATGATTAAAGGTTGAAATGAATTCGTTCGTGGTTCAGTCAGTTCACTGCAAGTATATTTGATGGGAAGATGGGAGCTGGTTCGTATTGTGTCTGGCTTTTAAACGCGTTTGGATGCCTCAGCTGACATAAGGAAAACTTAAACTAAGGGCAGATAACTACGGGTAGATATGTAACCAAGACTACGGACAGATAACTCGTATTTTGCTTATACGTACTAGCTGAATACACGTCCTATGGACGGATTATTCGACTAGTATATAAAAATCATATAATAAATGAAAAATTAAAGTTGAGTGCCGATACAGAGAAAAGAAGGACTTAATTGGTCTTCGACTAGTATTTTTTTTCATCTTAATTTTAGTTGCTACGGCGCAGACTGTCAGTGACATTGAGTAAAGAGCGAAAATAAGAAAAAAAGTTATGGTCCCAGTGGGACTCGAACTGATACTCTTTTTGTAGCCAGAAAGACTAGACATCCACACCAGCTGCTCTGTCGCTAGAGCTACAATAGCGTACACGGCTCACAAAAGACTTTAGTCAACCTGGAAACCCAACCTTCCAGTTTTTTCCTGACAATCCAATCCTCTTATCATTGCCCTCATGTACATTAGTAGGACTATTGAAAGCAATATCATCGTTATCCTAGTTATTCTTGATGAAGTATAGTCAGCTATAATCACTCTCTAAGCAGTATCTTCTCTCAACAAGAAAGAATAGTCAAATATTCATGATAAAAAATGTTTCATCCTTAAAAAGAAAAATCAAGATGATAGTGCGAATTCAGTACAGTTAGACAAATATTCAAGTATCAACTTAGAGAAAAAGGTAGAAGTTTGTTTTTATCACATTCAAGTATTTGCAATATAATTAATCGAAAGACTAATAAAGAAAAGAACCCGTAACTGTATAGAGGATCAATAAGTTAATCATAGTAGCGAGCTGTTATCACTCATTTACTTATATAATACAGCAATGTATAGCCATGTTTTTGTCTGTAACACCAAGGGAAATCACTTTCATAATTTTACGCAAGCGTCACTTTCTTTAGAAACTATTTAATTATCTCGTAATGTATAGCAGAAAGATAATTGTACATGATGATATTCGAACTCTGTGACAATATTTCAATTGAATTAACGCCACCTTTCATATATATATATATATATATATATATATATATATACATATATAAACTTAATCTGAAATGAATTCCTGGTATTTTTATATATAAGCATTATATATTCGATGAAGGCGGCACTTTTATTATGATTTGCAAAGACTTTTTGTTTTGTTTTTGATTTTGTATCCGTGGTAGGCTCGATTCCAACTGCTAGTCATTTTATTGCAGTGTTTGAACACTGATTTTAATCAATAATTTTATGCAATAAAAATTGCAAGGCGTCGATGAAATAATGCTAATAGGTTGTTCTGAAAATAATGACCATTTTTTGCTGTCGTTGGAAATGGTTTTTCTTAAGTTCATGTGAAATCCAGGAATCGTGGCTTTTCTGTTTGCCAATTTTCCACAAATGGTCTAATATCATTCCCATGATATTGATACTTGATCAGAGTTTATTTGTTCAATGACCCTACCAACCAACCAAGAGGGCTGGAGTGTCTGAGTCTATGTGCCTTACTATTTGAGTGTGGCCATCTCTGGGTGCTCCGAAAAACATTGTGGGGGTTACAGCCTTGAAGATTTTCATTAGAACACCCTGGGGAACCATCTGAAAACTTAATTTTGTCTTTTAATAAAAGTGCTTTTTTGGGGTCTTTATGGATACTTTTGATCAATAATGTCCAAATCTTTTTCTGGGACTTTAATAAAAAAAAATATTTTTAGATAAAAGATCTATTTTGATCAGTGGTATTTCTCTGACTGTTAGGCATGCATTTTGTTGAACTAACGTCTTCAGTTGTTCATTTTCAATTGCAGATGAAAATTTTCTGATCTTTGTTGCTCAATTCTCTGCAACGAAAACTTTTGAAACCAAAGTCACACTGTACGATTAGAGGTGCTTCCCTCATTTCATGCTAGGTTAATATTGGAAGCTATTTGAGGCGCACTGTGACCAAGTTAATTCTCATGCAAGAGGATTATACACAGCTTGATATTTTTATGCTTGAAAAAATTACCCGATCAAAATGTTATGACAATTTTGATATAATGAAGGCATCTATCCGAGAGAGAGAAAAAAATGTCCTGAATTTCACCCGACTTGTTGACGGGATTATATGCTGATTTGCCAATTCGTAAACATCTACAGATTCTCAGGAAATCTCACTCCGAGAAAAGAATGAAGAAAATGGCTTCAAGACATTTTATCACTGATAATGTATTACGATTAGACTTCCCTTCTGATAACTTTCCTCCTCGGGCGTTTTCGATACTACACAATACAGCGAGTTCTAAAATCTTGTCCAGATTGTTAACCATAACACAGTGGTAGGCGCCTAAACAGCTGCTCAAGAGAATCACAGGACGATTACCGTGGCTCAATGGCAGAGAGCTCGTCTTTGTTCCTGTAGGCCAAGGATCAGTTCACCACCGGGTCATACCAAAACCTGTTAAGTGGTACTCGATGCCCCACTGCTGAGCACTCAGCACAATGACTCAAATTGAGGAAACTCTCACTGAGTCTCAGGGGTTACGATCGAATCATGTTGAATACACCTATTTTCCCATAATATCATAGAAGTTGAGCAACGTCAAGCATGGTCTTTACCTGGGTGGAGATGCAGACATAGTAACTGGATATATCCTTTTGTCCCCAACCCTATATTAAATCCTCCCGGGCATTGACGTTATTAATGTCCCTTCTCTATTTCTACTTCTACTTTCACTACCACTACATCCCTTTCCCTACTCTATCATTTCTTAATTCCTTCCCTTCGATCATCTTCACCGACGCCACTCTTATATCTATTCTTTATACCTACTTAAATTTTTATATCTGTTCATGCATCTCTATTAAACGCTTTTCTCGGTCCGTCCTAGTTATGTTAAACAACAGATATAGAAAGGAAAGAAAGAAGGAAAGAAGGGAGAAATGTCATTAAAAGAGCACAATTCCGATCAATTTTCTACCAGCTGCTAATGATGCCGTGATAGAATGCCCGGGATCCACATTTTTTAATTTAAAAAAATGCCAAAAATTGCCATTTGTAATTTTTATTGAAAAAATATTTTCATATTGGAAAATTTTACAAGTATGATAATCAATTCACCCAAAGAAGGTCTTCTTATTCCTTATCTCTACTCGTGTTTCAACTACCATGGATGGTGAACACATCGTTTAACTTACACGTCTCTTTTCTTTGACGTTTGTGTTATCACTCTTCTTGTTTCGCTTTTCTTTCAACATTATTATTTTTCTTCCCAAATCTCTTTTCAGTCGGTTTCTGAATTTCTTCTTTACATCAGATCGTCCCACATGAAATGACCGACTATGTAACGGAAAAAAACGCTTGGAGATATCCAACAGTTGTTTTAGAAATCCATACATTTCGAGTGAGAGCTGTGAACGGTTATTTTAGTATCATTTTCCACCACGTCCCTTAAATTCTCATCACCAACAACTGATTGAGGACAACCGTGAGGATTATTATTCGGGTTCATACCTCCAGGAATAAATTTGCGAAACCAACGTTGCACTGTTCTTGTTGAGCAAGATCCCATTCCTAATGCTAACTTGGGCATTTTTACCGAGTTTGAATACATACTAAAACAATGATCTGATTTCCTTTGAGGACAGCATCTTCATGATGAATTATCTTATTGCAACAGATATGAAGAATCATAAGTTGAAAATTAAAAAGAAAGCTCATCTCGTATAATCAGTCAAACACGTGTAATTACATTTTCTGCTTCAGAATTTGTCGAAATCATAATCATAAATACAAAAAAAACAACAAAAAAAAACGGCCATTTCATGTTGGATGACCTACTCGTTATTTCTGGCAACTGACAGACTTTTCTACCTAATTTTATTACATTTCTACAGTGAAATAAGTTACAATGCATGTATGTAATTATCACGAGAGATCATAAGCAACGCATTGACATTATACCAATAATAGCTCTGTTCTGTCAATAACACTTGTATCAATTCCTAACCGACCTCAACCTTTTTTTTTCCTTGGTTTTCAACGCACAACACATAGATTAGGCGCTGAATTTGGCTCTGGCAAATCTTTGGTCAAATTTCAGAGCTGAATCATCATTTTTTTACCTACTATCGATATAATATAGTTTATTAGTGAAAAAAAATACGTAATCTAAGCAAGGTAAGAGGTGGAATGAAGCTGATTTCCTTTGATTCCAACATCTTCAAGAGAGACGGATTATCTCATTGAAACTGATAGGAGGATTCATAAGTTGAAAATATTAAAAAAAAAGCTAATGTCTTATAAATAGTAAAATATGAATAACCACATTTTCTGTCTCAGACTTCGTCAGAATTATGAAGAAAAATACATAAAAACGGCCATTTCACGTGGGACTACCTGATACATTCTCAGACTTTTGTGTTTTCACTCCTACTTACCTCTTCCTCCTCTTCTTAATATCTCTCAATCATTTTTTTCATCATTTTCTCCTCTCACCCTTCCTCATCCTCTCAGCTTTTTTTTTTTTTTTACAATGTTATGTTTTCAATTTCGTTTGTTATTTCATTATTTTCTTGACGAAATTCTTTTTGGAAACTTTGACAACATTTAAAAAAGAAACAGTCGGCAATTTTCACTCTTGACTTCTGTTCTTAACTTTTGCTTTCTAACTTGCCTTTATCCGGTGTCGTCTGCTTTTTTCCGGTTCTTTTCGGCAAAATTCGTTCACTTCCGTGAATTTTTTAGGGTTCCCTACGAATGGAATTCGATTTGATTATTCATGTTCTCACGTTTGAATTATGTAATTCAATCTAGTCACAGCTCGTATTAGAACCGTCAACAAAAACTGTCTGCAAAACTGTCAAAAAAGGTTTCTTTAGTTTTTAAGTTGGTCCGGCTGGCTGGCTGGCTGGCTGGTATGTATACATCACACGTACAGTCTGCACTAATGGAGCTAAAGGACTGAGAAAAATTAAACAAAAAAGTTTTTATCCCTTCCCTGAATAGTTTTTTAATGGGGAGGTTCAATTTACAATGTAGGCTCATGCTAAATGGATCCCTTAGTTTGGGCCCGGTTGTTTCTCGAAAATTCTGAATCTTCGGTGATTGATGCCCAAACAGAAGATGAGAGAAGTAACTCAATCGTTGATCACACCTTTTAACAATTTTTTTTTCAATTGATCCATCTCAACAAGACGTGCTGCCAAAAGACATTGGTCAAAAGACGGTTTTTATTGGAAGACTAACCAGACCTGTTCTTTTAGTTTTTCCTAATCTTATTCGTTGTCGTTCTTCTTTAATTCCCACTCCGCTACTGTCACCACTTCTTCAAGATTCGTGAATTCTATTACCCACATAACCAAGCTTTGTCTGGCACAAGGTTACAAACATGGAGCACCGAGTGAGGATTGAACTCATGACAGTAGTAATAGTCAGCATGACTAATTTGTTAGTTTTTGCTCCACAACCATGAGCCTCTTTATAATTATTGATCAAGCTTAGTCTGGTTCAAGACCAGAGTAGTGAGGCACCCAGTAAGGATCGAACACACTACCCTGGAAAATCAGTCAGCGAGATAAATGTCTAACCATGGTTGCATTTTTATAACTTAGATATCAATCTATTTCCGATAGCATATGCCCCCTTTTTTTCGAATCACAATAGCTCTACAAATGGCCTGCCCGACCAACCAGCCAAGTGGACGACAGATTCTCCTCTCTTTGATCGTCTGCACCTCTGTTTGTGTGTCTCTAGGCACTCCTAGTCACATTTTTAAGGTTACAACCCTGAAAATTTGATTGAGTGCACAACTCTAAATCTAGAAACAATTTTTTTTTTTCAGAAAGAAGTGTTTCTGGAGTCTCAACGGTCATTTTGGACCAACAATACGCAAATATTGGGCTATTGTATCTATATAATTACATATAACCTTCAAAATAATTAGTTCTGGTACATGCACGGGATACGGTGGTTCGTTTATGCAAAGTACGGATGTATAGCATATCCATCTTATTTTTTTCCGTGGTTTTCACTCTTTATTTTCTCTCGTTGCTTCATCAAAAAAAAAAATTCTTTAGCTTTCATCCGAGGCCCTTCTACGCAAGATGTCTTCAGCTGTCGGTGAAACAAGAAATTATATTCTTGGATTTCTTTCTCCTGCATCATCTCCATCCTGTGACCTTTTCTCTTCGTATCTCCTGATCATATTTTTTTCTCTTCTCTTGCTGAATACGATGGGGTTGTTTCACAGCCCGATTCTCCGAACCTCTTTCTGTCAATACAAAATTGGTTGCGTCTTGTTTTGTCGACACTTGAATGTGTCCGCACCCGTGGGTCAGGAAAAGAAAAAAACCTTAACCCCCAGAAAGACAAAAAGGAGAGCCAGAGATACCGGAATTCGATTCAAGGAACTTCAAAAACTTCGGAATATGAATGAAACAGTTATTCCCGTTGAGATTGCAGCCCTAGGAATGGCACAGCATATCATGAAGGATGGTGGAACCAATTTAGAATACGAATCATCGTTGTATTTGGAAAGGTTATTTTCACACAGAACAAAGATTTGAGTAATTCGCTGTAGCAGACGATAATTGAATAACCGTTGCGTAAAAAATTTGAAGTTATGTAAAAAAAAATTCCATCGGAAAATGAATATGGTCCGAATGAGTTCTATCTATAACATCATTGGTGTTTCCAAGGGGGAAGATTTAAAATAGAGTTTTTAGAAAAACATCTAGATTCTGGTGAATGTATATGCTATTATTCAATCCGCCAGAACAGGATCAAAAATGGTAAATAAAAGCCTCCCTCACCCCCAAGAAACTTTAGAAAGTGTCTAGTAGAGTATTGGTACTAATTTTCAAGTCTGTAGACAAAACAGTACGGCCAGGAACACACAAATAAACATATACACATATAAAAAAAGAATAGAACCCTTCGTCATCTTTGATGTCTAAGGTGGTTCAATAATTTCCCTTAGTTGATTAGTGCTCATATATAGGCAACGGCTTCACGTGTCCCTGCCTTGTATGATATATATATATATATATATATATATATATATATATATATATATATATATATATGCAGACATATATATTAAATGATGCGTTGCATGAAATTGCATGTAAATGGAGCACATGATAAAACCATTTATAAATAAAGAAAACTCCATGTAACACGACACGGACCTAGAAATAATGAAATAAAGCTTTATATTAAAATCATAGTTTAAGGGGAGGTGTTGTTTAATCAACACTGCTGGGTAGCCATGGAAATATAACTGTATTGTTTTTAAATCCCCTAAACGGTTACATGGTAAGCAGCTGATGATCCCAACAAGAAAAATTTTTACGTCGTACCATGATATATATATATATATATATATATATATATATATAATGAAGAAGTGTAATTCGTAGATTCGATTAGTTTAGTTATCTGCCTGGAGCAGAAAATCCTGAGACAAGCAACATGGCTTAATCATGTTTCCGGTGATACGATCAGTTTGTAAGTAAAGCAGCTACGGCCCGTGTTATTTCATTAAAAGTTTTCTGTACTTGAAAAGAGACAAAAACAGAGGTGTCAGAAAAGATAACTGTTGTCGGTAGATTTCTCGAACAATTTCACAACTTTTGATTGGGGTTGAGGCTTGGAAAGCTTACAGGAACAAATTAGAGAGTAGTCATAAGCCGTCAGCCCAAACAGTCATCAAAACTGTCTACATAGGTTTCTTCAGTTTTCAAGTAGGTCCAACTGGCTGGCTCAAACTGATGTGATTTTTTCAGTTTTTCGATTGTAGAAGTCACCCTAAATTTTGAAAAAATAACAAGAGAACATCTCGATTGGCAACACTGAACTTTTAAACATGAAAGAAAATCTGAATTTCGTCAACACTTGCAAATTCAGAAAAAGCAATAAATACCTTAATCGGCTATCTTGGGCTTTCTATGTACGTATATATCCTACGTACAGGTCACACTAGTGAAGCTAGAGGCTTAAAAATTTCCACTTCTACTCCGTATGTCCATAAAAAAAACTATATTTTCGACTCAACTCTAATAGGTTTTAAGTGGGGATTCAATTTGCA
>OY735207.1:11764375-11829375 GCA_963457665.1 Thysanoteuthis rhombus | reverse complement strand
TATAAAAATTATTTGTGTCTAATGGTCACAAATCCAGCGCAAGCACAAATTATGGCTTCTCTACAATAAGAGATCGGAAGTTCCGAATACGAACTGCTTTCCATCCACATTTTCTCACCCTCTCTAAAATACTCGTCAAACCCTTCCCCCTCTCTCCCTCTCTCTCTCTCTCTCAAATGCATGTTCGATAGTAACACTCATATATGCACTCATAAACATGCTCACACATTGTATGCATTATAATACACACACACTGTGTACCATGATACATACTCACACACTCCCAAGCGAGTGGGTGCTTTAACAGTCTGTTTTAATTACAAGGCATACATCTGATACCCCGGGCCCCGCAACTCAATTAACTCAATTAGATTCCAATGCTTCTCAACTTGGCCAAGATTATCTTATCGAAGATCAACTCTAACTTTTTTAGGCCAACTGCTCTGACCTGTTCTTTTTTTCTCCTTTTTCTGGCGTAGAAAGAACAGAACAGAAACACACATAAACATGTGAACAGATGCCTATATCTTGCAATGCACCAGAAAAACTCTAAAATTTCTGGCCTTGTGCTTGAATGCGCATACTTCGTAATAGTAACATAATCGCTGCTAAGATATATTCTGAACAAATATTTTTTTGTCCTCTCCTCCTAGAAATATATCCTTTTTTCCCGCCCTTTCCTTCTGGATATATATTCCTTTGTACTCCCCTCCGAAAAATGGCAGCGTACGCCCATCCCAAGAAACAAACCGGCTGAACGAACAAGAAGCGGCCACTCTAGCTACTGATACTATAAGGAACGGTAACTCTTCTTAACTGTATGTCAGTTGAGATTAAATATGTGAGGGGAAAATATAGCGACTATTCTTCCGTTTTATCTGTCAAGCTGAGAATGACGTGCACGCTACTTCAGCTTGGATGGTGATGGCATGTGTACTAATGTAGATATCGATGTGTGAGGTTGGAATGACGCTGACTGGGTGGTTAGTTGAGGTGAAGCTGTTAGTGGCTGTGTGGACAGAGTGGTCCGTCTAAGTAATGTCGGTAACTTATCATCGGCGAAGAGGTAGACCGTCACCTATGCGTTGCAGATTCCCTCATCACACACAGATACATAATAAGAAGAGAGCAAGGAGCGAAAGAATATGAAATCTTTCAGTGTTAGAGTATGGCCCGTACATTCTCTCTCTCTCTCTCTCTCTCTCTCTCTCTCTCTCTTTCTCTCTCTCTCACACACACGCACACACACATACACACACGCACACACAATTTTACCAGAAGTTCTAGGGATCGGTGTTCGAACCGAGATATAGACCAGGGCAGTTTCTACTTTTTTGGTAAATTTAAAAACCTACATGATCAATACACACACACACACACACACACACACACACATACATACATATATATATATATATATATATATATATATATATATAGAGAGAGAGAGAGAGAGAGAGAGAGAGACACACACACACCCATAGATAGATAGATAGATGTAAACAGAGACTCACCCTCCACATACACATACGCTCACACATACACTCTCACATGCAAACACATATACATATACACACATATATGTGTGTGTGAGTGTATGTGTATGTGTTTGTCTATCTATTCATCCACCCGTCAGCTCATTATCTATTTCTGTTCATATCTATTCATCAAGCTATCTATCTATCTATCTATCTTTATATCTATCTATCTATCCAACTCGATCTATTCATATCTATCTATCCATATATCTATCTTGACCTGTTCATATTTATCTCTCTATCTATCTCTATTTCATCTACCTCAGCCTCCCTGTACTTCTGTTCCTATGATTCTACCTACCCGGCTCCATTCCCATCTCTCGATCTCAACCTACAAATATCTGCTTCATTCCTCACTGACCACCTGTTGTACTCCCATTGCAGCGTGTCAATTGCCAATCGTCTCCATTCTCGTGCTTTCTTAATGATACTCTATGCCAAGCCATCTTGACCTGAAACACCTCATTGTACACACACGTATATATATATATATATATATATATATATATATATATATATATATATATATATATATATATATATATATGTATATATATAGGTAGATGGATAGATAGATAGATAGTACGATATGATCTTTTTTAATACCAGTCTCTTTTTCTCTATAATCTTTATTGTTATCTTTATAGTTATAGTTTTTGTAGTTATAGTTTTCAGACACAGAAATTTTCAATAAGCCTTAACCGTTCAGATATATCTATGAAACTGGTCAAGGATTATTAAAAATTACTATACCGGGAAACTATAACCAAAAAGTTTGGTTTTCCTTTCTTTGACTATTTTCTTACGTCTATTAAATCCTTATTGCCGAAATCATCCACATTTCCATATATATATATATATGTGTGTGTGTGTGTGTGTGTGTATGTATGTATATATATATATGTATGTATATATATATATGTGTATATATATATATATATACATATATGTATATATATATATATATATATATATACACACACACACATATATATATATATGTCTCATATATATATATACACACACACACATATATATATATATGTCTCATATATATATATATATATATATATATATATATATATATATATATATGAGACACCGAAGTCTAGGCAATGATTATCTCCCTTTGTCAATCTCTGCCACCAGTCCATTGATTCACATTGGCAACCACAATAAGTTGTAAGTGAACAATTCTGACTCTGTTGCAATAAGCTTTCCGCATTATTTGCTAGCAGCCGAACACTGCAACCACTTACCTATCGATCGCTATTCCTCTGCATCGTCGATAGCAGCAACAACAACAGCAGCAGCAGATGACACGACAGGCGGGCAGACGCAGTAGCTTGTGTCTGACTTGAGATGCAATCTACTCAACCGGTTCCATTTCAATTGGGGGAAATCTGTCAGAAAGTAGCTGATCAAAAGATCAGATTCTCATATATTTTCCGATAGAAGAAAAAAAAAGACTTGTTGACCAACGAAATGAGAAAAATATGTCTCATTCTGATTGGGTTATAAACGATTGTTCTCATTGGATGATTAATGTGGAGTAATGCTGATTGGCTAAAAAATGCATTCGTGCTAATGAGTCGAATGGTAATTGATCGTTAGATAAATGAACGCATTTGACCAGTTGCACATCATTTGTAATGTGTGTGCCTATCATTTTGTACAATGTAACAACCTCGTTAGAAAAATAACTGATAAACATAATCAACCAGGCAAGCTCTCCTTCCTCTTGATTGTGCAGGTGCTAAAGTCTTTCTTTCTATCAATAAACTCGTTGACCAAAAAAGGCTCAAGTATCTCATAATCTAAGACTTGCATATTCAAAGAATTATTCACCGAATATCTTATGCAGCTGGTAGAGGAAGTTAAAAGATATTTCCCAAAACTAAATGGATCTCTTATCAAAATTAATATAATTTTGTCGAGTTTTGATTCTTAATTTCTAGGGATACATTTGAACTTGTAAGAATGTCCTAGGGATTCAAAAGAATAAAAAGGTTGGGGACCGTTAGTTTAAGAGTTGACAAGAGTCCCATTCAACCCTAACTGATTTACCAAGCCCCATCCGATGAGATTGCAGTGGTATGGTCAGTATTACAACAAATAGAACAATAAAATATCTGCTCTATTGCGATCGATGGCAACTCACTTCTATCGGTGAATCAGCGCTTTTATCTTGCAATGGCTCACTTGCAATGAATAATATGAATCATCATGCTATGAACTTGGGCCTTTATCTTGCAATTCAGTAATGGTTACTATCAGCAAAGAAAACCGAATGGACAAACCGAATTCCAATTCCAATAAATTGCATTAATGTCCTCATCTCTGATATTTGATCCAAATGCCAGATAGATATGCCAAAAAATGTCTCGTCGCTGGCATGCCACAGAATTGGACGGAAAAGAAAGTGGATGAGTGAGCACGCAGGCAAAGCACTCTCCCATTACTACTTTGCCTTTCTAAGCAGTATCTAATTTTCAACCCTGGCTGGATCCAATCAGTCATTGACAACGGTGAAATCTCAAAGTTAATCAAGCTGAAGAATGAAAATCATTTCAAAAGAAAGTAGAAGACTTATTGAATCCGAGATAGATTACCCCACGAGCTAAACAATAACTTTAATGATTAACAAAAGATTGTAATTTCAAATGCACAGCAATTGGAAGCAGACGGTTGATAAATACGAAGATTATCTGAAACTAGTCTACCTATGCAGTCAAAAAATGATTGAAGTATTTATATAATTTTTCATCTCTTAAATAGCATCTACTAATTTAATGGACAGTCTGATTTTTTCTGTATCTTTTTCTCAAACAATGAAGTCTTCAATTTAAAAGTGATATTTTCGCTGATGAAAATATCCCACACCGACCATTTGAAACAATAGACTTTTTCATTGATACAAATTCATCAGCTCCTTTTCTTAAAATCATCCCAACAGATTTTTACTCGATTTTATAGAAGTCATAAACATTCAAAGAGTTTTAGGGCAATCGAATTCATTCTTCTTATTATTTGTGATGTTCACACGTCGTTTTGACTGCTCCATTCTACAGCCTTCCTCGTTAGAATAATACACTCGAGGAAGGCCGAGGAATGTAAAGTTGGAAACGTCGTGTAAACAAAGAATATGTTTGTTGTACAGTGACGAGAATTTTTTGTTAAACAGAGCACAGAGAGAGTGGAATCAGGCCTATTCCAAACGTATAACTACGGAGAAAACATGAATATCCCTGCTCAGAATTCGAACTCGGCTTGTCGATTGCATGTCTGTCTTGATCAATGTAGCCAACTCAAAAAATATTCTTGTGATAGTTTGACTGCAAAGAAAAAACGCTAAATATAATGAAATAGCTCAAAACTAATGACTAAAACACACCCAAACAATGCTAAAAAGAGTCAATGATGGCCGAACTGAACGCGCTAATTTAGCGATTTTCGCACTACTAAAACGAGAAACATGCTAAATTGTGCAAAAGTGCTAAATTAGCAACACTGGTCCTAGTTATCATTGTAATTCTTTTTGTCATTGCAAGATCTCAATGCGACTTTCAGTAGCTCAAACTTACTGAAAAAACAAAGACATACAACAGTGCAATGGTCATGGTTTTTAGGAACACTCGGTGTATTAATCACTGTTATTCACAACAGACCAGTTTAATCACTGTTGTTGGGTTTTGGTGATTCATATGTACTAACATATATATATATATATATATATATAGAGAGAGAGAGAGAGAGAGATCCTTCTGGACTGCGAGTGCATTTCTATCATGGAACTTCATTTCACTAGTACCACTGCTTAATTTACAGGGCAAAGCATACATGGGTGACGGTGATTCATAATTTCCCTTGGAATGCTAAAATCAGGAAAAAATAAATGTCCATTTTTTGTGCATTAGTCTAATAAGTTTTTGTTTTTTTTCAAATCATTCCCTTCTGTTTAGGCGTACATCTAGATATCATTTTAACGTCCCGTGTCCCCTCTTTGGGGAACATTTTGACAGAAAGAGGGATTATCTTGCTACAGTTTCCCATGACCCAAATCTTTATCCTTATCGAATAAATTAACAAATGGATCGTTTACAACATTGTGTCGATTCTAATGGTGCTCTTTTTGACCAATAAAATTGTGTGTGAATCGAGTTGGGACGTTTTAGAGTTTGCGATTCAAAATGGCTATTTTTTTTTTGTTACAACCTCATGGAATATTATCATGGAAGGCCCAGTATATAAACTAATTCACGCTGGGTTATTGGCAATCAATTGATGAACATTAGTGATTGTCTACTGGGACACGTTGAAATAGCACGATTATCGCCAAAATGAAGATATCTATATTTGTGTCAATGTGACAACAGTTTTGTTTGAGTGAGTCATAAACGTATAATACATCAGGCACTTTTGGATCAGCAACAAATTTGAATTATAAAAATAAGATGAATATAAACATGATAGTAAGAACATTGATCTGCAAAATCAGACGTTTGTTATATCGTGGTCGGGGCATATCGCACGTATGCGACATGGGCCCTTTTTTATGTTCAACTTATTTGAGCAAATAAATCTGTCTGCATTAAATTTTCCTTTACAAATAATATTATTGAACCACCGTAGCCATCAAACATGGGGAAGAGTTTTATCTTTTTTTTAATTTCATGTTTCTGTCCGTTTGTTTATGCGTTCGTGTGTTCAAGCACTCTTGGCCATACCGTTTTGTCTACCGACTGGGAAATTGGAAATTCTATTTTTATTTTTGGCAAACGGTTTGTTTGTTTTTTTCATTTTTTGTTCTTATTTTTGGCCTAATTTTGATGTTTTTTTTCTATAATATCTAGATACTAAAGAATCTGGATGTCTCTATATGTTTTTGCTCTATTTTTAGATGTTTTCCAGTGGTAAACCCCATTGTTGTCATAAACAAAATTCATTCTGACCATATTTATTCTTCGATGGAATCTTCTTTTATTGACTGAAAATTTTGACTTTACGGTTGTTCAATTATTGACTGGAATTGGAAGTTTTCTTTCGATTTTGATGGTTCAATCAACTGTTAATGTGAATATAAGATCATCACCCTTTCCCCATAGACCTTCCCAATAATCTGCTAGTTCTCTCGCTCTTGGGCGTCGCAGTGCCAAATGATTTCGGGTGATTCACGTTGTGGGGCATGACCAGGATGTCAGACAACCACTGCACATTGCCATTTGAGCTTTCTGACCCCCGTTTGCTTTGTAATATACTGTGTTGCCTTGTGATATATCTATGTGATGCTAAGCGGAATTTTCTCCCATGTGCGTTGCAAGGTCCTTAGTATTAATGACAACTTCTTAGTTAAGTTCCATGTTTTAGCTTCGTGGTGACTATTACGACCATGTCACATGCTGTGTACTTATGTAAAAAAAGAGCGATCATTTTGGTTCTTTGTCTGTAACCATAGTTCCTTCAATCTAAAGGTAATAAGATTGCTTGGAAACTCTTCACCTATCCACCATTTAAAACAATGCACATTTCCACTGAAGTTTTAGTTTATTTTTAACTATTTTAGTTATTAGTTTAGTTTATTTCTAGAAAAAATGATTTGATAGAATTCAAATATAGATAGTCCCCGCTTTTCGAAAGTTCGCTGTACGCCATTTTTTTGTTGCTTTTTTGCAAAAATGGGAAATCGGAAGAAACGTTCAGCTTTATTTTAATGCAAGCCATCACAGTGGCTCTGTACGCCTTCTCCCCCTTTCTTTTACCTGTCATTCTCACCACTACAACTTCCGATGACCCACTCTGATATACTACCATAATCATTGAAGTCTCTGGAAATGCTCAAAAGATTTTCTCATATAGAATAATGGTGATTGCTTTATGTTATTTTGTTTTACAAGATGCTTTTATAAGAACGCTCCTCTTCCGGATATCAGGGAAACGTGTGCGTCTATGTATTTTTTAAGTAGTGGTAAATATTCTTCTTTTAAAAATGTGAATTTAGAAGAGAGTGTATCCGGTGAAATTCAAACACATGACCTTATCCTTGCTACAAACAGGAACTTGTCGCTGGTCCACACGAGCATATGATCATTTATAAATAGTGCTCTGAAAAGTGTACCATCTACAACTTGGTACATTAGACACTGGAACAAAATGATTCTTGTCTGGATATTGTTGGACAGTGTATTAATCATGATGCATGATATGGGCAGATTATTTTCCTCGTCCATGTGTTCATTTATTCATAATGTTTTGAATGCTTACCTTCTGGCCTTCTCCGGGTGTTGTTTGTTCTAGAATGCTGGGTGAATTACTTGATTGGACTTGGTCATAACGCAACACATTATATCCATTTTTAAATATCTGGGTTGTGTTATCGTGATACTTCCAAGTTGCATCCCTTGCATTGGGTAATCTGTTCTGTTTCTTTTTATGAGAAGCTCCCAGATGCTATTGATATCGATTATCGTTTTGGATAAATGAACACATAGACGAGGGAAATAGTCGGACAATATGATAAATAATGATTGATTGTATCGATATTTTCGATGTAAGTGTAGTGTTTGTTTAATTAGTGCCCTTACTTTGGCCATAGCTCCACATATCACAATTGAATGTCTTATCTCCAGCATGGGATGCGTGGAATAAACTTAGGCGACCAGCACCTGAAATGGTATCACTTATTTTACCCTACGCTATTTTACCCATACCTGAAGATATCCATGCCTTTCCTAAAGGCATTAGTGCGAGTTAACGCAGACCACCTCGGCTGGAGTTTGAACTTAGCTCGCCGAATCCACTATCGGTTTGCATTAACCGCTCGGCCATCCCACACCTCCTTAGCGTACTAAGTGGAATATCTAGTGATTGAAAAAAGTATAAGGTATTGACGTCTGGTCTATTATCGACTGATATCGTGATTAGTTGATAAGTAGAACAGGCCTGATGAGTGGGAATTAGTCCCTCAAAAGAAACTGTCACGTCACCAACATCCTCTGACAGCATGCTGTTTTGAGTGAGAGTCAATCAAATATTTAGAAAGCTTGATCAATGAATGAGTTACCCCTCTCGATTTTTGTTGGACAGTAATCAATAAAAAGTCTGAATTTTGATAAAACAAAAAGTAGGCACAAACTAGGGGATCAATTTAGCATAAAGGTTACATACCAAACTGAACCCCCTTGAATATCCCATTGATAGAATTTAAAAAAACAAGACAACCGTTTTTCTATACATAATAAAGAGTAAATGTTTGGATTTTCAACCTTTTAGCTCCTTTGATCTAGCCTCTACGCGTGATACATGCATGGTAGCTAGCTAACCAGTTGGACCAACTTAAAAACTGTGAGATACCCATGTTGATAGCTTCGGTTTAAGGTCTCCCAACCTGTAAACAATATATAAAATAATCAGTAAGTCTGTTTGAATTTGGGTCTTGATGAAAGGCGTTTTGATTGGGTGAAAAACCATTCAATTGAAAGGATTGAACAATAAAACTGATTGGTCAGTCGATCAGAATATGGCTGATTGGTCAAAAAGTGCTGAGTGAATGATTGACAAATGGGCATATAATGCAGCTGATTGTCTGATGGAATCATTGGCTGATAAACATGTGTTCCATCGGCTTAAGAGCTTTATTTGTAGATTAGTTTAGGTAGTAGAGATTCTGAGTTAATATATATATATATATATATATATATATATATATATATATATATATATATATATATAACCAGCCCATCGATGTGGTTTATGATTTATCCATCAATGTTATAATGAAATGACAATTTCAGAAGACCAGGGGACAGGAGATGGTGCAGTTATACCTATGTCTTGCACTGGGCAGGAATGATGATTAAACTGAGGATTTCAAGTGTATAAAGAAATTAAGACTTGGATGGGCGTAGGCTGGATTGTGTGTGTGTGGTCAACCGATATCAGATGAGGTCCGAGTGTAGAACTGTGCTGGTAAAAAAATCCCTGATGATATATATATATATATATATATATATATATATATATATATATATATATATATATATATATATATATATATATATCATTATTATTATGTGAAAACGATATACGACAATATTATCAAGTGGACAATTAGAAAGATAGTAGTATTAAAATCAGTTTTACTACGGACAAAGCCAAGAAGAGAAATATGTAGGAAAAACTTACGGTATTTTCGCTGCATAATGTTAGATATATGTTGTTA
The DNA here is from genome assembly GCA_963457665.1 of Thysanoteuthis rhombus. Classification (NCBI taxonomy): domain Eukaryota; kingdom Metazoa; phylum Mollusca; class Cephalopoda; order Oegopsida; family Thysanoteuthidae; genus Thysanoteuthis; species Thysanoteuthis major. Next base: position 11,819,619 of record OY735207.1, on the reverse strand, counting down.
ATAATATCATTATTAATATTAACACTGAATTAGGTGCATTGACAAGGACAAATATTTAATGGACAAGTTAAATGCTATTTTATCATTGATGATCTTGATCCTCACTGGGATCTACTCACCTGTAGTCTCGCGCTGTAATAAAATAAACTTAATGAAGATCAATATCTATCCATATATATATATATATATATATATATATAGTGAACAATTTTATGATCAACAAGGAAAATGCAGGTTGGGTAAATAGGTATTTATTCGCGGGCGTTCCGTAGAGAGTGATCCAACATCTTCAGCGAGTTATGGAAAATGAAGGGGAAGCCTCACCATGGTTGAGTTATGTATGAGAGGCTTCTATCTTTTCTCAACTTGCTGAAGATGTTTGGTCACTCACTACGAAACGTCCGTGAATAAATACCTATTCACTCAGTCTGTGCTTTCCTCGTTGTCAATAAAAAAAAAAAAAAACACATCATGTCGGATGTAGCTTACCCATTCAATAATCATATATACATGGAGGGATGTATTTGTCATTTCATGAATACTAATTATAGAGTAGTCTTCCTCACGTTTTTGCAAATACTGAAAAGATCTGTGTTTATTCTGATTGAACATAAACAAGAAAATGCAGATCAACATAGTAATATTGCTGTCATTTTTGACGGCATGGGTGAACAAGTATACATAACAACTTACATAAACGTGTCTCCCAAATCTATGATCATCTTGTCTGCCTAATTGTGCCTTTAGCAGAGAGTTTGCAGATTAAATCCTTCCAACCAAATGACCAAATGACCCAGGTCTCTATAGCAACACTCAAACTTTGATAGATGTACACACTGTTTCCATGTCAGATGATATCAATTTTCTCTACGCTATTATCAATGAGTTCCATCGATATGCCATTTGTTTTCTAGCCTCGAAAGGAGTTGGTGTCTGCAGGCGCAGTGGTAGTTAGTGTAGGCTGACGTAAAAATAGCATGTCTAGTATTAAGATTAAAAGGTACGGTTTGTTGCTTGTTTAGCAGTCAGGTCAAATATAATCATAATTCATAATTTTCCGCCTTTAGGAACAGAGACAACGTCTGTTCAACTAGATTTTGAACTTGGACCCTATCGAGTCCTTTTTTCAGCATCTGGTATTGATTTAGTGTGGAATAACGGGAACAGTCCCAGAAGATATTGTAACATTCTTGAGATTTTAAATGAAAAGCAATAAAATGCATGCATATATTGTTCAGTGAAATAAATGTTTTTCACTCCTCTATAATTACGTAGGAATAATACCCAGCGTTGCCGGGGGCAGGGTGAATAACTGTAAATATAACAACACTGTTCCCCCTCACTTTTGACCCCAGAAAGCAAAAAAGACCCCCCACCCACCATTTTGACACCTGGGAGTGAAAAATGTTTCTGCCCGATATCGACCCCTAAAAGTAAAAACAAATTATGATTCGGATTTTGATCCCTGGAAGTGAAACTCCCATTGATTTTAACTCTAAATGAAAAAAAATTCCCCCGCCCTTATTTTGATCCTTGAAGTGAAAAAAGTTTCCCCTCAATTTGAACCTCGAAAAACATTCCCGAAAAATGAAAAAAAAATAATAATAATCACCGTCAATTTTGATGAGAAAAAAGTTCTTCCAACCTGATTTTGACTCCTTTGAATTGAAAAAAAATCCTCTGATTTTGACTCTTGAAGATGAAAAAATTCCTTGTATCTTAACCCCAAATAGTGAAAAAAAATCTTGTCTCTCGATTTTGACCTTTAAAAGTGAAAAAGGAGTTCCCTCTTGTTGATTCATAAAATTGGAAAAAAAAAATCTTCCCCTTGATTTTGATACCAGAGGGTGAAAAAGTTTCGTCTCGTTCTTGATTCCTAAAAGTGAAAAAGAATTCCCCCTGTCCAATTTTGAACCCTAAAAGTAAAAAAAGTATCTACCTCTATTTTGATATCTAACACAGAAGAAAGAAGTCCACCGCGATCTTGAACCTTGAAAATGAAAAGAATAGTTACCTTGAATAGTTATCTCCGACTGCCATGCATCATTTTGAGGGAAAAAGAGAACATAGTTACAAAAATCCATAGATATAAGTATAATATAATAAATAGTTAGAAGAAGAAGAAAAAATATTATTCAATCTAACCACAGTACGCAAAATTACAGCGTACTTAGTGTAAATAAACGCTCCTGATATATCTCTGAATTTTTGAGATGAGGTATTATTATCATTTCTATTATTATTGTATGAAAAACAACCAAGATGTGAATAGTCCAAATAATAATAGAAATAAACGCTGCTGACTTCACAAGAATTCAGGAGAAGATCAAAATTGTAACTGTTTTTTCATAAGATCTGAAATGTGGTGTAATATGTATTCTGTGATGTTGTTGTGTGTATGTGAAATGACTACACTAGGTTACCCTAGCGCATAGCACCCCCTTCCGGGCTGTTCCTGTGGAATATAGAAGAGGACAGGTCAAAGATATATGTTTCGCTCATTGACGAACCTCAGATGACACCCCATTCTCTTTGACAATGCGCCTCTCCCCATCAACCCTTCTCTTCCTCTCTCTGTCTCTTTCCCTCTCCCTTCCTTCTCTCTCTCTCTCACTATCTATCTATCTGCGCGTATATATATATATATATATATATATATATATATATATATATAAGTGTGTGTGTCTATTTTCTAGCTCTTTGTGCACAGTCTCGAATCATTGTACAGAAGACCTCCTCTTGTCTCAAGAGACAATGGAACGACACTAAAGTGACCTCTCCAAGGTGTAAGCCTGTGCGAAGCGTATGAAGATTCTGGGATTCCTCCTCTCAGTCTTACTGATGAGGTCCAAAGGAGAGCGGGGCGCAAACCATTTGGCAGAGGGACGTCAACGTCGGTATTCAGCCAACTTAAAGGGGCTCCAATTTCCTAATTTTGAACCAGAGTTGTTCTTCTCATAGACTGGTCGATTTCCAAAGGCCAGAGGACTCAGTTTACCTTGCTATTCTAATCATAGCTTGGGGGAGAAAATTGGTTAATGTCTTTCCCCAAGGGCACTAATTCCGCCCTTAACTACAACACCACTTGCATCTACTATTGCTATACATATCATGCTTTATACCAAAGCGTCTGCTTGACTCCTCGTGAATTGGCTGGCCTGTTGTCCGAGGTCAGAATATGGTCAGCTGAGTGTTATTAACGGTTGTCATTGTTAATAGTGCTATTGTTGCAACTAACGACACACGGGTGTGGTGGGTAGTGGAGTTATGGTCGTGGGACGGACGAAATTGTTAATCTGGACACCTACGAAGAGTCGCCGGGTCACGGCGTCATAATCGCCTGATCTGGTCATCTCGATCCTTGCATCACTCTACGATGTTCACGCACAATTTGGTCAACATAACGCCAAGAGCATGTCGTTCGGAAACATTACGATTCGAAAATGAATTAGCCTTCTACGATGGGGTCGAGGCAAATAAAGCTAGAGAGGGACCAGATGCAAATGGTATGAATAAATTAATGAATAAATGACTTGGCTTCACGAACGAAGATTTTCGGAGGGGTTTACCAGATGGCAGGATCTCAAAAGACGGGGCCTGCACGCAGAATATCCCTCCGACTTAGTTTTAAGATAAAATGCAACGTGCATAGGGTCGAACCCACTCTTGAACTCAAGGATTTGCATAGGGTGGCACGGATAAGAGCGAGGCATCTTGGTCGTATGTTTTACTAGACTTTCCTTCTCCTAGCTGATATCCAAGCCAGTTATTGAGGCCTGCCACCCCTTTCGCACGAATACTTGATAGTATGGCTGACCTCTGATTTAACAACAAGACGTGAACATTCCGTAGCATATGTTATGAAGGGGCCAAAGATATAACAATATATTCATGAACATCAAAACAAATATTTTTTTTACTTCGATAGTAAAGTAGTTTATTTTTTCCTTTGCTATAAAGCCATACTATACGATGAATTTGTAATTTTAGTAATAGTATTACTTTGTTTTCGTTTTGATCTATGTGCAGCGGCTATTATTTCAGTTTCATGTACTTTTGTATCCATGTGTCATATATGCATCACATCGATACCATGCTTCGATTAATTAACGTGTTGAAAAAATTACTCCAATTAAAGGTGATAACTAGCTAAAAACGCTAACCTTAAACACTTAGTCGTTCATGAAAGTTTGAGACGATATAGCTCTATAGAATTAAAACAAATGAAGAATCACAGAATAACAATTGGTAGCTCAATAACCGAGTTCGATTGCTTAAAAGACATTTCCACTAGAGATATGAATCCAACTTTCCCTACGCTATCTTCCATTGCCTCAGTCGTGTCCCTGCTATACCACAATGCTAGACAAAGCAAAGAAGGGGTGAATTTTACCTTAACTGTTCAGGCAATGGCGATTCAACGGCTGATATATCCATAGCTAGCTTTGAAAAATGAAAGCCAGTCACTGTTCTACATAACAATTGAAATCTGAGACGTAAAACGTATTTCGAGGTGGGAAGCACATTTTCAAATAAGCTCCAGCTTCTGGAATCACTTAACATTACAGGTACACCGTTGAATTTCAGGTACAAAATCTCTCATCGAAAACTCTTGCGATCAGACACTTTTCAGAATTCGAAATTTACTGGATTTCGAAACACAGGCTCCATATGCAGGAAGATCAATTAAGTCAATTGTTGAAGAAAGGCAATGTTTCTGCACTGAACGTTTCAAATATTCACACTGGGTTTGGTAAATTATCACAATTGAAAACCATCCTGACGTTGTAGCGTCGATAAACCCTTTATATCGGTCTCACTGCACGTCTTACAAATGAAACGTTTGTTACAATTGCATAGTTAGGAGTACCAGGAGTCCTCCTCTTGCTTCTCCGTTGAAGAAAAACAAGGGTCAAGGTTGCCATTACCGAAATCGAGCAAATATGGTACTGAACAATGCTATTTGGTTAAACATAGATTTGGCACTGAAGGGAGTAGATATGATACGATACAACATAAATACATATGAAAATTTTGTAAAAAAATATGTATTTTAATCTTTTTTTTTCCCCACAAGCATAATTTGATGATGGATTTTGAGTTATTTGATCATTTCCGTACTGAAACTACTTAATTCGCTCCCAAGACCACACAAATTTGGTCTTGTGTGGTAAAAGAAACTGACAACCCAGCCAAGGATGGATAGTTTTTACATGCAGGGTGTTATTAATGCCCCTAAATTATTCTTCTAGCTTCATGAGAAAACTGCCGATGAACAATTAATATATCAGGATGTATACAGAATCAAAAGCATAACTGTTGGTGTTTGTCTTTGTTGCTGGGACAATCCTGAAATGCTTAGTTAAAAACCAGACTTTCTGTAAAGAATCCTCCAAATTTGGTTATCGTTTTAGAGGGAAACCAAGTTCAAAAACCATGAAGCTATAAAAGGCAGAATTCTGATAAAATTATGAATCTAAGAATTCCAGAAAAAAGGAACACTCAGTTGACGAGTAATTGATCTTTCTTAGATAAAATTGCTGTATACTTGTTGTGTATTTTTGTATTTGTAAACTTGTCTTCGGCAGTAATTATGGTATTCTGCCGTAAGTTGTATCTTTACTCAGAGCTAGATAATTGAAGTCATACGACGTCATTGATTGGTTAACGCATTCCAGAATCGGAAGCTGTAATAGTTCACTTCCTGTACTTTAGAAACTAATCTCTGATAAGATCTTAAACTAATCTAATCTAATCCCGTAGCTATCTATCAGTCAGTATTTTTTTTTTACGACGACCCGTTCTGTTTACAATAGTTAAAAGGTGTGATAACCCTGAAAGCTATCCTCTCACGAGAGAATGAATAAGCGTTCAGTATTTGCTATATACAACCAAAATGGTGAATTTTACATCATATCTTTTTTTCTTTTGAAGAGAAAATCGTAATGTTCAACCCCTTAATTGATTAGCCAGAATCAGCTTGAATCCAGGTAACTGAACCATTAATGCTTGTGGTGTAATATTTCTTCAGGTGTGCCTATCAGATAAATTATTTTCGCCATGGGATCCCATTTTCGTGATGGATTACTACATGGTATCAGGTATCTCTATCTTTATTCCAATATTAAAAATCCTAAAATATCTTTTCACATTTGAACCTTTTTAATCAAATCGATACAGCTGTATGTATGGATGCATACGCATGGATTACAGGAATACATTGTATAGTTTCGATTAGAGTAGGTTTTGACGTTGTACGATTATGGTATTGCTGTACGAATTAATGTAACCAAGTATGAGCTGACAAAAACGATGCCTTGGTTTTGAACTGTACAGAAAATTTGGGGACGAATGAACTGCACTTATAAATGCATACCTATAATTATTGAATGCATTTATTGTTTCAAGTACCCATATGCTTATGCAAAGGTATGAGTATATATATATGTGTGTGTGTAACCGTGCATAATGAGATCCAACCCAATGAACTGGTTAATTAAGTTTTTAATTAGCTGAAGATTTGTGATATTAGATCGAATCAAAATAGGGACATTCAATTTCTAATCATTAATTGCGTGGGAGGAGAGAATCACGGCAAGTTTCTGCAGATTCATTCCAGGTTGTTTGATTAGGAAAATGGAACATGGTTTTTGATTACATATCAATGGAACTTTCGAAAGTGGAACATATATAGATAGATAGATAGATTAAATAGATTGATACCTAGCTGGCAGAGGGAGTTGTACGTCTTCCAGTAGTGCAATTAGTTGGTTGAGCAAAGGTAAAAGCCAAGATTTCAAATGCTGATTTTCGAAGCCAACACAAATCGTACGACGTTCATGTGATCCCAAGCTTCGTCTCTCTCTCTCTCTCTTTCTCTCTTTCTCTCTCTCTCTCTATATATGTGTGTGTGTGTGTGTGTGTGTGTGTGTTTGTATATATATATATATATATATATATATATATATATATATGATAGATGAATCAATATTAAGTTGATGCAAGGGTTTCAAGCATTTTTCGGTAAAACTGTCTGTCTACAAAAATTCCTAGCATTCTTATTCTGCAACTAAAGAAGCATTTTCCGACTTTCTATGACATCATACCATCAGCTAAACTGTCTTTCACCATAAAATAGAAAAAAAAAACAATGTCTCCTATCATAAAAGAAAAACTTTTTTTTCATTTTTGATTCGATGAATTTTTCGAGAAATCTCGATGAATCCATCGAATCAAAATTGAAGTTTTCCAAATCCCTCAATATTCCCAAATCGTTGGAACCACTAACCAGACGGAAGGTGTTGCATGGCTGATCAAGAGATTGCTCTACGTGTGGAATCATTCCTCGTCCATGGTCGTTTATTGCAATACGTTTGCGACAAGAGTAATTACAAACATTTCCATTCAGCAATATCACTGGTTGACGTCCTCGGCCAGAAAAAATGTATTTTCTATCCCAATGCATCATCCAAACGATAATTCATTGCAAGATAAGAGCCCTGACTCACAGACTGAATTGAGTTGCTATCAATCACAATGAAACAGAAATTTCATTGAGTTAACTGTAGAAATGAAACAACAAAATATTTCTGAATGATTTCTCTTTCCAAATGAAATAAGCACCTCTCTCTCATTGAAAGCATTTACCTAAACACAATTAATCATTGCACCATTTAGATCGAAATCACTGCCAATCGATCTGTAAATACCTTGTTGACCATATTTATAGTGAGGGTAGAACTCACTATCAGATGTCTACCTGACTGGCTCACTAACCACAGCACTGAAGCGTTTATTCTAAGTGGCTGAACATTTCATCCTGTTGGAAAATGTCGCGTTCTGAGTCGGGAAAAATAAACTTTTATTTTTCCAAATTGACAGGAGCACAAGTGCTGAAAAAGATAAGGGATTTTTTTCTTTAGTCCTCACCACACTGAATATTTATAATTATTAAAGCTCAACGTATTCTTGTTTATCTGATAAATGTAAATAAAAAAAATGTCCGAAGCTCCAAACGCAAACCAACCTTTGTCCTAAGTGACTGACTAACCCTGGGTTATATCGTAATCATCACCATCCTTTGACCGTCTATCATTCGACATAGACCTTTCTCAAGATTCACCAGATCTCTCTATCATGAGAGTCACGGCACCAATATCTCCTGAACCTGACTAAAATCATCAAGTCATCTTGTTTTCTACCGGTTATAAGCCTGCGTATGATATCTGAGAATCGATGTTGTGAATCATGATGTCTAACGGATGTCTGACATTCTTGCAATATGGCCTGCCCATTGTCATTTAGGTTTTCGAATGGATTCTATATTTCAGACTACTGGGTTTTTTTTCTTTCAAACAACCGAATTGCAGAGGCGTCCTTGACTTGAAAAAATCTTTTATCTAAAATTATGGCGTGTTGTAATAGCTACAATTACTTGGAGCGATGAGGACTAACGAAAAAAGACCCCAAGGAAAGTTCCAGATTTCAGAAATAAATTTTAAAATGTGTTTTCGGTGATTGGCGTTCTTTCAAAGTAAAACAAGAACCCGGATGATGGTGGAAGAGGCAGAGAAATAGATAACCTTGACCTTAGCGAAGTCTCTCCAGTTTTAACTCGAAATTTCTCAATTCACTAATCACGTAAAGTTACGAGATAATTGATTAGGATTTCGGTTACACTTTCCTGGTGGGTTTTGAGTTACCTGGACTGGTTTGGTATTTTTCTATTCCCCCCCCCCCACTCTCTCTCTCTCTCTCTCTCTCTCTCTCTCTCTCTCTCTCTCTCTCTCTCTCTCTTTCTTAATCTATTTCTTTCGCTTTCTCTTCTTCTCTTACTCTATCGGGCTGCTCTCTTGCTCACTGTCAACTCTCTTTAAGAAGTTTTCACTCTCAGTCTGTGTGACCTCTTTCCCCTGTTCCTCTCTTTCTTTGTGACCTGCATGCTCTCTCTCTCTCTCTCTCTCTCTCTCTCTCTCTCTCTCTCTCCTGTTACTTTCAGCTTACTTTCTTTTACAGTAGATTTATCTCCTCGTCTCTCTAACTTCTATCTCCTTTTTCTTTCTCGCTCTCTCTCTCTCTCTTTCTCTCTCTCACACACACACACACATCACATGGAAAACTATATAATCACTCTCTCTTTCATCTGTCTGTCTGTTTATCTCTCTTTCTCTGTCCGTGTGTGTATGTGTCTCTGTCTCTCTTTCTCTCAGATTTGATAGTTTCCCATTCCTGCCTCTTACCACTATCTCTCTCATCTGTATATTTGCCTTCCTCCGTCTCTGTCTCTCTCTTACTTTCAACTTTCTCTCTTTTCCAGTAGATTTCTCTCCCCGTCTCTCTCTCTCTCTCTCTCTCTCTCTCTCTCTCTCTCTCTCTCTCTCTCTCTCTGTGCACAAAAACGCACACGAGAGGGATCGCACATCATGGAGAAACGATCAGCAAACCAGCTTAACAGACTATTACTACCGTACCAAGTTCGAACCTTACTGGGTGCACCTTGCTTGTAACCTTCTAGAAGGCTAAGCTTACGATGAAGAGAATGTTCTCAAGTCTGTCTCGCAGCACACCACAGTCAAGTATTGAATTCGCTCGCACAAAGTGGCCCATAATCGTGGCTTTGTGTATTCATGACCAATTCAACCTGAAATGATCCGTGCCCACATTAAGTCTACGATGCAGCTGGTAATGGAGCTGCTGTTCACACATTACCGTTACCACCCCTGCAACGTAATCGTATAGTCTGTTTGGATAGTGTGGTGGTTACCACGTCTGTTGGACACGCTGAAGTACCTGGGTTCAATTCACGGTATGAGACAAATCCTCTTGTGCACCCAGCGGCTAATTGAGTACACTCTAAGCTGTGTGATAAGGATAGAGGAGGTAACCCCTTCTATGAAGTTGCATCATGCCAAATGGATAGTCATGAAAAGTATGAAGTGTCGACCAGATTTGAGACTTGCAAAGATCACTCAGCCGACACAAGCGAGAGGAACCAAAACTTCACCCTCACCGGCCGTCATACTCCATCAGGGGTTGCCTCTTAAGAGACGTGAAGCTTTACCCACCTTTCCCCTGCATAGCTATAGGTCCACACAGTACCCCTCAAAGTTCTCGATGAATTTCGCTGATATTTTTTGGAAGGGTAAGCTATGGAGAAAGAAAGAATTTGATAGATTTTGGGAGTTGATCCTGAAATATTTTTTTGATTGATATTTTTCATTTTTTTTCTTATGCATTAGTGTCTTGTTTATCAAGTCAGTATTTCCAAAAGTTCTCAATGAATTCCAATGACATTGAGTGGAAGAGTCGGTCAAGTCTGAAGGAAGAAATAATTAAGATTTGAGGAGGATCCAGCGTTTATTAATCATTACCTCCCCTACACCGTAGCCAATTACAGACTTATATTCATTCAGTTTCTAGTGACAATGATGTTTACAGAGGTACACGCCCCTTGGCTCCAGACTTTACCTATCCTGCGCAGAGAGTGAATATGGCCGTCTTCTTACTAGAGGGACAGCTTCACTTATTTGATAACCCGATCACCGTCCATCATTCAACGATGAGTACTAACTTGGCTAGTTTGAAATTCGTGATACATAAATTGATTTGTGACTATAACAAAGTCGTTGATCTTCAAGCAATTACGGACAATTATTTACTATCTGAAAGATCTCCTAATTGACCAATATCTTTTTATTTTTTGTCTTCTCTACCAGACCCTGTCTTGTTAAACACACTGAAAAGCTGTAACTGATCAGGGTCATTGTTCGTCATCAATGTACTCCGCCCCTTAAAAAAATGAGAGAGAAAAAGAAGCAGAGGATAAAACCATCACCCACCTTTAAAAAAAAAAAGGAAACGAAACAACAGAGGAGAAAAGGAAGAATCAAAGAACTATAAAAGAAAAGGTTGATCCTTGGATCATTTTCTTAATCCTTTTTTCTGATCCATCAATTAACCTGTTCACGGATCCGCACTATTGATCCGTCATTTTATCCGTCGACCGATTTACACTTTGATCCGTCGCATGCGGCTCTATTTATATTGCACACACCGGAGTGCAAGAATTGATCAGTCCGGCGATTCACTGAATCACTCTATTAACTGACTCTGAGATATGTCCACAAATATATTGACCTATCGTAGGGTAGTTGAGCCATGCTTAATACTTTCTCATATCCTTAATGCTTGACAAATAGATCAAAACAAAACCAATAATAGACGTTTATCTACTTTCCGATCAATCTATATTCAGAAACCTAACATATGTCTGCACGTTCATGTGTGGAATCCCTGGTGATTACAGAACCGATTCATGCGGTTTGAGAACGTTTTTTACTTACTGTATTTATCTATTGATAATCTTCATATATTTTACCAAATATCCGCCGGTCTGCGTTTGCATATCTGAAGAGCGGCTAGAGCTATGGCCACCATGTTTTCTGTATGCACCAACGGGACCCCGGGTATATTTTTAGTTTATTAGTTTTCTCAAAAAAAAAAAAGATAGTCTTAGGGTCTGCATCCGTGCCCACCCTGATAATAATGATCTGTCTCTAATACTAAAAGTCTAATTCTGTTATCTGCATTTGACCCCTGAATAACCAATCAGTGCATTGTAGTCAGAAGTTCTGAGTTGAAGTACCCCTAAAATGCGCTTAAAGACCGACAAAAAAGTCTGGCTAGTTGGCAAATGATTAAATCAGTGTCGGGTCTAAAATTCGTTTTTCCTAGTTTCGGCATATATATATATATATATACATATATATATATATATGTAATTGTTGTGTCATCGACAGAGAGCTGTTTCGTTGTATTATAACTCTTCAGTGTGGCTATATATTATCTATTATGAGGTAGGATTGAAACCTTTGCTTCAGATCCGGAGGCCGGTATCATACCTCTATGCCATGGAACTGATCATTCAGTAACGTCGAATTTGAGCGATATATTCATTTGCATACAAATTCCCCATCCACCTGAGTGCTCTATTCCTGTGGAAGAACATTGCATATATATATATATAAATATATATATATATATATATATATATATATATATATGTGTGTGTGTGTGTGTGTGTGTGTGTGTGTGCGCGTCTGAGGTGGTAACACTATGGTGAAAAAAATATAATCTAAAAACCAAGTGTAAATATGAATATATCATTGTTTATTCATATTTGGGGTAAGAATTTCGTCATCTGCTTGATTCGTCAGACTTAGAATGTAAATGGTCTTTCAATACAGGGTTTTACACTTTCTAAGTTGACCTTTTTATCTGGTTGATTCTCTATGTGTTGCGCGTACAGGGCACACAAATTGACCTAAACGGCTGAAAATATAAACATTCACCTCTCATGTCTTAAAAAAAACTTTTTACTCCCACCCTCAATAGGATTTTAGGTAAGGGCAATGCATATGGTAAAGTGAACCCTAGTTCGTGTTCTGTAGCATTCCAGCCTATTTTAACCAGACCTGCTTATTTTCACTTTTTTTTCCTCTTTGATATAATGTTTATAATGGCTCTCTCGCTGTTCACTTTCATGTATCTTGGTATTAGTTCCTCGCGATTGTAATCTCGTCAAAATATTGAAGCGGCCTTGCTGGACTTCTTGCTTGCTCGCTTGACTCTGCTTTAGGCTGTCTGTTGATACGGGTGATGACGTCCTCCATTCCTCTTCAGGGAATCAGTTTTTGAAGGATTATATGCGGCCGTGCTAGGTGATGCGAAAGATGTTCTGTAGGCAGCGAGTGTGGAAAACCAGTAACCTTATGACCTGGACGCTGTAGAGTAACCAGGTCTCGCTACCGGAGAGGTGGACTGGTAGGTAGTCAGCTCAGTATACTTTGACCTTGGTGTCAATGGTCAGGCCTCGGTTCAAGAATACGCGGATGTCCACTCTAAGAACGAATCTTGAAACGAGGCCAGGCTGAATTGGCGAGCGAACATTTGTGGAATCCATGTTTGTGTTGTTCTGCTGATATGAAGCCAACCGTACAAGACTTCCTTCCAGTGCAGGAAGGCTTTCCTTTGTCCACTGTATTCTAAAGGTATTGTTTGGTTCATACAGTTGGTTATTCTCCACGACGACCATATACACCCCTTTCTGGGAGCCTGGCACATTTGAAGGTAGCCATTGATTGAAATTATGATGAATGAATTCTCGTCTTATTTGTGAGGTTTTAAATATATGTATATATTCTTTGTGGAATAATTTCGAGTGATGTTTGAAATTTCCTGCGAGACATAGCATACACTAGATTATTTGACGGAGGATCAGATCAATCAACGTTTCCAATTTCTCAGAACTTTAGAGTAGCATCTTATATATATATATATATATATATATATATATATATATATATATATATATATATATATATTATTGTGTTATCCACAGACAGCTGTTTCGATGTATTACATCTCTTCAGTGTGTCTATAGACTTTCCATTATCCCATCCAGTACCACGAGACAGGATTGAAACCTTCGCTTCAGACCTTGAGGCCGATATCCTACCTACGGAACTGGACAGTCATTAAGGCTGAATTTAAATGATATATTTGTTTACGCATATATTCCCCATCAACCAGAGTGCTCTCTTCCTATTGAAGAGTATATATATATATATATATATATATATATATATATATATATATATATATATAAGGAGAGAGAGGGAGAGAGGTATATAAGTGTATTTGCCAAGTGCAGCTCAGTCTGACACTTGGCTAAAGTAGGCATAGGATCAATTCCATGATATTAACCAAGTGGGAATTTGTATGCATATGTGTGTTAGCTCAATAAAGATGTGAGATGGAAATTCATTTCTAAGGATTCCTAAAGAATCCGTAAGCAAGGTCAGATTCATTAGGAGACAAAATAAGCAATTGCCCCAGACCCTCTTTATACGAAAATATGATAATTTCAAAATTTCGTAAGTCTGGCTTCCAATTTGTTAATTCCCCAAAGATGTTATACATTCTTTCACTTTCTATAAACAATCTAGCCAAGAAACTTCAGCTGTGAAAGCTTGCAAAAAACAAACACTGGATGATATTTTAAAATTCCCCTAATTTGAAATATACAATCAGTAGAACAGTTGCCGTACACCAGAGGCGGCCTCGCAACTGCAGGGGCACCGTAGCCCTGGGGTGTAATATATCTGAAAAATATTTTAAAAATTCTAAAGAAATCTATTTTTGAAAAATAGTCTAAAATATCTAAAAAAACAAAGAAATCTTTTAAAGGTTTGCTGTCTGGGGCACAATATGCCCCTCCCCCCGTACATAGAAAGGCTTCACAAGCTAAAGGGATCGCGAATTCGAGTTATAGATTTTATTCTTTATTTCCAGTCCTAACCGTTTGATCACTGCCATAGACTAACGGTCTGGATTGTTGCTATGGAAAGCTACTATGAATTAATAGTCAGAGATGCAAGTCAAAAATTACTAATGGCTGATAAATATAAGATTCTAAAGACATGATTTCAAAGCGGGAGAACTGGTAAAATTCCTCTAATTCACTGGAAAAACACGGGTTCCACTCATGGTACGGGTTAGTTCAATTCCAAAGGCACAAAGTTTGTGACGTTTGTGGAAAGGAACGCAATGCCCCAATAGAAAAGTTTCGACACCTTTCAAAATAGCAGACACCAGAGGAGAACGAGGAAATTATTCCGAATGAACCAAGACGATTGTCTAACACTTGGAACGTGATAAGGATATTAGTCCTCTTTGAATTTCCTTCAGATCGGTAGTCGTTATTTATTCAACAGTTTACATACTTCATATTTTTCGGTTGGACAAGACAAGGGAAACGAGAACAAGAAAAAAACTTTTTATTACTTTTCACACTTTCGGAATTAACACTTCTAGTAATATTTTTTCGTCTTTCATCGATAACTGTTCTTAGTTTCCATTGGATGTTTTCTTCGTCCCCCGCCCCCCACCAACTACAACTTGTAGTTGTTTTGCAATTTCTTACCCCCCCCTTCTCTCTCCTTCTCTCTCTCTCTCTCTCTCTCTCTCTCTCTCTCTCTCTCTCTCTCTCTCTCTCTCTCTTTCTTGGATGTTTTCCAGTGGAAATAACATCTAGATTCTCCGGAAATGATTCTGTGGAAAACGCTAGTGAATCCATAAAAATGATTTATTCTGATCATATCTATTTTTCAATTTTTTTTTTTTTACGTGATTTCAAATTTAGACGCTACGGTTGTTCAGTTATTGACTGTGGTGTCAAGTTCATTCCATCCTTTTTTCTTAATCAGTCAACTATCCCTTCAGTCGAGTCAAGTCTAGTACTTCATCTTCATCTACTTTTTCTTCTTGTTCTTCTTTTATCTCTCTCTCTCTCTCTCTCTCTCTCTCTCTCTCTCTCTCTCTCTCTCTCTCTCTCTCTCTCTCTCTCTCTCTGGTGCAGTCTCCACTTTTTATTTCTGTGTCCTTTACAAATATATTTCATTTTTCTTCTGATCCTTGTAAAATCCATTGTTTTCCATCGAGTCATGATTTGAAAAAACTACCATCAAGAACAAGTCGAATAATACCAAATTTTAAATGAAACCTTTTTAAAGAAACCAAAAAATAACAACAAAATTTAAGAAGTCCTACAAGTACATGCACATATTCTCGCACCTTTTTCCAGAAAGGCGGAGCGATCCCTAAACGAGAAAGGGGTGGGACCAGGGGACGGCTGGGGACACCTAGCCTTAATATCGATCCATTGCTGTCAACAAAGGAATCAGTTGATGAAGACATAGATGGGGCTGAAAAGAAAATGGTTTCTTCAAGAGATTCTGATTATCATTTCAGTCTCTGAATCTACTCTAACCTGTCGACACACCCGTACACTTTCAATTTTCTTTTCTGTACACACGTCATATCAGAGAAATCTTATTAACGCTGTCCAGCCACGGCACCTGTTTTGCTGGCTTGTTGAGCGCTTTACATTTCCGAAATAGAAGACATTATCAACTTGTAAATACGTCTGCCAACGCCATTTTCTCTAAACACACAAAAAAATCAGTACATATATATCTAGAGTGCAGGGGAGGTAACTGGGAAAAAACTATTGGATCCGCGCAAAAATGTAATCGATTCTTCCTCAGCCTGTTGCCAACCACTCCCTAAAAGGTCATTGAAATCCATTGACAATCGTCGGAGATACTTTCGGGGCAAAAAGCCTGAGTTACTGACAGACACAAATGAATACATATACCTCTTCCAATTTTCTTGGCAGGGAGATATAACTGACATGGTACCTGTAATAAAAGAGAGGATCATTTACGCGTGAATAAGTATTTCTGACTACGATCAGAGTGTATTATCTGTGCACTCATTGAAAATGGTTATGCACAAAAATTCACATTTATTAAAACAATTTGAATCCATGTATAAATGTATTCCAGTATTTTTCAAACCTTTACTGACAACTGCCCCCTTTTAGAGCATATTTCTAATCAATGCCCCTGGCCCCGATAAAGTCGGTCATAATTGATTTATTTGGAAAAAACAGTTTGTTTTTTTTACCCTTGCCCACTGACAATCCCCTGTATTCCAAGGTCCCCATACTGTCTTCCAGCGTCCCCTATGAACCCTTTGATATCCAACATCTCCTGACAACCCCTCACCTTCCAAGCACCAACTTTTCCAGCGCTCTCCAGGGGGTGGTAGTGCTCATTCTGGGTAACAGCGGTCTATCTCATCGATTGTCTGATTATATTTATACCAAGAACTCTTTTTATACCTTCTGACTTCATCCAGCCTTCTCTTAAACTATTATTAACAAACGTTCTTTCTTTCTCTCGACAGCTACCAGACAGTTACCAGTTCTGTAAGTAGATTTTACATATTTATTAACTTCATAGATTATTTTTGCATGTGAATTGGTCGCAAATCGCTTGTCTTCATCGTGACCAAAGGTTTACGTTCATAAAAGGACTTTTGATGTCGTCTCTTTAGAGATTCCTTTTATCTTATACGGCTAAATGTATGAGATATAGTAACACATACCATCTTAAGTAATTATGTCCCTTTTCTGTTCCTCTGTGTGTGCACGCTCATATGTATGAGTGAGAAATTGAGTGTGTGTGTGCAGGGAGGAATCTTTCTCACTCACATGCACACACATACTTGAGTGAGTGTGTGCCAAGGTGAGAAAGTGAGTATTTTTTGAGAGTGTGACAGAGAGCAACATTGTTGGTGTGTCTGTTAGAGAGGGAGAAATGGAGTGTTCGTGTTTATGACCGAGAGCAAGATTGTTGGCGTGTCTGTGTGAGTGTATGCGTGTGAGGGTTTAGATGAGAGGAGAGACTTGAAGGGAATTGTTTGTGGCCAAACCAAAGGCCGTTTTGATTTTTAACGCAACACGTATATATATTTTTAAATCTCTGTTGACTGTTGACCGCCGAAGCTGAGGAAGTTTCAAATGCTGAGTGTCGTTTCCGAGATTTAGAATTGAGAGACTTCTTTTCTTTTTTGTCAAAGGGAATTCAGGTAGGCTACGTGACATGTGTTACCTGACCTTTTGTGACATTTAGATCAGAGATGGGTCGCATTTTAAAAGCAAAACTTAAAGATCTTGTCACATAACAAAGGAAGTTTTTTACGTGACAGTGACTCGCGGAAATATATGTTTGCATTATCTATCCTTATTATTAACAAATATAAATACCAGTGTCACTAAATTTGTTGGTAGTTTTGTCTAATCTTGTCAAAGAGTTCCGGTGGGAACGCGCAAATAATATTTACTCAAATTTCAGGTCTCCCCACCTTTTTTGAGTATTCTGTTCTGCTTCTATCACTGGCTACTGCTGTACGTTGTCCTCGTTCCACTACTGCAGTCGCCAACTAATACACAAGCTGGTGTACATTGGTGTGTTGGGAGACACCTTGTTGATGGGAAGGGGGCCGAAGTTGGAGAGAGGGTTAGAGGAGAGAATTTAAATAAAAATTTAAAATGCATGTTTGGAAACTAAAACTAATTTCGTTGTCGCTTGGTCCTTTTAAAAATCTAAATAATAATAAAAACCTTCTGCAGGGTGTAAACTCTTATCACAGACCACTTAGAATAATCAAAATAAAAAAAATTGACGAGAATATTTATGTATGGATAACTTTTGTGTATAAATGTAAGAAGTTCTGAGAGAAACAATGAATCAGACCTAAACTCTAGGGATCACACTTCTTGATAAAGAATGTCGCCCTCAAAAGATGATGCAGTATATACATAAAAATATTACATATTTGTATAACTTATCCATATTTCAATGATCTCGTCATTTATGATGGGTATTATGCCATGTATATACATAATTAATAACTTTATTATATGGATCACTAGAACTTTGCCTGTTATTTCATTGCTGCTATTCATTGTATATAAAATATGCAATAGCATTGAAACAATCAGTCAAGTTGTAATGATCCATATAATAACATGATTAATTATTACAAACTCTGTCTTAATGAATTATTGTTATTCACCTTGAATGATTCTCTTTTAAAGTATTGATCACTATGTATTTACAACAAATATGTGTAAGTAAACTATATATATATATATATATATATATATATATATTGTGTCATCCGCAGACAACTGTTTCGATGTATGGCGATAGAGTGGCTATTATCCCATCCCGAGACTGAATTGAAAACCCTCACATCGGACCGGAGGCCGATATCCTACCTCTAGACTACGGAACTGGGTGGTCAGTAAGGCTGAATTGAAGCGATGTATTCATTTTACGCAGAAACTCCTTATCCACTAGAGTGCTCTATTCCTATGGAAGAGCAGTGAAGCCATGCACAAAACTAGTTAAGGCTTGCTAAATGTTATATATATATATATATACATATATATATATATATATACATATATATATATATATATACATATATACACACACACGTATATATATATACATATATATATATATATATATATATATGATTATCAATCACGTTATATTATATTGAAGTTGTAATTTAAATGATACCCCGTTATGACACGGTGAATGTTTCATTCTACCTAGACAACGTAAATAGAGTCATTTTCACGTGTTTCCAACGAGTGCTCGAAAATAAACTCCCTCTCTCTTTATATATATATATATATATATATATATATATATATATATATATATATATATATATATATATATATATATATATATATAAGCACATTGTTTGTCACATTTATCATCTTTCTCAACTTCTCCAGACAGTTAAACATTTTAACTTAAACGAAGTCTGAACTAACTTCACACAGTTCTTCATCTAGTACCGGACTTCTCCCGGGGATTTTGAAATACAGTGTTAAGGGTAATTTGAAATCAGTGTCGAATTAGTGAAGGGACCAGATTACAGATAACCGAAAAAGTGAAGGTTTATGGTGAGTCTTGAGTAATTATCTTAGACAAGATGTCATCTTTAATGCAGCCTAATATTTGTGCCTAGTATAGTGCACATCAGTCAATTCAGAAAAGCGTGTGATTATGCTGTCTTTACAGCCCTTAAACTTGTAGTCTCAATATCGTCCGACTGTCACATTACTACCAGATTTATGGATATAAGTGGCAAGACTTGGGTATGTATTGATTCGTCCGTATACACAGCCGATTTCGTGTTTTGTTTGTTTTTTTTTTCTTTTTTGCGGTATTTCTGCCCATAAATATATTGACCTGCTGGATGGTCATCAGTATGAGGTGAAAACGTCCAAGATATAGTTGCTTACATCTGTTTAGTGGAGCGACAAACGTATTAGGTTTGTCCGGTCGACTTATTATGGTTTCACTTGTATAGAGAGTTACACATTTTGTCTAAGGATGACACGTACATATACACGATATACACTTCCTATCTATACGCACACAAACATACACATACACACACACACATACACACACATACACGTACAAACGCACATTCACACATATGTTAACGTCGATATCTAAATCTATTACATTGCAAATATTTTGAGCATTAAAAAGAGATATCTTTACTAATTTTGAGAGTTAGTAAGCTTTAATCAAATTATTCATATTCAAACTTTCCAGGATAATTTATATAGTAATTAATATTTGTTTAAGGGGGGGGGCAAGTCTGGCAAAGGACAAATACTATAGAAAGCAAGGAGCGACCTCACAAGTAAAGCGATTTTTACAGAGATTAAATCGTTGAGCTAAATTCAACATACATGTATGTGAGAGAGAGAGAGAAGGAGAATGTGTTTTGCAGATGTATACATTATTCATACATAATTGTGTCATCCACAGACAGCTGTTTCGTTGTATTACAACTCTTCACAGTGGCTATAAACTATCCATTATCCCATCCACGAGGTAGGATCGAAACCTTAGCTTCAGACCCAGAGACTGGTATCCTCCCCCTGCTCCACGGAACTGGACGGTCAGCAAGGTTGAATTTAAGCGATATATTTATTTACGCATATATATTCCCCATCCACCAGAGTGCTCTATTCCTATATGTTACGCCGATGCGGTGAAATTTCCTATTTGGCGAAATCTTAACTTTTTAGCAAAAAATAAATAAATGTGAAGTTTGAATTTGATCAAAAGTTCCTTTAATCGAATCAAGGATATAGAATAACTATTTCTTTACAATCAAATGTTTGTGGAATCTAATTTTCTCGTAAAAATTGAGTGAATGAGTTAGTTTAACTTTTGTTTTAAAAAATGAATAAACACGTAGTTTTGATCAGATCAAAGGTTTATTTAATCAATACAAGGATATAGGACAACTACTTCTTACAATCAAAAGTTCACGTAATCAAAGTGAAATCAAAATTTTTTCCACGAGAAATAAATAGATTTCACCAATTAAGCAATTTCATCAATTAAGCCTAACATTGCAATGTTTTCATAGATATTTTGTATGTGATATAAAAACTATCGGTTTATGTAATGTGTGATTTCAATGAGAGGATTTATTAAGCAATTGCGTGAATATATAATGAAACAACAAACTCTAAGGGTAAAAGAGAAAGAGATGAAATTGAGAGTTGTTTCTAGATATACCAATAGTCCGTAGTCTGATAATAAGGAAACGCATTTATTTTACATGACAAATATTCATTTTTCCACGTGAACTCTTTCGTTGTCAATTCCCTTAATTCAGGGATGGATACTAATTATACAGCATTTAACAGGGAATATTTCAGATTGACGTAATTCGACGTATCAGGCTATGTACTTACTGATCTATTCTCGTAATTTGACTGCATTCAAATCTGGTGTGCGTAGGCAATGTTTCAGATTTTCTTTTCGCTGATTCAAGAACCATTCCACAAATTGCCCAATTCACTTTAGTTTGTCTCTACACTAACAAACCACACACACGCACACACACTCATACATATACACACACACACACACACACACATATATATATATATATATATATATGTGTGTGTGTGTGTGTGTTTGTATAAGCACGTGTGTGTGTAAGGTAGAAAGAAGCTGTGGATAACACTCTGAATTTTATTGACTTTGGGAAAGAGAGGAAAAGAGTACTGTGATCATGCAGATACAAAACGGACAGCATCTGTGTCTGTGCGTTCACATGAAGTTCGCTGCTGGTAATATCATTACAACTACTACTACTACGACTACTACTACTACTACTGATGATGATGATGATGATGATGATGATGATGATGATGTCTCGTCTTACGTTTTCACTCAATTCTGTTGCCTTATAGTTTTAAAACATGGAAAAGATAATATGAAAAGTTCCAGTAAATTAAATAGAAAAATAGAAGAATTTAAATAAAGTTTTTTTGTTTTGTTTGTTTTTTGTGTTTACTTTTTATTTATTCATTTTTCTTGCTTACACCAAAAATGCCTTCGAACATATATCATATAGTAAGGATGAATCGTGTTGAACACAATAGTTCTTGTAATATCCCCAAAGCTAAGCAACATCGAGCCTGATGATTACCTAGCTGGATCCATATCTTGGAAGACCAGGTGCCGCAGGCAATCTGCGATCAAATCCTGGCTGAGCCATACCAAAATGGCACTCAGTGCCTCTCTGCTAAAGAATAGGATTGAGGATAAGTGGTCATCGATCCAGGGATAAGTGTTGCGCCCACCCTTGCCTGAAAGGATAGTACCTAAAAGGAAGAGGAGCCTTTGGGCCGTCTCCAATCATGATCGACGATCGATGCTAGTATCTGTAATATCGCTGGCGACGCTTGGTCTAACTGTGCAGCCTGCCGCTTGCATTTTTTTTTCTTTCAAGATCCTCCTTAGATTTTTTACAATATTTTTTCGGATTTATTTTAGATTGGATTTTAGATTTTTCAGGGTTTTTTTCTCGGATATATTGCGTCTCCAGAGTTCTGCTAACCCTCCCCCCATCCACACACAATTCAGTTGCAAGATATGTGGGTCCCATGCGCCACCTCTGGTAATATGTCACATTGTGTTGACATGCTGTCATCATCGTTCAGGGCCGAGGATAAAATCAGCACAGAAACAGTGACACGAGGTTATGAGAGAAAATGTCATATTGTAAATATGGATGTAAAGGGGGAAAAAGATGGAACGAACAACGGGACAAAATTAGAAACAGGAAAAAAAAACGATGGAGAAATTTATTTGACTCCATATAAGACTGGAAACAACCGAATGGAAATGTTATTTTCGTCATTTTATGACAGACACTCACTGCCTCGTCCTTAAAATGAACAAAATGGAAGAGCACTTAGTTCAGATATGGAAACCTCTTCCTGTCATTTCCTTCAGCCGTTCCAGGATGAATTATAGCTTCGTTCGCTTCTTCCTTCCTTTGTATGACTTCCACTGACACGATGTGTATTACGTAGCACGAAACATCCAGCTTTCAGCTTTCACTATTATATACTCGAGTGAATTGCTCATTTTTCCTGTTATCTTTTCCGACGGCTCGAATCTGCTGCGGTGTTTTTCTCTCAACCAATTCTTAAGTATTCTACACTGCATGCTCTGCTAGGCTCACCGTTGTCCCTGTGTAACTGCACACTGATATATGACATTGTCGACCTATGATCGTTCGCCTGACCATCCCTATCGCTATAAAAAAAAAAAGTAATTCAAAAAAGATATTTCAAAAAGGCATAATCTTATGCAGACATTCTCAACAGGAGCGACATTGCCCTGGGGGGGGGGAGCGAGAGTTGAGCGAAGTGATAGATTGTCATAAACAATTTTTTGATACAGAATCTCTCTGTGAAAACATCCAAAAAGAACTTGCTGAACTAAAAATTCAGCGATGAATGCAAGTATAAATTTGAAAAAGCTACAATGACTGGGTTGTGGCTGTCAGATACATCTAAAGAACTCTATTCAAAAATGTTGACTTGTGTAGTGCCCACCTTTCCAGCTAAAGAAAATTATTCATATACGGAGTTATCTGCCCTTAACAGAACTGTCAATCAGATAGCAGATTCTTATGTCTACGATATTTAAACTGTGGCGGCAAATCTCCCCCTCTTTGTGTTCCGACGGCGTCGAGGTAAGCTCGTTTCTTCTCCTTTCTCTCTTTAGTTAGGATAGTTAGTATAGTTTTTATACACACTTTGTTTTACACACGCATCATCACATATTCGTCTCAAGAACACATCCTATCTAAGTTAAGCACTCTCATCGTAGTTAGGTCGGACTTCCTAAGATAACTTCATAGTGGCAAAACTAGGATGACCATACTGACAGACTTTCTATAGACTCTATCTCATATTTACTCAGTGACATCTCTTTGCCTTCATCCTTCCTATATCTACATCTTTTATCCTGGTAGATCCCTCCAAATATTCGTATTGGCAGAAACTCCGGTCCTTGTTGATTTTAATTCGCTCACGAATTAAACCTGGCACTGTTGTTAACTTCTTTGTTTGTTCTTATTTCCACATTTTGTTAGCAATCCAACTAACTGTGTACTAACCTTGTTTTTGTGCTTAAGCAACGAACATGCTGCTTCCCAGGATTTATCTTCTTAGATCAATTCCGGGTTATACACGTGTTAGCAGCCTTAAATCTGCCCCCCCCCCCCGACCCGCCATTTGTTTTTTCACCTTCTTCCAAACTTGCTTTTTATCACAATTCGGACTGCAATTCAACGTCAACGATTTAATAGCGAAATCGAAAAAAAAAAAAGCCTGTGATGAGAATCGAACTCACACCCTCTTGCCAATGGGAGTCCAGTATACGCCCAGCTACTTAAAACCATTCGTTTTTACGCAGAGGCTGATTCTAATCCTCAACTTCCAAAGACTGATATTCGGCGTTTGTTGCTGTTTACATTTGAGACCTAGAAGTCATTGATATAACAATATCTATTAATAAATTTCCAAGATAATTTTCATTGTTGGATAAAATATTGTAACACTGTTATTTCCCATTATGTTGTTTAATCGTTGCCACAGAACCACAGCCCGAGTCAAAGTTGTTATGAAGAGCAACTGAAAGTTGGGATAATGGTACAAACTAATCAAAATCATTAATAATGTTACAATACTTAATCCAATTATGATAATAATCAGAAAATTGAAAAAACCTTCATATTTGGTTGAATGTGGTTTTATTGTAGTCAATAAAACATCGTTACAGGAAATAAATAGAACTGATATATTCATAAAAGGAGACATAAGACTAGAAATATCAATCCAAAATATTGAGAATCTATCAGCCAAGCATTAAAGTACAATGATCATATTGGATAAAAAAATGTAGGTAAAATGTGATTTTAGTTTCATTAGGTTTTTTTCTTGGGTGGATGGATTCCTTTAAAAATAACCAAAACGGGAGAAATAGGGAGAAAGGATGAGACACCCTGATCTCGTGGATACAAACGCCGATCCTTGTAAGTTGTCTGAGAGTTAAAGATGGACTAATCCATCAATGAACGATCGTAAGGGTCTAGATGATTGACAATTCTCCCAGAACTTGGTTATTGGAAGTATCCGTTCGACTTCTCTGATTTCCTGTCTAATTTGAACTCTTCTTTTCTATCTCAGATCTTTGTAAGGCTTTTTCGTATGTTCAAAGTATTTTTCGGACGATAGAACTCCCTCTTGTTGTTTGTGTTATAGACAGTACATTTCATTCGATTCATTCTTTGGGCTTCTTCGAGTGTAAAATACAAATATGATGATGGTAAACAGGATTTCTCAATGAGGGTAGCAAGCAGAATATTCTAATGGTAACTACGTTATAACGTAAGATTTACGAAATATCAATCTCTTCTCCTTTCCCTGTTGGGCTCAGATCTTCTCACCTTATCCCTTTTGAATAGTGGAAACCACATCAGGTTGAATTCTGACGTACATTCAGTCAAAATGTTGATATGGACTTCCTCCCTTATTTTGCTCATTTTCCAACGGCGTCCTTGTCTATGATAGTACTTCCCGCCACAGAGGGAAATGTCTGCCTTTTTTCTCTCTAACAAGAACAAGAGGGGAGTTCATCATTATCATCACCGTCATCATCCTTTTAGCATCCATCGCTGGACATAGACCTTCCTCAAGATGAAAGGAGTTCAATCATCTGTAAAACTCATTGCGTGCTAATGACCCTTCTCGAAAGTACAATCTATCTTTCCGTATGCCGTTTTCGTCTTTGTGTCAGGTTGTGTAGAAATTGATAGCAGCTTAGTGGAGAGGCAGATCAACATCATGAGGAAGAATTGTTTGATCCCGTTCCATCAGTATCACAAGAATCTCGTTCCTTGTAGAGTATAGGACCTCAATCACTCTGCCACAATTTCAGCTGCAAGTAAGGTTTTATAGAGTGGGATTATAAGCTTCACACCAAACACTTATCCTTTATCTGACCCAGCAATGGCAATTGCCAAGTTGTAGGAAATCTTTTTGTCAGAGTACGCTGAAGCATGGAACCTGACCAAGAGATAGACCTGCAAACTGAAAAGCATGCAACGCGCGTATAAGAGAATTATGCTTAACCCCACTTGGAGAAATCACAAGGCAGCACAGTGTATTAGGAAGAAAACGGGAGTCAGAGACATCAAATAATCTATCAAAAAACTCAAATGGCAATGGACAGGTCATGTTGCAAGAATGGCAGACTTGCAATATAGATCCCCAGAGATCACATGCGGAACCGAGGCCGACAGAATACAAGATGGAAAGATGAAGTAGACAAATTCAGAAAGTATTGGCTCCGCGACGCCCATGACAGAGAAATGTGTCAGATCCCGGGGAAGGTCTATGTCCAACGACGGACGTTGAAAGACTGATGATGATGATGAACCCTCTCTTAGATGGACTGCCTTAGAGAACCGAAAGGCTTCAACTTGTCCATCGCAAGGAATTCATGATTTTCCCAAGAGCCTTAGTGCGAAATCAACGCAAGTAGTCTCTGTCGAAACTGGAACTCAATCAGCCTAACCCATCTTCTATGCCAGTAATCATTACGCTACTTTGCACCTTCCTCAAGGCCAGGAAGCACAGAAATATATATCAGCTCTTTGTGATTTGTTTCCTCTCCAAGACTTTTTATTTATTCTTACTCAACTGTTTCCCAGTGTTCGATTTCATTTTTACATGACCTCAGTTGTTAATTTAATCATCCTTGGTTTGTTCTGTTTCTACACATCTAAAATAACTATGATGATTGAAATCCTTAACAACTGATTGGTAGACGTGTCTCTTGTGGACTGAACTAAATGTATAAGACACATGATAAATATGCGAGGGTTGATTTCATTCTTAGAATATTTGCACTGATACTAAATGCATTTATGAAATCAACATTTCCCTACCATGATTTGAAATTTTGACCATTATATTGGGAAGCTGTTGTCTAAACAACTGAGTTGAACTGACAAGTCTTACATGAATACGAAATTTATCTCACAGATTCAAATATAGAAGGGCTTATTTCATTCTAATGAATGAATACATTTGTACTAAAAGAATATAATTTTTATACGAAACTTACAGTGATCATCTTCGGTCAGAATAGAAGTAAGAATGGAGTTTGACGCAGCCAGGCTTGTTTTATTTATAATCCATCGAATCGTGAAAAAATTTCGTGCAGACCTTCGAATGCAACGGTCCCGCCCTCTTGAGTTTCACTAAATCATTCCATAGCATCACACGTTATCATCTTCTTGAGAACGAACCATTGCAAAATGAAAAAAAACAAAATACGGATTTTTCTCTCGGTGGTGAGGGGTATAATTTTTTCTATAAATATATGGAAACTGTGTAATTTGTTTACAGTACCATGAATTCGACCTTGACTGAGTTGAACCCATAGAACGCTCTGGTAGCTACACAGAAATTATTAATGTACGATTGCAAATAATATTTATCAATCAAGTTAGTGTTCACTCATTCATATGAAATACATTGCCTTATACACTGAATCATTAAAATCTACATTCCATCACCAATAAGCTCCAACAAAAAAATTGAAACATGGTAAAGTATGATACTAGCATAATCAAAGGAATTGATAAACATTCTATTTACATTGATTAAAAAGAATCTAACAAAAATTGTCTTATGTACATGGTTTCATAGTTTTTATCACTTTTCAGAGCATCTCGTTTCCTTCTTATCTATCAATATTCTCGTTAAAATCATCAACTCATTATTCAAGAGGAAATAGATTATTTGAATATTTCTTTTTTAATTTTGATAACTATAATATGTTTTCTGTCAAAAAGTAAGGTTTTGGAAGCACTATAAACCAACCGACATGTGAAAATGCGAAAAAAAACTTGTTTGAACGCCATTTCAAAAATACAAGTTACAGAGCCTCGTGCAACTTCGTTAGTCTACTACCGGTCAAACATTCTTCAGTAGACACTAAATAAGAAGATCCCATTAATCCTAAAAAGAAGGGTGTATAACCAATGCATCCTCCCGATAGTCACTTATGGAGCAGAAACATGGAACCTAACCAAGAGACAGATCCGCAAATTGAGAACCATGCAACGTGCACATGAAAGAATTATGCTGGGCCTCACATGGAGAGACTAAAAAACAGCAAAGTACATCCGGGAAAAGACAAGAGTCAGAGCCATCATAGAATCCATTAAAAATCTCAAATGGCAGTGGGCTGAACATATTGCAAGAATGGCGGACAACTGATGGACATCACGACTCACGACATGGGACCTCCGAGATCACATGTGCAAGCTGGCAGAATATTAGATGGAGAGATGAGCTAGACAAATTCAGAAAGTACTGGCTCAGCGACACCCATGATAGAGAAATGTGGCGAATCCTAGGGAAGGTCTATGTCCAACGACGGACGTTGAAAGAATGATGATGATGATGATGACGATAATGATGAAATGTTAATCCTATAACAGTCGTAGCTTTATACAAAGATTTATGAACCATCTCAACAAACTAAGCAAGATACAGATTTCGACTGCTGATTTTTTTGCCTTTATGAGAAAAAATGAAGAGCGAAAATAGAGTTCAGCGTCTATTTTGCGGTGAGCCATTGCAGAGACAGCGCACACTCTATCTCTCTATCGGACACCAAAGTTTCTTGTACATCTCATCACGCTCGACAACTCAGCCTAACATACCAACATTACCATTGGGGCGTCTGGGAACACTCGCAAATTCTACCCATATACTTTAACGGTAATTGCTTTATGTTATTTCGGTTTATAAAAGGTTTTCATAGGAAAGCAGGAACTTTCTATTTGCGTATAACTGGGACACTACTTATATCTGCAGCCATATATGCAAGAATTCGGGAATGCAATTTACTCGTTCTACGGTTCGAGTCACAACCAATTATGTTTCTATTTCTTTAAAACGAAGGAAAAAGTAATTTTCTCGTGAACTGTCAAAATCTGACATTGACGGAGATGGCTGACTTTCAGCACATGACAGGCAACAACACCGCAGTATTGTTTATTGATTTCAATATCATCCACTTACAACAAGAGCAAAAAGAATCACGTGGTCCATTTGATGGTTCGAAGTTTTTTTTTTCAATTAATGAGTACAAATATGATATTTTCAAGTTGATAATTATCGACAGGTATGATTCGTTCCAAGCCCTGAAAATTAGTTTGAAAATAACAAATTTCTCAGAGTCCATTCCAAAGGTGCATGTTTGAAAGGGCTGGACTTCATGGCGTGTTAGGCATTCTCTCATAATTATCATGTAAAATAATTTCCCATCCGTTATACGAGACTGTCTTCGATGCATTTTGGTTATTCCGCTTTAATGTTGCCAATTTATATATCGAAATAAATTTAGATAATTCTAAAGAGACAAGTTAAGTGAGGTAATTTATAGAAACTATAGAGACAGATCTATATTTTAGTTTTCTATTCATTTCATTAGATTTCTCGAGAACTGCTGATCCAAAAAGCTTTAAACTCGACTTTACAGTACGTGTGTGCTGACCAATATATCTGGCAAATGTCAACTTTGTAAAATGACCAGTTGTCGAGTAATCACGATCAATACAGGCATATATTACTTCACTTCTAGTTAAATGAGGTAGCAAGGTGACTAAGGTAAAAAAAAAAAAACAACTTGAAAACATTTCCCTCAGGTTATGAAAATGTTGGTCTGTTGAGAACTAACAAGATCCCCAAAATACAATGCCCTACATCGTCAATTTTTTTTAATCTAAAATTTTGGCATGATTAGCTTTTTCGAGAAAAGCTGTAAAATATGACTGTTCGGGATACCTGAGAAAAAATGCATTCAATACTGACACTTCAGGAGAGAGATTAAAATGTTTTTATTTTCCCCGGTCAAATTGCTGTCAAATTTTGATCCCCAAATTAACACCACGAATTGGATTTTCTGTCAACGAAAAAAAAAGAGACACAGCTTGATCTTCTCTCCTTTTTGGGTTTCCGTACTTAGATATTATGAACGTTAGATTTTTGCTGGACCAAAGAAAAAGATCCAACTATAAATGATATTTTTTATATATGTATATGTTTACATCATCCTTAAAACTTAATGAACGGAAATGATATTCGCTACTTGTTTATGGAATCTCAATAGGAATAAATGAATGAAATAAAACAGACTCAAAGATATTGAAAAAGTGGCTAGAATTACAAAGAAGCTAATGAAAAGAACTCTCTAGTCAGCATCTTGACCTAAGGTTTCTTGGTGCCATAATCTAACAGTTATTTAAAATCTTTGATGAATCACTCATCTGATTGTTCTGAGTGTAATATATTTAGAAAAAAAGCAGTTCGAATTTCGATAAAAGATTTTCGATTGAAAAGGGATTTTTCAGATGTGTGCATGTAAATACTGATTTTTTTTTTATAGGATTGAGAAAACTTAAACTATCAGTATAAGACGTTTTCATGGTGCTGGTGATGGAGTTGGGTCTCTGCGACCAATAATTCAAGTGCGTGATTCAAATCAAATTATACCACGACCTAGAAGATAGTGACTGTATAAATATCAATTAATTATGCCAATGGCAAAAAATAATCAAATAGATCACCAGAATTTTAGTTGTTGACCATTGGAAGATTTCTCGCAAATGCCTTTAAAAGGGGTGAGCTCTAACTTCCCTGTCTTATCCATATCGTATTATGGGTGGCCAATGTAGATGTGATTATTCAAATTTTGATTCTGGAAGTCGCTCTCAAATTCGAAAATTTAAAAAAAAACATCTCAATTGGCAACGCTAGACTTTGAAACATGAACTTTTTAAAATCAAAATATGCCTGCACTGGACGCACAAAAAATACGAAAAACATCTAAATTGACAACCGTGACTGTGCGTTATCTTCTGTGACCACTGGCATGTTTAAACAATATTTAAGAGATTCAGATTTGACCAATCATAAATTATATTTTACGAATATTTGTTTCATCTAATTTTAGTTGCTTTTCATCGCAACCACTAACCGTTGGTCAATGGCAATAAACAGCACAGATTGGAAATATAGAATGAGTTCTGGGTGAGACTCAAACTCGCATTTCTTCTTTTTTGGGGTAGGGGGGACCTCTCTATGTAAGGCAGCTGCTCCATCGATTGACCTATCACAGGTTTTACTCACTGTCGTAGAATGACGTTCTGTACGGTTGTCATGAAAAGCAACTAATCAAGATTAAAGAAATACTGAAATGATTATTTATCATCATCCCAATGTCCGTTGTCGACCATAGACCATCACCAAGATCCGCCAGACCGCTCGATTGTGGGCGTCGTAGAGCCAATATCTTCTGAATTTGTCTAGATCGTCACGCCATCTTTTTTCTCCTCTGGTCACAATTTCGCACATGATCTCTGAGGTCGACGTTGTAAGTCGTGATGTCTAGTGATCGGCTGATAATCTTGCAACATAGCCTTCCCCTAGCCATTCGGGTTTTCTTAATGGATTTCATGGTATCTCTGACTCATGTTTTTCTCTCATATACCCTTCTGTCTTATGGTCACCTCATGTGGTGTTAAGCGTGATCCTTTTTTCAGTTTGAGGGTCAAACTTTTGGTTAGGTTCCATACTTCTGCTCCATGGGTGATGCTGGGAGGATGCATTGATTGTAAACCCTTCTTTTCAAAACTAATGGAATATCTTAGTTCTTGAGTGCTGGGCTTGCCCTAAATATCAATAGTATGGATTGGTCGATCTCTTGTCTTTTTTCAAATACATTTCATCTTTACTGATGTACAGCCAACATTTTCAATTATTATGCTGATTGCTATTTTACTCTGGACAATGCTATTTTAACATAACATTCTATTTTTCTGTCCTCCATTGAAAAAGACAAAAACGTGTATAGACACCTTGTCCCAATTGGGAAAGGAATGGACTCAGTTTGAAGAGACGGACTAAATTGTAATATCGTAATGTAATAAGTATAATGCAACGCGTTCGCCATTACTATCAAAAGATAATGGAAATAGCTTTTTTAAACTTGTAATTGCAATTACATGAAAGCTTAGAATATAAAGAGATTGTTTGAAGCTTATTCAGTTGAGAAATTATAACTACTCAAATATTATTGTGCACAATCATCTTTCTCTTTCAAATAACAAAATAATGAAATAGTATTCTTGAGGGTTATTTACTCAAGTGATAGAGACCAAAAATATCGACACACACTAGGCGTATCATACAAGTCGGTTATTTCCTCTTTCTTTATTGCTGCTTCATTTAGTAACCACGTTCTTTGGGGCAATTCGTTATTCTTATTCGTCTCACAGAGTTGCAGAAATCGGTGCCATTATTTAAAATTTCTCGATACCGGAATTCCACACAGGGCCACCAGCAATCTCCGACACCACTTGGGCACCATTTGACCAAATGTTTAGAGTCAATTATTCAAATTCAGTGAATTCAACAATTCTTGGGTTGTTAGAGGCTTTGCAACCGTTTACAGATTTGGAGTGGCCCTTGTTATTCCGTTTTCAAAGCTTTCAAATTAACGCTATGTTCATAAAATACTTACAGATTAGGACAATGACAACGATATAAAATTTTATCCCCGGTGTTGACGGATAAAATTACCGTTATATATCCTGCTTGTGGTGATAAGTAGCCATTTTCAATTGGGTCGTCAACCTCTTAGGACCAAGGCAGGAAATGACGAAGAGTTGAATCCAAAATCTTAAAAAGAAGCTTTATTCCGGCTGGTACATTAGTGATGAAAAGAGCCGGTTCATAGAATGGATGGATGAAGTTTATCCGGGAAAACAAGGTATTCAATAAACAAGTGAACAAGGAGAGATGTGTATCTGCTTGAAGAAGTTCGTAACATGTCTTGAAATATAGGTGCGTACATTTCTCAGCTAAGGTATCCCATGAAAAGGTAAAATTAATTCCGAGTTAAATTCATCATTTTTTTTCTTCCTTATCTGAAAATAGATTTCATGACTCCATCATCCCGGTCTTAAAATCTGTTGGCTTTCTCAGGATTAGTGACCTAAAGCTAATTCTATTTTTATGACGCCTTTTGTTTATTCCTTTCATCAGACTCTCTCAGAAGACCCGTTATTTTAATGTTTCCAAAGTTTGTTATCACCGATGTTGGAGGTAATTCTCAATAGAGCCATTCATTACTACACGTAAACAGACACGGTCTGAGTGGGAAAAATAATTCAACACAAGGAAGAACTAAAAATAAAGACTGTTACTTGTTTTATTAAGTAATTTCAAGTAATATTTTTTTTATTGGTCGAACGATGCAAGTGTCTGCCAAAAATACTTATTACACCATATTCTGTGCAAGCCGTTATTAAGGTGTTCTTTTCTTCTCCAGTGCAAAATGAATATTGGTTTTGGTGGGCGGTTGTCTCTTGCCAAATTTTTATGGTCTTGAGAAAAAAATAAAGTAGCTTCTGGATCAAAGTAATCATATAACATGAAATCTACCATCAGATTAAGCTTATAAAAAAAATGAATTGGAATACATTTTTTGTCTATTGTTCATGCAGATTTATGCCGTAACATATTATGTTTATGTGTAAGGAATTGTAATCAGAAAATGACAACGAAAACTGTCAACATAGCTTTCATCAGTTTTTAAAGCGGTCTGGCTTGCTGGCTGGCAATGTACGTATCACACGTATCGGTCGAACTGGTGGAGCTGAAAATTTAAACACTTACTCCTTGTTATATCTAGAAAAAACTTCTTTAGTTCTCTCCCCAGATAGACTTTTAGTTGGGGTGGGTCAATGTCCAATGTAAGTTTATGCTAAATTGGTCCGTTGGATTGCATCCAATAGCATTTAATTTTTTTTTTTAGATTTCGACTTTTTAGTGATCACTCCCCAACAAAAGTCCAAAGAAATAGATCATTCATTGATTACCCCATTTTGCAATTTTTAATTGATCGCCAAAACATTCAGCCAGAAAAAAACATTGGGTGCATGACAATT
Organism: Thysanoteuthis rhombus; assembly: GCA_963457665.1. NCBI lineage: Eukaryota > Metazoa > Mollusca > Cephalopoda > Oegopsida > Thysanoteuthidae > Thysanoteuthis > Thysanoteuthis major. The sequence continues at coordinate 11,785,761 of OY735207.1, read as the reverse complement.
TCCATTAATTGACCAATCAGATCCGTTTTGAGTGAAATTTCTTTCTGCTTCAGTACCACATCCTATTTTTTGGAAACAAAGACCTTCGTTCCGAACCAAATCTTCCCAATTTTCATATTAAAGACATATGGCAACCTTGCACGGAGGTTCTACCCAACGAATAGCGACAATATATATATATATATATACATATATATATATATACATATATATATATATATATATATATATATATATATATATATATATATATATTAGTGATTATGAACAGCATTATATTATATTGAAACTGTATTTGAAATGATCTCCTGTTATTGCACGGTATAGTGTATCATTTGACCTAGACAACGTAAATAGAATAAACGATTGAAGAAAATTTGGCTGCTGCCGAAATCGACTGTTGTGTACGACAAATGATACATTCACTCTGTAATAATGAGAGGTCATTTTAGATTTAGAATCTTTCGATTTCTTAATTGTATATATATATAGAGAGAGAGAGACAGACAGACTGACATTGGATACTACCTAAAAGTTTTGTGAATTTGAGCAACACACGCAAACTGAATCCAACTCGTACTTCAGTCACTACCTTTTGTGAGCAGCATCCAGTTTTCAAGCAGTAAACGAGCAGACTTCGAATGAAACGGTGGACATCAGGTGTTAGGTTTAGTAATCTTTGTAAGATCGTTCGTCGAACATTTTCTTGGAGCATATATATACATATATATATATATATATATATATATATATATATATATATATACATATATATATGTATGTATGTGTATATATGTGTGTGTGTGCGTGTGTATGTGTTACACATCGTTTTATCTAACTTTAATGCTCTAACTTTATCAACTGACCCAAGTAAATATATTTCCTACCCTCTTCCAAATCTTTATTTTTATGATCTTTTTGGGAACGTATTGCTGATTATTACCTTAGTCTCAATTTTGATAATCCCTAACCCTATTCTGAGGCTCTGAGTATATATATATATATATATATATATATATATATATATATATATATATATATATTTATACTGGTTAAGGTTATATCAGCGTTTAATGTTCCCGGTTGTATTTAACAGGACTGGTTATATACTTCACTTTGATATTAGGAAACTGTCTCTGAACAGCTAACATTGTTTCTTGCGTCCCATTGAGAAATAAACGGCTGCAATCAAGTCCTACACGATGGAGACATTTTTACTATATTTTGATTTTATTTATTACATCTACATTGAAAGCAGTTGAAAGAAAGATTTGTGTGCAAGTTATTTATGTCATACATACTTTTTTATTGCACTCATGAAATCGTCTTGGCTCTAACTTCACTGCCGCCTATTCAGGTAACAATTGATCTCACTGACACATACACACACACACACACACACACACACACATATATATATATATATATATATATATATATATATATATACGAGAAAGCTTCACAGTTTTAAGCACTAAACATTGAAAGACTTTTTTCAAAATTCTTTTTGCATCACTTCAATCATTTATTTCCCAATATCTGTGCATGTGATTTATACAATTTTCTTCATTTTTTTCCCCTTGTTTTACATATACTTTGTTATTATGGTACAATATATAAATTCTCCCTCGTTGAGATCAGTTGTTTACTATGCAATTGTTTCGGGGATTTTTAAAAACAAAACAGTTACATTAACATGGCACCCCTGTAGTGTTGATCAATTACTACCTTTCTTTCTGTCATGATCTTAATATATAGCTTATGTCATACTACATGTATTTTTTATTGCATATGAGGTATTATCATAAGTTTTTGTACATGGATGATATATATATATATATATATATATATATATATATATATATATATATATGTATATATATATATATAGTCTAGGAAGCTTTGGAGCTTTTAGAACTAAAGATCTTACTGTGGATATTCAAAAACATTTATTTGTTTATGTATTCATTTATGTGCATGTCATTTAAGTCGGTGATCCAGTAATTTTAAAGAAATATTATGGCTGTTAACGAGAGTTGATATGTTTTACACAGAAATCGATCTTTCATTACTACAAGTAAGACTTTCTTGATGGTATCATCGTAATTTTAAAAAAAAAAACTGAATTACCTATGGCTCAACTCCAATGCTGATCAAGTATTACCTATCCCCCACAGCTCAAGCTATGATAGTTTGGTTGTAATTTCACTTCACAAAAGGGGCGCATGTGCAATGAGAGCAAGGGTCTCGTAGGTTTGAAAACTCGAGGGTTTTTCTACTGGGAAATATTCTGGCGAAGCACCATTTTTATAATTTCTTTTTTAGACATTTATTAATGAACTACAATAATACGCTGCTTTTGACATTTTCAAATATCATTTTTACTTTAAACGGATTACGTTCAATCGAATCCTAACGTATGGCACAGGTCTGTGTACAATAATTATGTTTATTGATAGCTATACGATGGATGGTGATGTTTCTCAGCCATAAGATTCTCAATATCAGGTTCAATATTCAACGTTAAACCTCGTGCCATATTCAACATTCTGTCAGTTTCGTGGTTTGATTTTTTTTATATATACTTCAACAAAAAGAACGCTCGCTTGTAAAAGCAAGTAGTACAAAACAAACTCACTTATACTAATTTTAAACTAATGAAATCAATTAAAATTTTCAACCGCAGACCCTGACCTTTATTCAACGGACTGCCTGGGTTTATTTTTTCGAAACTAATGCTATAAAGTATTTGCACTAAAAGTATATAGGAGTGTCATCATCGTCATTTACTGTGATGTCTTGAGATCTCTCCATGTGATGTTGAACATGATTCTCTCCAGTGCACGTCGTATGGTTCTCGGTTTCGGGATCAATTTTTTCGGTTAGGTTCCATGTTTCAGCACCATAGGTGACTATCAAGAGGATGCATGGGTTGTAGATCTTTCTTTTTAATTCTAATACGATTTCCTTGTTTCCAATGGTTGAGCTTGCTTAATCGAAAGTTTGCCGTCCTATAGTGATTCTTCGGTGGATTTCTTCTATCGAGGGTTTCATGGAAATAAGTTGTCTCAAGTAGATAAAGTGGTCTAATTCTTTCAGTCCTGCGTTTTCCATTTTGATTTTTGTTCCTTTGTCCTCAAAATGTTTGTTGTACATGACTCAAGTTTCACTTCAGTTTGTGTGAAAGGAATCAGAAAAGACAGCAAATATCTGAGAAACCCTAGATTTGCTGAAGACATCGTCCTTTTTGCAAAAGACCTCCATGACCTCGAAGTAATGCTTGACAAGCTGAACGAATCTGAACGAAGAAAGCTAGAAAATTGGATTCCATAAAGGCATGCATGTATCTCCAAATAAATCAAATGTATCCGTTAGTTCATTTCGCTGGGAATAACGAGTGTAATCAATAAATATCTTCGAGGTCGGGGTATCTGATATTGTTCTGTTGTTGTGCAGGATGACGGGTTAAATCCACCTTTAGAAGATGAAATCATTGGTAGAAATGTGATCTGTTTGTTCGTCCACAAGATATCTCAAAGAGCAATCGGCGAAAGTCAATTGAATTTGATGGAAGGGTAGGCAATGGGATAAGGAAGAGTCAAAGTTAAGTGTTAAAGTTGGAGTGGATTCATAAATACTTTCAATTGAGATATATTTTTCCGCTTTTTTTTATACATTCAAGTATATACGCTCACGTGGGATGTGGGATGATCTTTTTGACAGTTTTGTTCGAAAATTAATGACATTGTATACATGAGTGAATTATGGGCCATGGGAGAGGTGATTGAATTTGGGGGCAGATCAATGTACAGTCACCCCCCCCCACACACAATAGCGCTGGCAGAGGGATGCGTACGAGTGATTTCTACTTTGAAAATGCATTTTTACTTTTGCAATGGTCAAAGATTTTAGAAGAGGAGTCTAAAGCCGTTAATTTTCACTAAAATATTAGGATAACAATTACAAAGGCACATTAGCAAGACTGTAGCTTAATAATGAAACGGTTTATTTTGCACTACAAATATTTCTTTTTAAACATGATCTAGTACTTCTCATAGATCAAACGTTGTACAGAGGAAAATGTGTATATATATATATATATATATATATATATATACATACATATATATATATATATATATATATATATATATATATATATACATACATATATATATATATACATATATATATATATATACATACATATATATATACATACATATATATATATATATATATACATATACATATACATATATATATATATATATACATATATATATATATATACATATATATATATATATATACATATACATACATATATATATACATACATATATATATATATATATATATACATATACATATACATATATATATATATATATACATATATATATATATATACATATATATATATATATATACATATACATATATATATATATATATATACATATATATATATATATATACATATATATATATATATATATATATATATATATACATATATATATATATATATATACATATATATATATATATATACATATATATATATATATATATATATATATATACATATATATATATATATATATACATATATATATATATATATACATATATATATATATATATATGTACATATATACATATACATATATATATACATATACATATATATATACATATACATATATATATACATATACATATATATATACATATATATATATATATATATATATACATATACATATATATATACATATATATATATATATATACATATACATATATATATACATATATATATATATATATATACATATACATATATATATATACATATACATATATATATACATATACATATATATATATACATATACATATATATATACATATATATATATATATATATACATATATATATATATATACACACACTCACAACTGACTACAAATTGCGTTATATTATATAGAGACGCTTATTTTGAAATTATCACTGTTCGTTACGCAGTTAATGTATCACTTAGCCTCGATAACGCAAGACTGTCTATATAGTATAACACAATTTGTTGTCATTCTGTCAGATCATATTACATCAATTTCTTATATATATATATATATATATATATGTATTCTATTCTTATATATATGTGTGTGTGTAAGTGTAAAGTGTCTTTGAATCTGTGTGTTTGAGCTTTTATGAATATATAAGTACTCTGAGGTGCCTCTGTATTTGTGTATTTGTCAGTTACGTCATCAGAAGTACCTAAACATGGGTGCTGCCCAACCAAATTTGGCATGCCTACTCAATGGACATGGGGGTCGGGGTTGAAACAAAATGTTTTGAGGGAAATGTTTTTTAAGGGTTTTAGTGGGATGTCTATTTACAATGTAACTATATTGCCATAGTGGAACCCACTTTCCGCCCATATACATATCTCCTTGTTTTATGCTAATATATAATTCTCCAAGGGACGTAAAGTGAAGGTACATCCGGTTTTTAGCGTTGACATTTTCCTCTCTATAAAGAGTCGAAAGGGACAGTGTACTTTTTCATCTTTTAAGGTGTCAAAATCGACGGTAGACTTTTCACCCTTCGAGGAAGTCAGCAACGAAGCGAGATCTCCTCCTTTAAGCGGTCAGAAGTGAGGGGTAAACCTCTGGAGGGTTCAATTCAGAAGGAGACTTTCCTACAGTGTAAAGGGTCAAAAGTGACGGTTGACCTTTTCCTTTTAAGATGACAATGGTGAAGGGGGAATTTCCTTTTTGGGGAATCGTAAGTGAATAAGAGACTATTCCCCTTCTTTGTGGTGACAAAAATGAAGGAGACTTTTCCAAAATTAAATTTACACACACATATATATATAAGGTGGTGAAAATGTTCTCAATGGGATCGCAATCTGGAGAGGTTACAGTCCATTCTATGACCGTGATGGTCTTACGTTCAAATAATTCATCGGTGACATTATCATCATGGATGACTGCGTTATCCTGCTGAAACACAAAATTCCTTTCATATTGGTGTTTGGGGAATGGGACAAGATTCTTTTCAAAAATCCCCTCGATACCTTCCATCACCACCTATTCAGCTTGACCTCTGACCGAAAAAGTACCCCACACCATAACAGACCTTCCACCAAATGGAGGCTTGGACAAAAAAAAAAAAAACTTGTTCCTCCTTCCGAAGATCGCGCCAATAGCATTGCTATCGGCGCCATCTTAATCAAACTTTTTTGTATCCCAATTTTCAATTCTTTCTTTCTATTTTACCACTGGAAAGAAAAGAGGCATTGAGTCTAATTATTAAACGTATATTACCGTCTTGATCAGAGTTACTTGCCCTTCCTACTTGTTATGATTGTCATAAGCTTTGTACTGATATAATGTCTTTTTCTTGTTATCATTTACTTCTACTTAGCGGATGTCTTTTCAGTATTTCCCCAGGATCCATCCATCAATAGAACTGAACTAATATTCAGATTAATCTGTCTTTCCTTTTCTGCTGTTTCGTAAATCAATTGGCATTGATTTTTAGATTCCACTCTTAATTAATTCGGTGCATTTCTTTCGTCGTTGAATTGTGGTCATAGTTAACATTCTGACTCATTAATAAGAATTTGACCTAATATCCATTGTCACTAACTTTGGGACGTGTTATATAATTATCAACATATACCCCTAAAGAATGATGGGTCCATTTATGAATGGATCAGCACTAAGAGGCATAAACATATCAATATACACAAATATCTTTTATATGGATTGTTTGAGGGAAAGGCTTGGGGCCTATTCGTTGACATATTTTTTCTCTAGGCGTCACACCTTTTGAGGTTCGAAAAGCAGATTGGATTGATTTTTAGATTGATGTTTTTCTTAATTAACCATGACACAACGGGGGCAGTAATTAGCCTTTATATCAAAATATTTAAGATATACTCTTTAATAAAGATATTTCATGCTGAAGAACTTTCAAGCTTTTAAAATGATTCGGATAAATAAATATTCATAAGAGACAGTCAACCAAAACTGTCACCAAAACTGCCAACAGAGGTGTGTGCAGTTTTTTAGTTGATCTGGCTGGCATTGTATGCATGTATCCAATTATTTCTGCTTTTAACCCCCATCCCATAGCTGTTTAATTAAGGTTTAATTGGCAATGTAAGTTTAAGTTAATTTGGTCTTTTAGTTAGTGTCCCGCGACTTTTAACTTGAAAACGCTTGTAATATTTTTTAATTTGGACTTTTAGCGATCACTAACCAACAAAAAGCAAAAGGAGTAACTCCTTCATTAATCACCTTTTTTTCCAATTCTTTATCACCCCAAAATAAGACGTTGGCCAAGTGACGGTTTCTATTGGGTGACTAACCAGATCTGTTTTATCTTATAAAAAATTGTTTCAATTTCTTGGGACCGGGATATTTTGGATTTTTTTTCTTTTTTGACGCCATATCGAGGGAACACCTCATCGGCTTCTCCGGGACAATCGTTGCTTTCACTTCCTTTCTCACCCTTGTAATAAAACAACACAGATGCAGATACTACTCCGAACCGTTCTTGGTATAATGATAACGCTTAGGTAACTTCAAAATCTCAGATACGTTCATAAATCTTAGTTCTTGAAATGGTAACAAGAAACCGTCAATTCCATCTCCCATGGACAAGACAACTGAGGATCAATGGCCAATCGTGCCCAATTCCTCCTCGTCCAATCTATCAACAATACGTCATGTAAAAAAGCACGAGGCGTGTTCGACGGCTCATAATCGCACGGGGAACCAATCAATAAGGTGATAGCCAACAATGCTCTTCGTGTCTTGGACAATAATGAACGTTGCATAGGTGAATGGTGATGAATGACCACTTGGCATCTTTAAAATAACGAAAGTTGAATACTGACAAAGAGAAGGGCACGAGTGAGCATCTATCATATCCGGAGTTGAAGTGTCTGACTTGGTTGCTCAGTTTTTATTTGAAAAGATGGAGTCAGGTTTTTTTTTTCATTTAGGTAGAAGACAAAACGGTACAAAGATTTATTCCTTTGTCTTGTAATATGTTTTGGATTGGAAAAAAAATTATTTTCCAATCTTCGACTAATACTAAAGATGTTTCAGGGAAGTAAAGACAGCGGTCGCTATTTTGTCCGTTCGCTTCCATTCTAATCTATTTTACAAAAGCGATCTACCATAATCCACTTCCGGCTTCCCAGGCCCGTCGAAGATTTATGCTTTCGTCTTATGATAGCTTAGGGAAAAGTAAAAAGAAAACATACTGTTTTAAAACCTTCCATTTACACTCAAATTGCTGTGGGTTGGAGGAGACGACAGTCACCTCATTTATTTTACTGGGTCCATCTGCCACAATCCACTTTTAACTTGCCAGGTCCGTCGAAGGACACCCTTTCCCGTATAAGCCCACGGCGTATCGGCAGGGGGAGATGGATGTGTGAATTTCCCGGGGGCATTAGAGTGAAGTGAGCACAGACTGTCTTGCCAATTGCATTCTCAGTGCCTAAGACCGCCAGGTCGCTCACACCCGCCAACTTATAAAATTTGTATAGTCTTTCGGTGGGTTAGGTGTAGAATTTCAAAATCCAGCAATAAACGGAATCATATTACATAGAATATCGATATATATGTATATGCATATATATTTCCACATTCTTCACTCATACCAAGCATTGAACCTGCAGACGTGCCAACCATTAAACCATCAGAGTTCCCGGTGCACTCGGTTGCTAACTGAGTACACCCTAAGCTGTGTGATTAGGGTGAAAAATGGGGGATTAAGTCGCACCCTCTTTTATCAGAAAAAAAGGATAGTAGTGAACAGAATAGAAACCTTCTAGTCGCCTCCGACAGCCAGCGTAGTACAGTCTTTGACTGGAGCTGATATGCATAGATTTGCTTATCTTTAAAATATATGTAGAATTATGATACAATTTGAACGGAATTATTACTAAAAAGCTTTTTGAAAATAAGTTTATCCAATATGTATCTTAAATATACATATATTATAAATATATACGTATAAATATCCTATTCAATTTCTTATAACAGGTATTTGAAAATCTGTATACGAAATTAGTATCATGAAAGATAAAGGATTTCACTTGAGCTGGAATCTTCTTTTTTTTCTATCCATAATATTTAGAGGGCAGAAGATACTTCACAACTGTGCACAAGCACACGAGCACTATTACTGCTTGTACCAACCTTTCTTTTACAACATCCCAAGTGAGAGTATTCAAATATTATATAACATACAACGCACTGGTATTATAAATATGAGACCAAACACCGTTATTTAGAGTTAAAGAGTGGGTCAGTCAAGACACGAGTAGACAGACCTATGGAGTTAGTTGGTCAGGATAAAATGTGGGGACCATCTTACTTTTACCTTCACCTATCTCGTAACCCAGTGCGAAGTATTTGGGGGCACTGCATGTAACCTAAGATGGACCAGCTCTCTCCATCAGTCCCTGTCTCTTTTGTAGCACTCTGAGATTCGCCGACGCCCCAAGTCTGTCCACTCTCTGATGCTCCTACCTCTTGCTTTTTCCACCTCTCTTCTAGTCTACCTGACGGTGCTATGTGGGATGGTCTTTGCAAGTCCATCTGATCTGATGGCGTAACTTCAGCATCTGCATCCTGATGATGGTGAGAAAGTCATCATGGTGAGCATGTCAAACGAACTCCTCTGCAAAACGTAGGCTACCGAACTTTGCTCGGACACAGCGTTTACATGTCATCTGAACGACAAAACGTCAGGATACGTAATGTTATATCGTGCAAATCAGTCAACTTCTCGCCTGTTCATTCAAAATTCTTCATCGGTCGACTGAAAGCCAAGTGCCCATCAGATTGTGCATACATTGTCTGCTAATCAGGTGTGTCGATTTTAAAAGCACTGGTTTGTCTGTTTGTTCCGTGACTTTTCTCTGTTGTATTGGCAATTATTGAACTCATTTTGGTTAGATATAATCATTATTTAAATACACGAACCTACTGTTTGAAATATAAATTGATATTCAGTTTCCCAGAGAGAAATCCTCTATTTTGTCAAACCCCAATCCAAGATGGAGTTGACTTGATATTTCCCCCGAACACGAAGAAGCAGAACAACAACAGGTGGGGACAATCTTCATCTAAACTGAAAATTGTTACGCAGATAAACTTAATGAAATTACGCTAATTTGTTACACCTAAATTCAATAGCTGGTCTCTAAGTATATCAACTCGACTAATGAGTAAATAAACTTTTTTTTTCATTGTCATTCAAGGGAGTGAACTCTTCACTGCCTGTCTATCAGGCCATATTGAACCAAACCTGAATGAAAAATCATCATTCCCTACTGTGAACCGAAATTACGACCAAGTGGTTAGTAAGCAGCGCTCTTATTAACTGAGCTAAATTGATCAGTCTTACATATCTCTGAATTAATTGATCATATAAGCAACGTGAAAATTGCAGTAATCATCTTCAGTCGGAATATAAGTTAGAGTGGGGTTTGACCCAACAGCAACCAGGATTGTCTACCTCTTTTAGTTTCGGTTTTTTTTTTCTATCACAACCGCAAACGAAATTTCAAACAGTATTCATGGAAAGCGAAATGCGACTTACGAACAGGTCCAAGGCCAAAGCCAAAACATAAGCACAAAGCTGGCACAACTTATTTACCGCTGCGACTTATATACGAATAAATACGGTAGATGCCATATTTGAACTTATTTTCAGTTTTAACTGACTCTGCTCCAAGTACCACAGTAGTGAAGCATAAAGAAATGATAGAGTTCAGTAGCAACGGCTTGTGAGTAAAACTCCTTAATCATCGCTTTCAAACAGATATAATGTATATGTTGTCTCAATTTAAGAGTATTTCCAAGAAAGAAAATTATGTTCAAAACAAAGAATTTAAAACCAATTTTCTGAGTTGGAAATATTACTCAGGTAGCAAGCAGGGAAAATGAGAAGAGGTTTAGAGGTATGAGCACTGCCTCTGGGTCGTGGAAGCCAAAGGGGACCGGGACCTATAGGGAACCCAAGAATATCCTGGGATCTCAGAAAATATTTTTATATATCGAAAACAGACACCATTCGGTATACTCATACACTTTCTGAAGAAGTTAGGTAAGACTAACGAAATGTGTTGAATTGAATGTAGAAACCTTATTTGTAACGTCAACTTTAGCTTTCCAAATAGTCTCTCCATTTTAATGCTGTCTGATGAATTATGATCCAAATCCATACACCGGTCTAATGTTTAAGGGAGTGAAAACATGATAACTTTTAGAGAAGGGAAAGGGGAAAGAAGGAATCTTTGTATAACCTTGTGCACTTTATCGATAATAGAGTCCAAAAACTGGATTGAGGATATTGGTAATGAATAAAACATTTCTAAAAGAATCTAATCAAAGTCTCTATCTTCACATGAATTTTCACAGGGTGGAAAAGACTAAAATGGGTTCCTCGCTTTTTTGTGTCTTCGCTTGCATAAACCAGTGATTTTAAACGTAGGGCGCATGCCCAATAAAGGGGCGATTTAAATATATTGGGGTTCAATTTCGAATTTCGTTGTTAAGAGTGCAAAGCGTTTCGTGGCTCAAATTTGAGTCCTGTTATTACTTAACTGACCAATTCTTAATTACACAACACCATTATTTACTAATTTTACTATAAATTCCTCAGTAACTAATGCTTAACTCATCAGTTTCGTGTGGTATGAATGCAATTAGTTAATTGCGTGGTTATTACTGAATTTCACACCACAAACAGATTACAAAGTGTCCTAAAGTTCACGTATTTGGTTTTTTTTATAAACAATTATCCACATTGTATAAACAATAACATTATTTCTCTTAGTGAGGGAGACGTTCAATTTATTGAACGTCAAGGGGGGTCACGAAGTGGAAAAGGTTAAAAACTGCTTGCATCAACCCTAAGTGTGTTTATTCCTATTGGTACGTGCTCTAATTTCAAGGTTAGTGTTAGACGTAAGGCAGGGACATGTTGCTATGACGTCACATGAACTCATGCAAGCTCACGACGCTTCAAAACCATGAAAATCAGTAGCGGGATTTACACTCGTGTCGCGTCACCTCACGCGATTTTACGTCTAGTCACCAAGAATTACATGTCGAGATCAGAGAAAAATATCACCTCACGCATCCCGCAGGAACAGAAAAAGTGTGACGTTAAGTCACATGAGTAGACCAGTAGACTCGTCCGTGATATTACGTGACTTGCAACCTTTATAGCAGAGTTTTTTCTAACATTCCAAATACTCGTTGAAATGGCCTGTACACCATTAACTAATAAGTATACTTAACCGGATAGCAACTTGGTCCTGCTCTAAGTATTTTACATTTTACACTACAGAAGGCTGTACATTCTTTGACTGTACCAATCAAAACAACAGATTTTCGATAAGTGAAATCAGTCAGACTTCCCATTGAAATTTTTTTTTAAATTAATCAATTGAATAATTGAAGAGCTCACTAGGGGGTCCGTAAAGTGCGCTGGCTCCCTCAAAGGACTGTTCAGCGATGATTTGCTGAGAATATTTTTTTGAATAAAAACTGTTCTTTTCTTTTTTCATTTTGTTTTGTTTGTTTGTTTTTGATTATAAATTTTTATGTATTTATTATTTTCTATCATTTGTTTATTTTAGATATCGGGGTTAGCAATGAAAGTCGTAAGTATCTTCCATTTAAAAAGAAAAAAAATGTTCCGTTCCAAGTAAAATGTTTCACGAGTTGAAATGAGCACCCCCCCCCATCGTCACGTGTTTGTTGTGCATCGTAGAAGTGTACTTTGTGAAGCTCGGTTGTTGCACAGCCTCATTCTTAACTAAGGTTGCTTCGCCGTGGGGCAATGGTTAGCTAAGCACATCTCGCAGGCCATCATTACTGTAGCGAGTTCGATCTCCCCCAGATGCCTTACGCTTATCGCCTCTGTGTCAAACTCAGCTGGGATTGATAAAAACTATTTTCGCTGACTATCACTACTGTAGTGAATTCGATCATCACTGTGTGCCCCACACTTATCGCATTGACTTCACTCAAACAAATGAATACCTAGTTTTTTTCCAGGCCATCACAACTGCAGTGAATTCGATCCACACTGGGCGCGTACACTTGTTGCCTTGTGCCGGACTAGGTCAAGATAATAGATATCTACTCATGCAGACCATTATTACTGTAGCGTGTTCGATCCTTGCCGGGCACCACATATTTCACGCCTAGGGCCAGATTAATATAATCATCATCATCAATCTTTTAATGTCTGTCGTTGGACATGGACCCTCCCAGGATTCGCCACACTTCTCTATCGTGGGCGTCGCGGAGCCAGTACTTTCCAAATTTGTCTAGTTAATCTCTCCATCTTGTATTCTGTCGGCCTCGGTTCTGCATGTGATCTCTGGGGATCCATGTTGTGAGTCGCGCTGTCCATCGGTTGTCTTTCATTCTTGCAACATGGCCTGCCCATTGCCATTTGAGTTTTTTTAAGATTCTTTAAGATTCTATGATGTCTCTGACTCCCAAGGATTACTAAATACCTAATGTCACTGACTATCATTATTGCAATAAATTTGATTTTCAGTAGATCTGTGCCTGACTAAAGCTAGACATAGTGTCTTTCTCTGATTGTGTTGCCAATTTAGCGCTTTTTGCGCTAAATTTGACGCTATTTTTAGCCAATTATTGGTGCTACATTCAACATTGTCCTGTTGAACAGTCATCCAACCTTTTGGTATTTACTTAGTTCACTTAATCCGGATCAAAGCCATTAGTTTAGAAAACAGGTTTACCAGATGTCTCAGGTCGCACGAGACCAAATTTGTATGGTCTCATGAGCGTGAACAAATCAAATAGCTTTAGTTCCAAGATAATCAAATAACTTGAAACCCACCATCAAAGCTTATGGGAAATTAGAAAGCACTCAGAGAATGCATTCCTCTGCCAACACCATTGTTGGCAGAAATGATATTGCACGGATCCGCCCAAGAATTCAATCACCTCTCCCCTATCTTATGGTTCTGCTTTTCATAAACTTTTAAAGAAATTCATTGAGAAGTGTCAGAGATATCATATAGTATAGACAGGCAAGAGCGTATACACAAATGTATGAGTCAAAAGCGGGAAAATAGCTTCTTCCTTGCCTCTATTGCCCAACCCTCCACAAAATTTCATTGAAATCAAATGAGTTCTTCCAAAGGTATCGTGTGTACAGACAGACAGAAAGACAAATGGAGTGACGTGATTGAACGTTTATAACTCTACAACCTCGTTGGCAGAAGTAAAATGGATTAAACTATATATTTTGTCTGTTGTTCAAGTTGCAAAACTTGAAAAAAAAATACTTGTATTGAAAGACTATTGGGTCTCAAATACAAACATCAAGCGTAGATATCTGTTGTAAGGAGTTAAGTTCAAAGTGATAAACCAGCTTCCGCTTAACTATATATTCCCCGGGACTGGTTTAAAACGACAAGGCGTTGTACCGGACCTCATCTGGACCTGCTCTTTATTTTCCGATAGCATGGTTTAATCGTTGTCATAGGATTACAGTCCGGTTCAGAGTTGTGATAAGAAGCAACTGAAAGGATGAAGGTAAAAAGTTAGTCAAAATTAATAATAATGTTACAATACTTAATCTAAAAATTAAAAGATATATATGTATATCTTTACATTTATGTCGTATCACATGATTCGTGTGTTAGCGATTGCTATCATTCGTGAATTTTTCCTTTACCAAATCCTCATTTTTAGAACCAAATAGTTTTGTTCAGTACCAATTTTTCTCATTTTTTTTAGCTTGAAAGGTACCGAATAGCAACACTGGGGGAGTTCTTGGGGATTCAACTCAAAACTTTTTGTAATGGCCTGTGAGACAATTGCTAACCATTCCTTCTCGGAGAGGCTCCTTAAATATTCACTTTAACAGCTTGGTCTGGTACAATGATGAGCTACTCAGTAAAGGTTGAACTCTCTAGTCGCCAAAACGAACTTGATTACCAATCTTCGAAGACCGAGTGCCCTTATTCTGCTCTTACATTTTGACGCAGCGTTGTACTTCATGCTAAATATATCTGTTTCTAAGGAATGTACTAATACTTACATTACAAAAACTGGATAGATTTCAGAATTTTTTCGATCTATTTATAACCTGAAATCGATCTATTTAGTCCAAGTCTGGAGTTGATTTCGTTTTCGTAATAAGAACAATCCTCATCAAATTTAGGGGGGTAAAATATTCATTGTTTATCTATTATACTACGAACCGATAAATAAAATGACCTTATCCCTGCCGTTATTTGAATCTACGACCAACTGATTGGTAGGCGACCTCCTGGGTTGAATTGACAAGTCCTACATACCCACGAAAATTTATGTTAAAATTTCATTCTAATAAATATATACATTGATGAAATTAACAATTCACAGCAGAGATTTGAAACCACGGTTGGTGGTTGGTTCTCTTACCGACTGAGCCCAACTGACAAATCTTACATATCTACGAATTTATCTATCGTGTATACTACAGAGGTTGCATTAATCATCTTCAGTCGGAATTGAAGTATGAGTGGAGTTTGACCCTGTAGCAGTCAGGCTTTTTTTATTATTAAGCTGTTATTGAAGTAGCGATAGCGGTAGGTTCAGTAATCAATTGCCTATCACTCTAATGGCAGCGGTTTGCAGAAAATGAACTGTTAGATTTTATATCAACTGGGTCAGTTTTCAAACAATTTAATATGATAAATTCTCGTTGTAACGGCAGTCGTTTTGATAACACTATTTAATGGCGCACATATTCTAACGGTACATTTCATTTTACATTTTTGCAAAGACCATTGTTGGGGATTAGTTCACAGCAAGAGCACATGAAGATTCCAGTGCTTTATTAATAAAACTTTTTAGTGCAGTAATTTTATCTGCAGTCCTCTAACCTTTATATAAGGAATAAGACTACGAAACAGTGTTAGAAAGTCATTTTTGTTCGTACTTATCGTTTTTTTCATCTTTACTACACTCGTTATAACGGCAAATTCGATATACCGTCATACTTAAATCAACGGGGTTGCCGTTATGACAGTAGCCTACCACGTGACGTTTTCACGCTTAAAGCACAATGTATAGCTCGTATTCCCAAGCGGATCAAATTTCACCCTCTGGGCCAGGGGTTTACACCTGCAAATCACATGCATACAGAAAACTTTCTACATGGACCTAGCTATTCGTGCATATTACTAAATTAGTAAAAGGATTCATCAAATCATTTCACACAATGTGACTGCCAGAGACAGGAGATTGAGACGTCTATAAGTTCATATCAACTGCCTGGTCGTTGTGGTTTGATACTACAAAATGCGAGCAGGTCAAAAGGTACAATTCCTCCTAGTATTTTTCGAGTACTTGTAAAACCTTTAATATCAACTAGTTATTGGTATTTACAAAGCTTAGCTTAATCTAACACAAGGCCACAAGCCTAGAATGCTCAATAATGTCTTGATATCAATCAAGTATAGCTTTTCTAAATTTCTTTACACCAAAGGAAACCTTAGAATAATTTTTATATCTCAAGAAAAGCCCATATGAGAATATAATGAACAGCTACAATACAACACTGTGATCAAAAGTTAATAATCTGAAAATAATTATCATTATTCTTCAATGAACAGGGAGATATTCTACGTAATTGTTCAGCTTAGTGAACATTCTAAGACTCAATTTTTCAGTGTCCTCTAAGAATACTTGATATAAAATGAAGCAGGCCGCCTATAGATAAACCCAGAACATGAAGCGTTACCTGGAGATTAAATCAAAATATCAAATGTCATAAAAAAAAGACAGATCTAAGACGATTGAGGGAAAATGTTATCTGAACGAATTTGAATGGTAGGCACCTTTCTGCTTTTTTGTTTCCGGCTCTGCCTATGGAGACAGATTATAATAATTCTTCATTTTTTTTTTCGATTATAATCGATATGAATCAGTGAGATTCGACAAAAACATAAAAAAAGGTAAATTGTTTTAATATAGACGATATAGATTGACAAAAATCGATATATATATATATATATATATATATATATATATATATATATATATATATATATATATATCGAAAATCTAGAATCCTAATTGATTGTACTAACTGAACCCGTCGAAATTCCACGGGTGGTATCAACTTATCTTATTCATTATCTCATGCCTCTACTCTTCTCATCATATGCCTGTATCTTTTCATTCTCTCCCTTATCCCGTCCAATCTTTGTTTCCCACCCATAATTTTTTTTGTTAATGTTATACAACCATGGATTAGTTTCATATGCAAAATAATTCCAACCCCCTCAGTAAACTGCTTTTTTCTCCCCTTTCCCTTCCAATACCTTCATCAAACTACTTCTCTTTCTACCCTCTTCCTCCCTGCCCTTTATCAAACTACTGTTCTTTTCTGCCCTTTTCCTTCGTTCACTCTGATCGAGCTACCGAACTTTCCTTCCTCCCCTCTCTCAATCTTCCTACCCCTTCAGTATTTTATGTGACTTTCTTCCCTTCTCTCTCTCTCTTCTTGACCTTTTATCAACCACCTTCCTTTCCCTCTCTTATCAAACTTATTTCCCTTTTTTCCATACCTCTCTCTTTGTATCCTTTTGTTAACTTTCATTTTTCTCGCGCTTTTCCTACTTTCTTATCAAACTACCTAACTTCCCTTTCTCTCCCTCTATTTCTCTCTCTCTCTACCGACCCCTTCAGTAAACTAACTAACTTTTTTCTCTTTTCTTTCTTTCTACCTTTTTTATTAAACTACATTACCCAGTTTATTGAAATAGAATGATATAAAGCGAGGAACCCAGGTTGAGAAAGGCTGAGGCAATCGAACGATCTCTCATCTATAGTTGAACCTATCGCGATTGAGTCCTTCATTACTTTGTGCTCAGTAAATGTTGTATTGTGTCAAAGTTGATTCACTTTTAAAAATGTAATGTATAAAAAAAAATAATGTAGCCTTCAAAACAGTCTCCGTCCACACCATATAATTGCATGCTAATTCTATATTATCAGCAGCAGCCTTTTAACGTCCGTCGTTAGATATAGACCTTCCCCACGATCTACCAGACCTCTCGGTCGTCGGCGTTACGATGCCAATATCATCTGAAATTGTTCATATCATCATAACATCTAATTTTTTTGCTGGCCGCAATTTTGCAAACCCACATCGTGAGTCTTGATGTTCAGTAATTGCCTAAACGGCCTTCCCATTGCCATTTGAGTTTTTCTAATGAATTCTATGATTCTCCTGACTCCTGTGTTTTTTTTTCTTCTTATACATGTGGTGTCTTTTGATGTTGAGCATGATCGTTTCTTGTGCATGCTGCATGGTTCTTAGTTTGAGTCTTTAGGTTAGGTTCCATATATCTGCTCCCGGGGTGACTATTGGGAGAACACATTGGTTGTCGACCCTACTTTTCAAAACTGATGGAATCTTTTTGTTCTCGAATGTAGTATGTTCTTTGACGCCCTCAGGCTGAGAAGTTAATCATAGTCCGGGATTTTCCTCCATTCTGAAATCACTGACCAGCATATTCAAGCTCATCCTGAGAGCATCAACAGGATCCGTCCTGTGAACCAAGTCAAGCCTGCCTTAATGATTCCGCGAAATCACACGCTGAGACTTAGGGACTCTTGCACAACAGGATTCGTCCTGTGGACATAGTCCAGCTGGTTGTGGCGTCCTTGCGAAATCATGTGCAAGGAATCGGGTTAATTGCTACCTGTGCCTGCACGGTCTCGAACGTGTGGACCCCACCTTAATCCGACTTCGTATCATGTTTGTAGTCGAGGGGGGATGCAAATAAGCAAACTCGAATGTTGAGTGTGCTCTGTTGGAAGATTGCTAACCGGGATAGAGGATAGGGTTCTTCATTTGATTTCTTTTTCTTTGGGGGAATTCATGATACCTCTCCGTCCTCCTAAGTAAACTTAGTGGTCTTCACTCTTTGGGTTTGCCCTTTCTCCTTGAACGCGTGTTTTGAGCAGGGCCGGATTAACAACGCTGCAAAATTTCAAATGCAGCGGGGCCCCGTAATTCCAAGAGCCCCACACTAAATATTTACGAGCTCTCAATTCTGATTCACTGATTCTGCACTTGCTTTATTACTATAATACTATATTGCCTGTAACTTTCTAGAAAGACTGAGTGTTCAAGATTAGGGATTTTAGTCAATTTCTGCACTTAATTAGATTTATCATTTTAATGTAGTAATTATTGGGACTTTGTGATACGTATACGACTCATAGATATGGAGGTATTTGAAACTAAAGTCACAGTTGCTGCACAAGGATTATAACAAGAAGGTAATACTATTACTGCAATGTCAGAAATATTTGCCGTATTATACAGCTGTATAGCTAATGGGAAAATCATTTTTTTTTTTTTTGCAAATAAAAATTACACATGTTTTAATATTTAAGTGTTTTTTCTTGATTTGGGGAGCCCTTTACACCATATGCAAAAGGCCTTGAAATTGCTTAATCTGGCCCTGGTTTGGTGGGGGGATTAAAACTCATTCTTCTACGTTCTAAATCTAAATTAAAATTTCATGTAACAAAATAATTGAAGTCGAAAGCAGATTTTGGCAGTCGAGATAATAATTCTAAATTAATTTGAATTAACCAAATTGATTTTTACATGTATTATTCAACGATTCAAACTCGGCCCGGCTGCAAAATGATAAAAAAAAGTTGTCTAGAAAATTTCAATAATTCGTCACAGGTCTTCATTAATTTTTTTTTTTCAATTTTGATTCAGTTATTACTCTTGAAGACTCTTAAAAGCAAAATTAATGTCTAACCTAAATGAAGGAAAAAATAAAACCAGAAAAAAATAAATTGGAAAAAAAAAGAAAAGATTACTGTAATAAAACACGCATACATTATCCCCAATCATGGCGTCTCCTTTTACTTCGTAACTCTAAATACGGAGAGTTCTTGGGGAAAAAAATGAACGGAAAGGATTTTTTTAATTTTTTAAATTAAGTGCATTTTCTCAAGAGACGCTAAAATTAGAATATTAGATGAAACTAAAAAGCAATCAGGGAGCGGATACCTCTGCCATCGCTGAGCACAAACTAGACTGAATGAAAATCGATTCATGTAGGTACGATGAGGGGGAGCTAACCGTGTGAAAAATCTCTCAGTCGAAAAGATATTCCTGGATATGCCAATAAAATTTTCAATTAATTTTTTTTAAAAACTCATTTCCCACACTTTCACTCAATGTTATTGAAATTCATCGAGAACCTCTGGAGATACTGTGCGGACAAATAGACTGACATGAGTGGATACTTCGTTGGTAGATCAGGAAAAAAATCTATCTCTTGGAATATTATATATATATATATATATATATATATATATGTATATGTATTTTTTTTTTTTTTTTTTTTTTTGCTATATCTCGAAAAATCCATAGAGACCAAATCATTGTTTTTAACAAGGGTAGGTTTTCATGGGGCCATGGTTCTAACCCAACGCCCAAGATAGACTGCCTTATAGCTGGAAGTGGAGCCATGTTTTCCCCAAGGGTGTTAGTGCGAAGTGAACACAAACCCACTCTGCCAGGATTCAAACCCAGTTTCTTCAATTCCATTCTCCTTACCGTTACAGACAAGATGTGTTATTTTGTTGCATCTTGTCTATTTTGGCTTTAATGTAGTTCCTTCGAAAGAACTAAACTATTATTATTGGGAAATATGTTCCACTTTTCAAGTGTCCTTTGTGCAGTCATAACCTAATCATTTCAACTATTTTTGTAGTTATTCACACTTTTAGGGATCACTACCCAACAAAATTCAAGAGAAGTAACCTTTTCATTGATCACCCCTTTCTTGCACCGTTTTTAATTGATCATCCCAATACGGCATGCTGCAAAATATGTTGGTCACATGACGGTTTCTATTGAGTGGCTCACCAGCCCTGTTGTTGTTTTATGGTTTGATATCATTTTTTGTGAATAAATTAAATCTGACGGCAATTTTTTTCAAAATCCTTGCGTGAAATTGAAAAAATGTTTAAATGAACCTATTCCAACACTGATGAATAATTTGGAAATCAGAAACACCAACCCTAAACCTACCAACTAAACTCAACCCTAACCTACCTACTAACCATAATTAATGATCCCAACCCCATCCATACTGACTCTGAAGAAAATGGTATTTCCAGATTGAAAACAACATTACTTGATCGATGGTTAGAATCTAGCCACTTTCAGCCATTCTTATGCCCTAAGGAAAGGTCTGAATACTTTTGTCCAACCCCTTCGCTGAATACCCTGGGTAAATAGTTGGAGCCCTTTG
>OY735207.1:11706389-11764175 GCA_963457665.1 Thysanoteuthis rhombus | reverse complement strand
AGGACCTGAGTATCCTGTTAGCCCCAACCCCCAATGGAAAATGGAGAAGGGCAGTGAAGAAGGAAAAACTGATCAAGAAGGGAAGAGAATGTAAAAGAGGAGGAGGGGGTGGGATGTAGCAAAAATGGTAGAGCTGGGCTTCTCAAACTGTTTTTACTAACTCTTAGATTTATCTAATAAAAAAAGTAATTCAAGGGGAGTAATTTCTGACTGAAGTTACCTCCCTTGCACCTATGGGCAATTTTAAAAATTTTCTTCCGATTCAATATTCAAAAATCAAGTGTCCTCACACTGGTCACAGCAACGACTACTCCTGCATAGACTTCACATATCTCCTTGTCTTGGAATTCTTCAGGGTTTTTGCAACATGTGAAATAGACCTGGAGTCAACAAGCATCAAACGTGGTGTCACTCACTCCACCATACACTATTTTACCTGTAGCTTGGGGGGAAGAGTTGGATTTGCACTTCCCAAGGGCATTAGTTCCAGTCTAGGTCCCAGGTCAGAGTTTGAACTCGGCTTGCCCAGTCCATTTTAACCGATTAGTCACCAGCACTTTCTATTTACGAAATAGTTCAATTTTTAATCCTATTCATTGAAGAGTTCCACTGCAGCTGTGAGCAGTCTATAAATCTATAAGATAATGTACCCCCCTTTGAAATATTATTACTCCCTGACTAGCACAAAACATTTTTGATAGAAAAAAAGATATCTATATTCAGAGGTACAATACAGAACTGCGTCATCTGTGTATGATTTATTAAACAACAAACTTGTAATTGAAAAGCACTTAAATGCTGCATTAAAAATGTTCAGAATCCATCACTTAATTCATGGCAAACCACAAATCAATTCTTTTTTTTTTTTCGTCAGTCATTCAATATCAAAACTGGCTTCCCGCTCACAGTGAACGCAATTGTATTTGTTGCTTTCACAGTTTATGCCAGTCAACAATTGCATTGAAAAAAGAAATATTGAATATGAAATGTGCTTGATGGAACTTACATTTACATCTTTTCAACGAACTTAAACTTTAAATATTCTAGAAATGATGCTTAACTGATATTTTTTGAATTAGGATTTTTTTTTCAAAATTTCATGTACCACCTGCAATATGGCAAAATGCCCCTCGGGGTACTTGTGCCCCCTTTTGAGGAATGCTGTGGTAGAGGATGAAGGGTATGAGGGAGATTGTTAAGGACCTTGATAACAATTCATTGGAGAGTAGACGGAAAGTAGGATAGACATGTGAAATCTTTATTCAGTTTCCTTTCATTTGGTATAGACTTTTATGGGTCTCTCTTATGTAGATTAGGAATTGTGAGGACAAGTCTATCGTAGGTGTGAATTTTTTAGATCAGATCAAAAATTTTCCAAGAACACAGCATAGGAAAATGTAGCAGCAGATGATGATGATGATGAGTACTTACCACCCAATACACATCATCATCATCAATAAATCACACTTGATTGGTCAGTAGTGACCTTAGGCAAGGTATTCACACCGGCAGAGGTTTTGAATCCATCTTTTCTTCTTCTACAAGTTGTTTATCTAGTAGTTGAATATACTAACATTTGATTTTTCATCAAGAGGTAGGTTTTCAAAAGGAGAGACGAATTCATTCATTCTTTGTCACTCGTAGCAAGGTCAGTCAGAAAGCTAAAAAGATAGAGGATGAGGGGGGGGTGACTCTATTGAGTATAGTGTAGAGATAAGTCTCCTCCTATGGAAGATCAATGAGATCACCATGGGAGGCTGTCCACATGATATCCAGCTACTTAGAGTACCTAGTATTCCCTATTGGTCACCCACTTAGGTACAGACCAGGCCTGGTGTTGCTCAACTCCGGGAATCATAAAAGAACTGGTGTGTCTAATGCAATTTAACTATCTAGAGAATAAAAATTTAAAAAATACTAAAATATATCAGTACCTTGCATGAATATATCACCATAGCCTGCTCATGTACTAAAAAACTATCTAAGATTATCTAAAAAAAAATTGATCTTTTATCTAAGATTAACTGAAAAAAAAAATACCAGCACAAGATTTTTGCATTGTTTGTCCAAAATGACCATAGAGAACCCCTAAAAGCACTTAGAACCCCCAAAAAAACCCTTTCTTTAAATTGTGCTTAGTGGTTTTCCCATGCAAATTTCCAAGGTTGCAGTCCCAAAAATGTAACCAGGAATGCCCAGGGAGACACACACAAACAGACACCAAGATGAGCCAAAAGAGAAAAATCTGCAGTTCACTTGGTTTGTTGGTTGGTCGGTTGGTCGGTCGGAGGGTAATTTGATTATACTGTATATCTCTAATCATTTGTTAGTGCACAATTTATTGCATATGTGCATTTAATCAGCAAACCAGCATGGATCAAGTCCCTGTTCATCTAATCCATCTATCAGGACAGGACCTACTTGGAGACTTGGTGGCTTGTTACAAGTTGATTGAGAGGGAGAAAGAGAGAGGAGAAATCAACAGGTAGAAGGTTGGAAATGGGGCTTGCAAGAAAAGACGAATCAGAATTGCCGGCAGAAGTAGGACAAGCAATCGAACGTAACCGCCCAGGATTGGCTGACCATCTGACCATCAAGACTAATATCCCTATCTTTACATCTTTCCCTCTCTTTCGCTTCTCCACCTTTTCCGATCCGGACCAATCATTGAGAGAAACTATAAGAGGCTTATCGAGAATTCAAATCGGACGTAATCCGGAATGCTTCAGATGGATATCCGACATCTTTTTTTGGGGCCCACTTCTTTCTTGAGTTTTTTTTTTATGGATCATGTCACATGGCAGTGAGAGGTGGCTATGCTTTAATCATTACGTAGATAGACCAACAGTAGTTGACCGACCCGAAATGTGTTTGTTTGATGCTAACGAAAAAGTAGACGAGGAGAAGTGAAAATAAAACAGAGAGAGAGGAAAAAAATGCAAAAATGATTTTAATTAGAGGAAAAAAACTCGAAATTAACGGGAAAAAAGCTATCAAGAAAAGGTGAGTACCTATACAAATATTTACTCGACATATGCATATATATCTCCTCTCTTCTTTCTAAACGTGTGAATGTATACAGGTCTGGTTAATCACTCAGTAGAAACCATCATGCAACCAAAGTCTTTTGACAGCATGCCGTGTTGTGGGTGATCAATTGAAATTTTGAAAAAGAAAACGAATGATCAATGAATAAGTTGCTTCTCTCACCTTTTGTTGGGCAGTGGTTACGGAAAAATTTTTTTTTTCATAGTGTGAATGCTACCGGACACAAACTAAGCAACTAATTTAGCATAAGCTTGCATTACAAATTTGAACCATCACTAAAAACCTATTTAAGGCAGAATTTTTAAAAAACAAAAAGATAATTGTCATTTCTACACATGATGAAGAGTAAAAGCTTTAATTATAGCCCTCTAGCTCAATTAGTGCAACCGGTATGCTTGATACATACAAAAATGTATATATACATATGTAGCCAGCCAGACTTACTTGAAAACTGGAGAAACCTATATTTTGGTTGACAGTTTATGCACACATCCTATAAGGATATATATATATATATATATATATATATATATATATAATACAAATCCAGAATACGATATGATTTGGTTTAGTAAAATATCTGATAATGACCAACCACTAAACAAAGAAAAAGAAATTTTAAAAAAGACCAGTTTTATAAATAAGATAAGTGGAAGGTTCTACACTCTAGAAAAAATAGATGCACCCCAAAAATGTCCTAAATAGGGATCTAAAATGAACCAAATTATTCACCTGGAGAAGCACAAATTGGACAGAAACCTGAACGTGCCTGTTTATTGAATCCTTTACTTCATCATATATATATATATATACTAAAGATTTGTGAGAGAAATCACTCAACACGCATTTCTTGGTTCAACAATTTATCAAGAGAGGTTGATTATTTTTAGTTTTAATGTAATAATCTAATTATTTTCAAAGTTACCGTTAAAATGCAATATTCAAAATTAACCAAAATAGATTTTATTACTTGAATTTTGCTCATGAAGAGAATGACAAAATTATTCATAAATTATTCAATATTTCTAATTCAGTTAGAAAAATTTCATTTTGTCATTCTCATGATGCAATTCTCAAATCCTCAACGTTAAATTTTATCACTTATAGAAGATAAAATCGAAATATGCTCTGTTAATTTTAAATTTCGAATTAGATTGAAATTTATGTATTTCTTATGTATTAAATGAATAAGTAAGTAAATATTAACTCTATACTACTATAATATAATAAAATTCTACAATAAAGAATAAATAGTATTATACAATAAATCTAATAAAGCAATTAAAGAACTATTTGAAATGACCTCCCATTATCACAGAGAAAATATGTCACTTGGCCTAGATGGTGTGAACAGAATAAACAATCAAAGAAAATGCAGGTATCAAACCTACAACTGATTCCTACAGCAGCCACATTTTTCTAATTACAATGTCTAGGCCAAGTGACACATTCTCTGTGTAATAATAGGAGGTCATTTCAAATAGGGTTTCAAATAATATTACACATTCATGAATATTTTCTCAGATCACTTATCCCTTTCTTGATAATATATATACATATAGTTAATGATTGTATCATCAACAGACAGCTGTTTCATTGTATTACAACTCTTCAGTGTGGCCCGTAGACTATCCAATATTCCATCCAGTACCACTAGGTAGGATCGAAACCTTTGCTTCAGGCCCAGAGGCTGGCATTTTATCCCTGCCCTACGCAGAACTGGACGATCAGTACGACCAAAATTCCAAGTTATATGTTTACTTACGCACAATTCCCCATCCACCAGAGTGCTCCATTCCAGAGTTGGAAGAGCACTGGTATAGACTGCTGGACATCATGACTCACTGCATTGATCTCCTGGGCTTCTTTTTTTTAGGATTATTGGGATACACATAAAATCATTAATCATAATCAGTCATCATGAGTCTATGCTTGAAAAATGTCTTTTCAAGCTCCTCCCCTGCTGACTGTGGCTGTGCTGACCTCTGCCTTGTCTTACCAACAAACTTTTTTTTATTTCATCTTCCCATCTTTGATCTGGTCTTCTCCTCCCGTGTTTGCTATCCATAAACCAATAAATATCCACACTTGTGTTCCTGTATGTTAGTCTCTATGTAGGCATGTATATACATGAGTGAACACAAGTACTTTGTTCTGTGTGGATTTATTAAGACGCTATATTTTATGGCATACTCCAGGATGACAAGCCTTCGGTAGAAAATCCGCTTTCACATGAACTTCAGCAAAGCAAAGGTCATGTGTCACAATCACATCATAAATAAACACACAACAATTGAAATTGAAAACACAAAACTGGAGTAAGTAGACCACTACATCTATCAAGGACAGCAAATCTCCATGAAATCCTCAAAAGAAGAAGAAATAAAGCAAAGAATCACTCTTGGATGGCGAGCCTTTGACAGAGCAAGTTCAACCTTCAAGAAGTAGACCTAAATAGAAGGATGTACAACCAATGCATCCTCCTGATAGTCACCTATGGAGCTGAAACATGGAACCTGACCAAAAGACCAACCCTCAAACTGAGAACCATGCAATGTGTAAGTGAGAGAATCATGCTCAACATCACGTGGACAGATCACAAACTTGTACAATATATTAGGGTAAAACAGGAGTCATAAGGAAACTTAAATGGCCATGGGCTGGTCATGTTGCAAGAATGTTAGACAACCACTGGACATCATGACTCACAAGGTGGATTCTGAGAGATTTCATGCAAAACCGTGGGCTGCTGAATATGAAATAGCGAGATGGCTCCACAAGGTCCATGATAGAGAGGTCAGGCAAATCCTGGGTAGGGTCTTTGTCCAAGGACGGATGATAAAAGACTGATGATGATGCTGATGAAGCCCCCTCTGCTCCTTATTTCAGTAACGATTATTGACAAAAAATGCATTTCCCTTAGCATCATCATTTATCACCCAGTTGTCAACTTCTCCTCAAGTCCTTGCTAATGTGGGGCCAGATAACAAAGGTCTTGTTTTATCTTTCAAGTCATTTGGGGGAGGGGGGTCCATATGTTGTCAAATATATAGCATAGAAACAGATTCCCTAACATAGATAATGGTAATCTCTCTCTATATATGTGTATATATATATATCAGGGCATCCAAGAGATAAGACAAATGCCTGTACACCAACACACACATATATATATATATACATGCGTATATATGTGTATATATATATTCTGACTGCTTAGCAATAAATCCCCTTGAGAAAGGCATCAATCAATTTGTCCCAGTGCTCTTTCTCATTGCTAGATAAATTGACAAAAAATATCTCAACTCTGGAATGCCAAGATGATTGACAGAAAAGAGAATGGGTGAGTAAGCATTTAGGTAAACCACTCTCCCATTACTGCCCAAACTGTAATAACTGCAATAAGTCAGCATATGCACATATATTTTTTTAAGAACGTCTGTTTATTACATATCTTTATAATTCATTCCTCTCTCCACACTCACCATAATGATGTATAAACTTACCAAAGACGTACTCTTTCCTAAAATACTCCTAAATTATTCCAATTACTATGTAATACTGAAAAAGTATCCACTAAAATGAAAAATGTAGTCCTCCTTCATAACATGAATGTTGGGGGCCAAGAATGACAACTATAACTGAACTGTGGGTAATCAAAAGTCAATTATGAACACCAAAACAAGTTCATTAGTGAACAAGGTCTTTTTTTCTTCACAAAATCATAGAAATTATGTGTAAAATGCCACATAATTATATATCATTTGATTGCAAATCGGTCTGCTGGTTCCATTTTTCATGCTCTTAACCACTTTGCTATTGGCGCTTCCACTAAATTCTTTCATTAAATGAGCAAATAGAAGCTTGAAAATTAAGGATAAAGGAGTAGTTTTGACCCTGAATTGACAAATAGGGATCTTTGAAGTCGTTTATTCATCCAGTTCATCCAGTTGCCCTTATAGACAAATTTTTGGCCCTCTTAAGGTGCAACCTTCTTATACATACAAGCAAACAAACAAATGAACAAGCATCCATGGGCTTTGTAGTGATAAATAATGAAGAGAGTCAAAACTACTTTTCCATTTCTGGCAGAAAATCATTGTTTTGATAGATATTTCTGTCACTCTTGGCTAGTCACTGTTTATTCAAGTTTTCTACAAGTGAATTCATAAAGCATTGTACAATGAAATTAATGGAAAGGAATCTATTAAAAAAATTTGGAAAATAGGAAGATTTTTCTTTATAGCTGAAAAAAAAAAAAATGAATAATACTTAACTTGGCTCATGATGACTGATATCGACCGAAACAAGATTTCGTTCCATAAATCTGAGTTCTCTTTGTTCATGCTTTTGCGAATAAGACGGAAGAAAAATATGTTTGTTGTTTGTAAGGATCTTTTTTTTTCTGTTTTGAAAGAAACTTCAACTTGAATTAGTGTCAAGTAAATTGATTGGGAAGCTCGACATCATTATTATCAATAATATTGTCTATTATTTTGAAAAGAGTCAGACAAACAAAGATTCACATATGATATGATCTGAAAATTTTTGTGTCAGCCATCTACCCTCTGGCCTTTGTCAGCTGTAGTAGGATCTAGAATGTACTATCCCTACTCAGAGCGCGTGCTTAGTAAGACCACTCACGTCATATCCATTATTTGATCGGTTTATGTGATCACGGTACTGTTGAGT
Organism: Thysanoteuthis rhombus; assembly: GCA_963457665.1. Lineage (NCBI taxonomy): Eukaryota > Metazoa > Mollusca > Cephalopoda > Oegopsida > Thysanoteuthidae > Thysanoteuthis > Thysanoteuthis major. The sequence continues at coordinate 11,756,435 of OY735207.1, read as the reverse complement.
TTTCTTCCTTGTATTGGGTTATCCATTTTTGATTTTATTTGAGAAGTCTCTTATGATGAGTGGCTCCCAGATGCTATTGATATCAATGCTCTGTCAGCTAATTGGTTCAATTGAAGAAAGTATATTTTCTGCTTCCTTCCCCAATGGAGGTGCCACTACCAAGAGGTGTCAGTGGCCAATATTATAGAGGTGTCAGTGATCGAGCAGTTAGCAGCATAGAAAACAGAATTGATGACATGGTTCAAACTAAGGCTAAGACAATATATGTTTACTTTGCACTAATGTCCTTGAGAAAGGCATAGATCCATCATTTCTTTCCCAGGTATATTTGAAATAGCAAAACCAGGGAAATCCGATCCCTTGTCATGAGGGACTGGAAATAGTCAGAGTAGGGGATGTATTCATTCTGGTATGCCTTCAACGGGCCTAGCAAATGGGAAATCGATTATAACAAATACTCATGTCAAAACCCCTACAGCATCCTTGATTGTATGAGCAGATGAATGATTGACTGATATAGCAATATAATGCTAAAGATTATGATAGTGACTGTAATGATGATGATGATAACTAATCTAAGGGTGCTGCTGCTGCTGCTGATGATGATGATGATGATGATGATGATGATGATGATGATGACAAATGACATGAATGGCTTCATTGCTGGCAAATATAATGCTCCATTAACTGTGGAAGATGATGTAAAGCAATAGTTATCCATCGCAAGATAAAAGCCATTGTCCATTGCAAGATAATCTATTGCAAGTTTTCCATATGCATGATAGAAGCCCTGACTCGCAGACAGAACTCAGTTGTCATCCATCTCAATAAAATGGAAATTCTTATTGTGTTAGCCATAGAACTGTGATGATAGGAATTCCTGTCATTTGCAGGTAATCAAGGTTAAGTTCATGACAGTTACTCCATTGTCAGTGGTGATGGCTAATCCAGAGATGATGATGTGTTTAGTAATGATGGTATTTGTCTTCTCTCAAACTAATTGGCTTCACACTAACACAACTTGTGAAAAACCATCAAACAAAACTATCAACTGAAGTTTTCTCTTCAGTTTTTAAATTGGTCTAGCTGGCTGGCTGGTTGACTCTGTAGGTATATATCACACACACTGGCCATACCAATGAAGCTAAGGAACAAGAAATTCAAATACTCTTTGTTAAGTCTAGAAGATTTTTTTTTTGTGTTTTCCAAAAATCCTCCGCCCTCTCCTCCAAGTAGGTTTATAGTAAAGGGTTCAATTTACAATGTAAGTTTATGCAAAAATTGTTTCTGTAGTTTGTAGTCCAGCAGTATTCAGATTTTGTTTGATGTTTTTATGAGGTTTTTTTTTTAGAGATCAACTCCAAACAAAAGCTGTGAGAAGTGGTTTCTCCTCGATCATTTTTTTTTTTTTTTCAATTTTTCGATTGATCATCCCCAACACTGGACAATACCAAAAGAAATTGATTCCTGTGATAGTTTCAAGTGACAAAGTAAACCTTTAGTGCATCTACTTTTCTTTCAAAACACGTCCATCTAACAGACATCATCATGAATAACAAATAGTGATTTCCAATACTAATTAAATCAAGGCTTTACAGATTAATTGTACTCTGGTTTATGGTGGGGTTTTTTTAGGTCTTAGCTTGGATTCAAGATTTACTTATTTCTTTGTTTTTTTCTTTAATGAAAAAAAAACAAATAATTTACTTGTTTAGAAACTGACAGTTTTGCATTTTAGGTTTCAAGACATTAATGCATGAGATGAAATTTTTTCCTTTATTCAATTTGTAAAAATAAATCCATTTTAGACCAAAGATTAATCTTATATATTCTTCACAGCAAATAATTTGTGTATGCATGAATCAAAGTTCATTCACCATATTCCACAATGTATAACACACACCTTTCTTTTGATTAGGTTTAGGATTCACAAAAGCACATTCACATACGCAAAAAGTATATGGGCATTATATGACTCAATGCAACTCACACAAACACATCATCTACAGAACAGTTTGTACTAGATCATTTTGTTCCTTGATGTACTATAAAAGATATATCCACTGAGATTATTAATGACACTTTCCTTCTATCTCACATGTTGAACAAACATTTCCTTGATACATACAAACAATCGTACAACCGGAAACTCTGTCATACAAGCTTTCATGACAAAATCTAATTCATGCACCAATATTCTTTTTCCCAATTTATCAACTAAATGTATCTATATTAATTCCACTTGTTCTTTTACCACTGATAGAAAACTCTCATTCTTCTTAGCATCCTTTTTCAAAATGCTTTCACATGGTCATTTATCACTTGTCACAATCTTTTTGCTAGCTGCTACTAAGAGGAGAGGAAAGCTAAAGGAACAAATCAAAAAACCTTCTCAGGCTCACTTTCTACTAATCGCAGTATTGTATAGCCATGTCACTGTTAATTGAGACAAATAATACTCTATCCTTTTTTTGCCATTACAGATGGTGAACTTTGAAATATCAAACTGAAATTAATTCTACTCAGCAAGTTCTTAGATTCAGATGAGAACTTAGGCAGAGTTCACTAAAAGTCACCAGATCTTTCCAGATCTAAATACAAACTAGAAATTTCACACACGCACTCCTCTCAATGAGTAAGAAAGATGGGTTTTTTGGGGTTTTTTGAAAATTACCCTCCAAAATAGATTTCTATAGGGAGTTCAATATGCAGTGTAAGCTCTAACCAAATTGGTCACTAGTTTATGCCTGCTTGTTTTTTGAAAATTCAGCCATTTTTTAGTGATCACAGCCCAACAAAAGGCGACAGAAGCTGCTTAATCAATGATCACTACTTTTTCTAATTTTTTAATTGATCACCTCCAACACTGCATGTATAAAAGGTGATGATTTATAATTCCTTTGGAATGCTAGTTGGGGATAGGGTTCATTACTTTACTAAAACTTTTTCTTTGATTTTTTATTCCTGTAGGCTTTTCGTAGAACATGAGGCCACAAATGCTCTGCTAAAATCTCAGTACCAAGTATTTTTTCCAGGGTGGAGTCACTAGCCCCTAGCACAACCCTCCTCCTCCCTCTTTTACCAGGGCTTGATATCAGCAACTGCTTCCTCCAAGTTGTAATTTTTTCTTTCTTTCAATGTAACTTTTTCTTAGATGGACTGCCTTACAACACCAAACGGCTCCAACCAGCCTTCTATTCAACAATAACTGAGAAGAGAATTGGATTCATGCCTCTTCCTAGGACATTAGTTTGAAGTGAACACAATGAGCCTTGGCTGAAACTCAAACTTGGTCCGCTGATTTAATTTTCCCTACCAGTAATAATCATGCCTCTTCGCCTCTAATAAAACCTAGTAACTGAAAAATTGATTCTCACCCATACAATACAGTAGTGGTTGCTGTGACAATTGGAGAATACAGACAAGTCCCTGCCTATATTTGAACAAGCAGATGTTTTTAATTTTCATTTTTCTAAAATTGGTAAAGATCGGTTTGGCAAATCTCTGAAGCATTTCAACTGTATAATAGCATTACAAAATAGCAAACATTAAAGAATTAAGAAAGAAAAATCCGTGCAACTCTATTTATTTTTATTATAAAATTTCTATGACTCTGTTTGTTTTTAATTTCAATAATTCTATTCGTTTTATTATGAATTTAATGGAAGAATTTCAACTGGCTGTAATTTGTATTGGGAACTTGAGATCCAAAGCTGTTTTATTCCAACACCACTCTCACTTACTGGTATGGTAGCGCCAGGGGCAACACGATGTACGGAATCTCAGAAAAGAGAGAGAAAAAAACAATGATGCTTTGTGTAAGATCTTGCGATTATGTTCTGTAAAAGACGTTTCTTCACTTGGTACAAAGAAAAATAAATGTTCAATGAAAATGCCTGGAGATAATCAAGACATTTAAATCCAGAATTGATTTTTATCAAAATGCAATATTCATTTGATACGTTTCTTTCTGTTTTACTTCCTCAGTTCTAAAGGTACTATTTCTCTAGGCGTGTATGCATCTATGTGTACACACTCCAGTGTGTGCACATGCAATGTGGGAGTGGAGTTTTGTTGGTATGTGTGTGCATCTTAATTTGAGCATCACTGGAGGAGTGTGTATATATGTTTGCGTGAATATGTGTATGCACAGGATGATTGCCTGTAAGTGTACAGATATATATATAGTTAGTCTGAGTGTCTGCATAGGAGTAAGCAAATATATATATATATATATATATATATATATATATATATATATATATATATATATATATATATATATTTGAATGAATGTGTACAATGTCTGTCTGGGAAATATCCAGGCGTTTTGAATATCTCCAGAACTGGTTGCAGGGAGAAGAGGATTCATGCATTTCCCTTGGGAATTAGGGTAAAGGAAACAATTTAGATTTGTTGATTTTGTTTTCCATGGTCAAGCCTCTTACATTATCTTACAACAAATATATATATACATTATATATATATATATATATATATATATATATATATATATATATATATATATATATATATATATATATATAAAGAGTTGTTATACAATGAAACAGCTGTCTGTGGATGACCCAACTATTTGATTAGTATATATATATATATATATATATATATATATATATATATATATATATATATAAAAATATATATATATATATATATATATATATATATATATATATACTTATATATATATATACATATATATATATATATATGTATGTATATTAAGATGATAAAATATGTTTATATATATATATATATATATATATATATATATATATATATAAGATATCACAAAATATGTATGCAGGATGATGTAACAGTTATCATACATATATATATATATATATGTTATTTATGTAAGATTATGTACATAATTGTGGTAATTAGAAACAATAAAAACAAGGATAATGGCCCTCAGAGAATGTTCATTGCTTTCACTGGGAAGGGAAGAAAAAAAATTATAAACTAAATTCTGAAAATGAATTGAATTAACTTGATTAAGTTGTGAACAAATGAGACATGTAGAAAGAAAAGAAAAAAACTTTTCATTTGTTATTTTGAAATTTCTAATTTTGTTTCTGATTTAGTCACATTTGCAATTAGTAAAATGTTCCTGTATTTTTAGATTAGAATGAACAAATGATTTTTTAGGAATGATTGTCTATCTACATGTAAAATGATTGTAAGTATCTGTCTATGATAATTATTATAGATTATTAAACATTTTTGTTATAGAATGGTATTTATCCATCGTAATATATATGTACATGAGAAAGAAGTGGATATATAATCCAACTGAATAGTTATAAATGCATTATTTCCATAATCTGTTTTTATACAATGAATATGCCAATTGGCCTTGACAGCATAGATAGACTAAACAATGAAAGAAATGGGTAGCTGCAGGGACTGAAACAAAACAAAAGACAGCCGTCTGTTGAACGCAGGTTCAATTCCTGCAGCAGTCCAAGTTTTTTATTGTTTAGTCTATTTACGCATTCGAGGCCACTTGGCATTTCCATCATGTAAAATGGGATGTTGGTTCAAACAACTTCATATAAGAATGATGCATCATAATCATATATATATACACACACACACACATATATATATATATATGTATGTATAGTCATATATACTTTCCGTCTTGTAATGCTGAAAAGGAAAATTTTATTTGTCAATTTTTATATGTAGTCCCAAAATATCCATGACCATGTGCCACACAAGTCATTTTTTAATCCAATCAGTGTTATTTCAACATGCTGGCATAACTATTCCTTGAATTTAATTGTAAGATATTGATGTATGTAATATAGTTACATTTGTATTTTATATTCTCAATTATGGATTTCATCAGCTGTTTTAACATAGCCCTGATTTAGGAGTATATATATGTATATATATATGTATATATATATATATATATATATATATATATATTTATACATATGAATGCATACAGAATGAATTATAAGTTGCATTATATTTTACAGAAACTTACTTGAGATGATTTCCTGTCATTACGCACTTAGTATATCATTCAATTTAGACAACATAAAGAATAAACAATTAAAGAAAATGGGGCTCGTACAGAAATCAAACCTGCCATCGATAGGATAGCTGCTTCAATGTAAAGATGCTTTTACCATTGAGCTAAACAGCTGTCAGTAATCCAAAGGCCCAACTAACAGCTTTCAACCCAAATTCTCATCAAATAAACTGAGAATAAACGAAATGAAAATTTGGGTTGAAAGTAGCCTTTGCAATAATGGTGACTGATTAGCACAATAAGAGCATTGCTACATTGAAGTCCTTACTCTATCAGTGGCAGGTTCGATTCCTGCAGCAGCCCCATTTTCTCTAATTGTTTATTCTATTCACGTTGAGTGATGTATTAACTATATAATGATGGGAGATCATATGCCATACATATACACACATATGTATATATACATATACATATATATAGTCTAGAAAACTTTACAGCTTTGAACATTAAAATTTTGTGTCATTCCAGTCACTTTTTTCCTCATCATCTGTTAATCTAATTCATATAATTTTCATCAGTGATTTTTCCTGTTTTACGTATACTTTCTTATTATGATACACAATGTGAATTTTCTCTTGATAGAATAATCTGTTGTTTACCATGTAACCGTTATAAACAAGATTATACAATTAACGTGGTATCCCAGCTGTGTTAATCAAACACCACCTCCCTTTCAGCAATGATTTTGATATATAGCTTAGGTCAAACTATTTGTAGTTTGTTATTTTGTGTAGGATGCTATCATAATGTATCATATATAGATGGTATTTTATAAATCATTTAATCGTTTTGAAACACATTGCAATACCCTCCACATCAATTTATACGTATATATATTTGTGTGTATGTATATATATATATGTATGTATGTATGTATGTATGTATGTATATATATATATTTGTGTGTATATATATATATATATATTTGTGTGTATATATATATATATATATATATATATGTATATATATATCTATGTATATATATATATATGTATATATATATATATGTATATATATATGTATATGTATATATATATGTATATGTATATGTATATATATATGTATATGTATATATATATATGTATATATATACATGTATATATATGTATATATATATATATATATATATATATATATATATGTATATATATATATATATATATATGTATATATATGTATATATATATATATATATATATATATATATATATGTATATATATGTATATATATATATGTATATATATATATGTATATATATATATATGTATATATATGTATATATATATGTATATATATATATATATATGTATATATATATGTATATATATATATGTATATATATATATATATGTATATATATATGTATATATATATATGTATATATATATATATATATATATATATATATATATATATATATACATATATATATATATATATATATATATATATATATATATATATATATACATATATATATATATATATATATATATATATATATATATATATATATATATATGGCTGGCACCCTTGATGAAATAATAATAGGGAAAATGCTTCATCAAAAAAATTCAATAAGATAAGAATAAATATCTTTTGACTCCAAGTCAGTGGTTTTCCATTGCCTGTTATTCAATATTTGATATCTTAAATGTTATTTAGCTTCACTAACCCTTTTCTGTATGTAGATTTAGGCTGGATAGTATATTGACTCTACACTACATACCTATATATTTTTCAAACAAGCTGTAAGATTGAGCAATACCCTCTGTACCGATACAGCCACAATGATGGCGATTTAGCAATTTTGGAACTAGATCTAGCTCCTTTATTTCTTGGACTCGCCTGCAAGTTTACCAATTTAGATATGATTTTTCAATCTTTTGATTTTGAAAGTCACACTCAATATCTTGGTAGCACTGAACTTTAAGACACAAAAAAACATTTTTTTAATCAAAATTTCAATACTGGCCTCACAAATTCAAAAAAAACAAAACATAAAAACTAATCTTAATTGGTCACCCAGCTCACCTATCCCCATCGCTTATTGTCCACACCCCCTATTGTCCCTCTGCACGGGCACACTATCCCCATCCTCCTCTTCATCTCAGTTCCTTCAACTAAAGAATAATTTGCTCTATCTGCATTTTTATTTCCAGTTTCTCATTATCAGAGTATGCCGTGTTCTTATCATAGTTAAAAAAGCAGGATTCTCAGAGATATAACTATTTCTACTAACTTCATTTATTATAACTTTGATCTCAGTTGGTTTCAATAAAAGTTCTCTTCAAATCTCAAGTGGCTTTGATTAGCTGTTGAACATGAGAAAATACTGGGATATACATTGTATATCAGTATACAACCTGACAATACTGAGATATGGATTTTTGGCCATACTGCCCAGTCCTAGAAGACTTTCAACTCCTAGTGTGTCAAAAGAAATCCTAATTAAAAAGACTTAGAATATAAAGATTAGTGCATTGAAGACATTTTATCCGGTGATAAATCGCCATGGCTTTAGCCCAAGGTCTAAGATAATGGTCTATTTTACAAAAGACGAAGAAACCTCTGCATGTATTTGTTTAACCTATACCAGTCATTGCACTCAAAGAAACACAAGATACTTCGTAAATCAACAAACTGATTCTAATGACATGAAAAAAAAATGATTGGTGCTGATTGAAATGTTATATTGCCTTTAAAAAGCCGCTGACTGATTTTTTCATTACAGCTGTTAAAAAAAAATTGTTTTCTTAGAGCTTTGAAAATGACATCCATTTCTCTTTGATTGTCAAAACGCGTCTCCAGACTCAAAAAAAATATTTGATAAATAAACAAATAATCACATTTTGATTACATATGTTGAAAACTGTTATTTCTTAATTGCTTTGAAAATGATGTCTGTTTTCTCTGATTGTCAGACTCCTATGACAGCATTACTCAGCAAAAGGCAATATTCTATTATTGTTGTTGTGTGACTGAAAATCATGCAAATATGAAGTAGAACAAGAGAAAAACAACCAAACAATCAAAAAGAGCTTTATAAAAACTCATGATGAGCAATTAATTTGCTCCTCAGGTCATTGAAAAAATCTTTTGTTTGCCTTTTTCTCTGGAAAGTCATTGCAGTAATAGACACTGTCTTCACAAAATGATGTTCATTTTTTCTCGTCGATGATAGCTGTCGAATGTCCCAAAATGGAGAAAGAATTCTTTATTTTATCAAAACACCATAGCCCAGCCATATCTAGTTTTAGCTGTTAATACGTTTAACCAAACAGTACCATAAACACACTGAACTTCTTATCAAAGCTTTCAAGGACTATAATTTATTTTATGAGTGATCACACTCCAGCAACATTTACCATGCATAAAATGTTAATATATACCAGCCATTTTGTCTCCTTAACAGGAAAAAAAGGACAAAGTGAGAAAGAAAGAGTGTATTGTTTAGATACTGAGATTTTTACAAGTATAAAACTACCTAAAGAAGAAATTTCATTCTAGATATTCACTTGTTTGGCCTTGCCGTCAAAAAAATGACAGCAATATTCAAGTACCTTTGCAATTGCAATAACACAAAGGCTGAGGATATAAAGAGAAATTGTAAAGCTGATTTCACTAAGAAATTATCTCGGAATCTAAATATCATTGTATACAATCATCTTCTCTTTCAAATTATGAAGCAATGAAATAGTCTTCTAAGGGAAATAACTCTGGCATAAAAATGTGAAAGTTATTTGTTTTGTTGTGTTATAGACAAAAATATAGACATACACTTTGCATATTATTTAGACGATGTTTTTTTCAAGTATAGATTGGAATCGGTTTTCCCTTATGTGTGGGCTGTTTGTGGTAACAATCTTTACTGAATAAAGACCAGACTTCGTACCCTCAAGTTTAAAGTCAACACTCGACTAATTGCCTAAACAAGGAAGTGCTAAAATAATTATTATGTTGTTATATGATTAACACATCATTTTTAGTATGGAAAGACTAAAGTGAGACTTGCAAATGTGATGAGTTGAAATGAAAAATAAAATATAATGTGGGTGCGATATGTTGCTTTTTATTCTTCTCACATTGTGCTGATAGCGAAGAAAACCAAAGGAAATAAGAAACTAAAAATTCTTCACTTTTTTTTTCTTCCTTTAAACATTCTCACTTACAAAAATAAATGAAGTTTCTGGAGGCAGTCAAGTTGAAATCTCTCAATCAATATTTCCGTTTTACTATTTGTTCTGAGTTGAGAACTGTGTATAAAGAGTATTGGTGTGAAAGCCCATAAGCTCCGAGATTTCAGCTTTTGAGTCCTTGTCAGGTGGAAACAGAGTTTCTGCTTTATAGAAATATTGCTCTTTATATTGTAAATGCAATAGACATTTTATTCAGAGATTTCAGCTCTTGTGTCTCCGTCAGGTGGAAACAAAGTTTCTGCTTAATGAAAATGTTGCTCTCTACATTTTAGATGCTATAGGGATGCAATATAAGAATTAAAATTAACCAATATGGAATCAATATTCGATTTAAGACTAGCATAATACCCATAAAAAATGAAGTATTATTTATTCTATGCATGAAAAGATTACGTATTTGAGCAATGCGCTTTTTTAACCCCCATTCCTTTTCATTTGGCCTTGTGCAGTGTGAGGTATGGCCGAGGTGTCCCCCGCTGCTTTTCCAGAGTATGGTACAAAAGGGTACACCTGGAATACTATAGTGATGATAAACCTGTTATCAGTGAATGATATTACAGTCTTTTTATGCTAGAACATTAAGTAGGACTCGAGAACAATTATACAACACCATTATCCCTTTTTGACAATAAAGTTGGAACATTGAAAATCCCCTGACCGACAATGAGATTGAATGGTGGGTCCGATGCCCCATCAGCTCCCCCCTAGCAGATGCCCTTGTGTATTGAATGTAAACAAAAGATAATGTGGGCAATAAAACTGTTATCAGTAGAAATCATTCAACTCCTACCTGCTGCTTGCTCCATCCATTCATTAACTGGATTTCACTTTGTGTCTGGAAAGTTGGTCAAACACGTACGCTGTTTGACTGCCAATATGCGTGTCGGACATTTAAATCGCAGCAGGGTGTTGTTAATTTTATATGTTAGCTTTAGCATGACAGACACCAAGGAACCAACCAAACTTTTATATGATAAGATAATAGATAGGATTGCAGAATTTATTCATTTTGAATATTACCCTTTTTTTTCTTTCTCTCTCTCTCTCTCTCCTGTCTTTTTTTTTAAACATTCAGTCTGCATTGAAAGAATTTACATTAATAAAGAAAATGCAATATAAAACAGGTATGGTTTGTCCCTCAATAGGTGCAGTCATATGATCAAATCTTTTTGGAGCATGTTGGGGGTGATTAATCAAAAAATTGGGAAAAGGGGTGATCAATGAATAATTCACTTCTCTAATCTTATTTTGTGTAGTGATCACTAAGAATGTCCGAATCAAAAAAAAAACAAACATGAATCCTGCTGATCCAAACTAAGGGATCAATTTAGCATAATTTCACATTGCAAATTGAACCTTCCATCACAAAAATTTTCAAAAACACTCCTGATGTATCAATATAGCCACTCAGCCAGACCTACTTGAAAACTGAAGAAAGCTATGTAGACATTTTCAATAAAACTGATCCACTTCAATATCATTGCTAGTATGGTTTCAACGGTTTCTCCAGATTTTTCACTTTGGTACCTGTACCTATCCAAGGTGTGGAATGGTGTAACAGTTACTGGCATGGACTATGGAGAAGTAAGTTATACTTGGGGTTCAAGTTTCAGCCAAGGTTGTTTATGTTCAGAGACCTTAGTTTATACAATAACATTATCAAAGTACATTCTATTTACTTTGAAATATTCTCTCTCACTTTTGAAAAACAAACTTGATACACCATTGAGAGAATTCATTCTAGTGAAGGAAACTCTGTACAAAACTGATCCAATCCATCTACATTGCTTTTATGCCTATAATTACATTTTTTTAGAAACAGTCAACCAAAACTGTCAACAGAGGTTTCTTCAGTTTTCAAGTTGGTCTCATTATCCGTATGGCTGGCTATGATGAAAAAAATTTTCTTGGTTTTGGAGAAATATATATTTTCCACATCAAACCTTTAACCCCTAAAAACACATACTCACTCAGCACACTCTACTGAAGATGGGAATACCTCCCGAAACATGTCTGGACCATTAACAACAAAAAAAAATATCTACAGATAAATAAACATAACTTCAAAACACTCCCGAATCTGTCTCACTCTTTACAGTTCATATTATATATATACATATATATATATATATATATATATATATATATATATATTGGGAGGTCAATTTACAATGTATGTTTATGCCGAATTGATCCCTCATTTTGTGTTCATGCTTATATTTTGGAAAAATTCTATGGACCAACAAAAGGTGGGAGAAGTAAATCATTCATTGATCCCTGTTTTTTCTAATTTTTTTTAATTCGTCACTCAAAACATGTTGCCAGAAGACCATGGCTACCTGACGGTTTCTATTGAGTGACTAATCACCCCTGTTTTAATTCGTCATCAAATATTCAAAAATGCTTTTATGCGATATTTTGGGGAAAACGGAAGCATTTATTCACAAATTAATGTTCCACATCGCCTATTTCCATTAAATGAACTTCTTAATCAGTGAATCATGAACAATTTTTTTCCTAATCAAATGAAAATACATTTCTGGATTAAATGAATTCAATGAGCCAGCAAAATCAAAATGAAAACAAAAATATTGCATTTTTAGATCCACTAAATGCATTTTCTAACCATATTTTATGAAAAGCTAGCAAGGCTACTAAGCATTGCCTTGGTTAGAATAATTCTCAGAATCGTGATTAGCTCTTAATATCATCTTGAATTTTATTATTATTCAGCAAAGCATTTTCAACCATTATTAATGAAATCTCCATAGATCCACAAATGGCTTACCTGACCAAACAGCCAAGTGGGCTACGGATTCTTCTCTCTATGCTTGTGTGTGTGTGTGTGTCTGCAGGTGCTCTTGGTCACTTTTGAGGAACTAGATCCTTGAAAATCAGCATGAGTACACCACTAAGAACATTGTTTTGTTTCGTCAAAAAGGTGCTGTTTTGGGTCACTAAGGTCGTTTTGGACCAACAATACCCAAATTATATGCATTTTTTTATATATTTTTTGATAGATCTCTTTTTTAAAGATAATTTTGGATAAGAGATCTCATTTTTTTAAAGATAATTTCAGATGGCTGATCTATTTTTAAGATGATTTTTTTTAACAGATAATTTGTCTTGGTACACATGCGGGCTACATTGATTCATTTATGTGAGTTACAGATGTTTATTTCTTGGTTTTAGTTGCTCTTCATCACTACTACTTTATAGCTGCTAGTAAACAGCAAAGATTGGAAATAAAGAATAAGCCCACATCCCTTTTAGTCTTGGGAAGCCTGCCAATGTACTGCTGCTGCTCTACCACCTGAGCTATGAAAGTCATTGGTGTAGAATATCAAATCCAAATATATAGACTTATTCTATTAGTCTTGCTTGAATGTCAGTTGTGTACTGGAATTTCAAATCTTGCTCTTAGGGTGCATCCAGTGAATGTGCTTGCATGTGGTTGGGATTGTTTTCTGATTTCTACGTTAACCCGTAACCTTCCGATAAACCTGTAGAACTGTTCTGGTTCTTCTATTTCTCAGGCCAAGAAAGAACAATTGATGAACTTGGCATTACAGAAGTATGCCCTAAAAGATGAGAGCAGCTCAATGGATTCATTTGAAAGTCACGGGTTTAGCATAGAAATCAGAAATTAGACAATCCCAAGAACACACAGATTGGCATTGCTCAAGGTGTGTATTAGAGAGGAAGCACATACAACCTTAGAGCAAGATTCAGTAACATTCCAGAACCAAATATATTAGTGCAAACCTGGAGGATACATAGCTGAAATGTGATAAGAGCTCATTTTTCTTGATTTCCAATTGATGCTGTTTACTATTAGTCATAGAGTGATGGTTGAAGTGATTGCAATAAAGAAACAAAGGAAATTATAATGAAAGCCATACTAGTCATAAACTAAAGGTGATTGACAATACCTCATCAAATAATGATAAATTTCAAATTATATTAAGAGCAAACAATGATTTTACAAATTATTCTTATCTGGACAATGTTTAGTAGCCCTGCTAGTTTCTGATAAGATATGTGGAAAGAAATCTTGTGAAGCTTAAAATACAATCATTTTGTTCTCATTTTGATCGCCACGGCTCGTCAAATTTATTTATTGCAGAAGTGTATTTTCATTCAATTAGAAAAAGGAAAATGTCCGCTCGCTGATTAGGAAGTCCATTTAATAGAAGTATGTGATGTGGAACATTAATTTGCGAATAAATTCTTCCATTTTTGGAAAGATTACATTGAATGATCTTTCAGTTATGAGATTTGGGTGTAATTTCGGAAAGATTTTCTGAGGAATCATAAAGAGATGAGGGCACACATGACAATGGTGAAAATGAATGTGTATCATCGTATGTGGGTTGGTTCAGACTTATTTCCTATATCTTTATAGTTTTATCACAATATAAATCAAAATTAAAACAGTGAGGAAATTAGCCTGAACCAACCCACGCACAATAATATCCATCTATTGTCACCATTGTTATATTTTCTATGCATCTCTCAACGACTCCTCAAAATATCCTTTGTCTCTTCCATATTATGCACTAATCTTATCTCTGAAAGGTCATTTAGATGTTAACCATTCAAACACTGTGACTTCATTTTCCTTTCTTATCTTTGGGCTGATCTATTTTCATTCAAGATTTCTTGCATATTCTCTCAATTTCAAAAATGTTAGCATTTCAATTGTAAAACTCTCACCAAAACTATTTACATGGGTTTCTCCAGTTTTTAAGTTGAGCTAGCTGGTTGACTGGCTCTATGTACAGTATCCTCCATAAATAAGTACGCCCTACCATTTTTTTTATAAAGAGTTAATTTTCTCCTAAACTAAACATAGCAAGATTTTATTATTCCTTGTGGAGCATTATTGAATCAAAACGGATATTAATAGGTACTATTTATAATCAAACTTTACAGCATTGAAACTACGTTGCCAAAAACATGAATATAAGTAAGGTTCAAAAATAAGTACATCCCAATGAAAAAAGTTAGTTTCATTCTATTTAGTGAGTATATTTTCAAACCAAACTTAATTTCTTTTCTAGTAGAGGATTTAAATAAATTTTAAAGTAAAAATAGCACACAATGTCTATATAATTCTTATGAAGACTTAGTTTTCAGTGCACAGACATTTATTCCAGAATTGGCTTCATGTGGAAAAGAACTTTCTCCTGATTTGAAGGAACGTAAGATTAATTTGCATAAACAGAACAATGGCTACAAAAAAATAGCTACTAGACTGATGTTGAGCAAAAATACTGTTGCCAAAATTGTGCTTAATTACAAGAAAAGTGGACAAGTTGGAGAAGTACGGAAACAACCAGGCTGACTGAAGAAGCTGACCCCAAGGTTAATTCATTTTATCAAGAGATTGATAGATGGAAACCCAAGAAAATTGGCTGCAGATGTGGCTAATGAAGTAAAAAAGTGTTTGCCATAAATGCTTCAATTACAAGGATCAAACGTGCCCTAAACAAGATAGACTTTCATGGACAATGACCACATAGGAAACTGCTACTGACATTGAGACGTAATCAGACTCATTTGAAGTTTGCACCGGAGAATAGAAAATTTGATGTTTTGGGACAATATACTGTGGTCAGATGAAACAAAAATCCACTTATTTGGGTCTGATGGCATCCTACAAGTTTGGTGTATGATCTGAACTGTTGAGGATCATAGTGAAAACATTACGGTCTTTGATTGTATGAGCTTTAATGGCTTGGGGTGTATGAGCTTTAATGGCTCTAGTGACCTGCATTTCATCAACAGAATCATGAATGCTGAAGATAATTCAAAATATTGAAAGAAGTTTAAGAAAGTTTAAAAGGGAAGGGTTTGCAACCAGTGCATCCGCCAAATAGTTATCTATAAAGCTGAAACATGGAACCTATCCTAAAGATTGACCAACAAACAGAGAACTGTACTACTTGTACAGGAGAAAATTGTGTTTAACATCACATGGAAGGATCACAAGACAGCACAGCATATCAGAAATCAAACAGGGTTCAGATATATCATAAAAACCATAAGAAAACTGGAATGGCAATAGGCTGTCCATGTAGCAAGTATGTCAAATAACCATCGGACATTATGATTCACAATGAAGGTCCCTAGGGATCATATGTGAAATTGAGGCTGACTAAGTAGGAAAGTCCAGAAAATACTGACTCAACGACATCCATAATTAACAGGTCTGGCAAACTTGGGGAAAATTTATGTCCAGCAAAGGATGTTGAAAGAATGATGATGATGATATTTTCTTTTAGTCAATCAGTACCCAGGTGCCTTGTTTGTAGACTAGATATATTGTACTCTATGAATTCTCATCAATCCATTTTCTCTTTGACAATTCGAAGTCAACTTGCTTGCACCAAAAAAGGTTTCTCTTCCTCCCTCTAGATACTCTTTCTCAATGCACCATATCTCCTCAGGACATAAGCGATCATGGCTCTACAACAACTTCCTTTCCATAACATGTCCATAGCAATGATTGTTCTTGGGGCGTATAGTTGAGTGGTTTCCCATGGACTTCTCCATGATTTTGAATTCAGAGTTGTCCTTTTCCTAGACTGTTTGCTTCCCAAGGCTACACAACCCAGTCTAACTCACTGTTCCACTCATGTCACGTGGGGAAAAGAGAAAGAGGCATGCTTTTCATGCGGGCATCAATGAGAAATGAAAAAAAAACAGCTTTGGACAAAGATTGAACTGTTCTCGCCAATTCCATTGTCCAAGCTATTGACTGTTCACGCCGCTCACATCACATCCCCCAAATGCAAAGAGAGCTGAAAAGGTCGTTGAGTACTTATCAATTTAAGCAGCTGAAATTATTTGCTAGAGGCTGAATTGCCTTTTTTTCCTCTTTTCCATCAGAAACTACTTTCTTCAAGATCAGTAATTCCATAATCAATGGTTGTGTTCAGAATAGATAATGGGTTTTAATAATTGTTGTTTGATAATTTAATTAGAATTCATTTGGTTCATTAGCAGAAAAACCAAAAGTAAAACCTAGTAGCCTTACCATAGCCATTTTAACTGATTAGAAAACAGGTCTGGTTAGTCGCTCAGTAGAAACCATCATGTAACCAATGTCTTTTGGCAGTATGTCATGTTGGGGTGATCAATCAAAAATTTGACGAAAAGGTGCAAACAACAAATAATTCACTTCTCTTGCCTCTTGTCGGCCAGTGGTCAGAGCAAAACTCAAAAATTTTCAAATAGCAAGCGGGAATGCTGCCGGACACAAACTGAGGGGTCAAATTAGTATAAGCTTTCATTGCAAATTAAACCCCCTCACTAAAAACCTATATGGGGGGGGGTTGAAAAATTTTTTTTTTCGAGGCATAAGGAGTAAATGTTTAAATATTCAGCCGTCTCATTCCATTGGTATGGCCTATACATGTGATACACAAATACATAACCAGCTAGCAAGCCAGCCAGCTACACCCACATAAAAACTGAAAAAATGTTGACAGTTTTGGTTGACGGTCCCTTATTCATATCTTTTCCCTACTGCTACGTTCTTTTCTGTACATTCACTAAATTAAACTGCTTAACATCAGGTAGAATGTAATTTATTCCAATGACGTAACAGTCTAACCTTGTAAACCATTTTTTCTACTTCTCAAAGCAGTGGCTTGCAAACTTTAGTTATTTGGTAAAGTAGCTTCACGATTCTTAGTGTCTGAATATACGAAGTACAACCAAAAAGTTATTTTTGCTATTTGTCTGTATTCCTGTCGTTAATGACTACTTAATTTTTCCGCTCCAGACTCGCTGATGACTTATCTTTTCAAAAATCGTTCTCATTCTAAATTGAAACTTTTATTCAATGACAGTAGAAATAATTGAAGCTTAAACATCTTGAAATTAAAAGTATTGTTTCAATCCCCCCCCCCCCAAATAATCTAAAAACAAGAATATGATTTGCGAGAAACAGTAACTGGAATTAAATTTTTGAAGGAAAAGCACAATACCTTTCTTTTCAAATATTTTTAGAAGCACCTAATTATTATGAAAGTAATTCTAGTTCAACCTATGACCTTGCATGTCACTGGGGTTCCTCTACTTCACATTTCTCAAGTCAATGGGACTTACTTGGCAGTGCCCATCTCTTCTCCAAGTAACAGATGATGAGTTGAACTGATTACATGGTACCAGCATCAAGATGTAACTCCTGACCTAATCTACTGAAAGAAAGGAAACCTGTCTGCCTTAGGGGCTTCAGCTCCTGGTTTGGAATCAGTTATCTATTTCCTAGAGTGGTTGCCAGCCAAGGCTGGAGAGTCGAGTTTACCTTACAATTTACCTATAGCTAGGGGCACCAAGCCTGGAAGGCCCAGCCTACCCAACTATTTAACCATAGCTTGAAGAGGAGTGAATTCATGCCTCTTCCAGAGGCATTAGTATGAAGTGAACATCAACTGTCTCAGCTGGAATCTGTTCATTGATCCTATTTTCTGTGTTGTTGGCCATTTAGCCACATACACTTACTTAAAGCAAGCTTATTGCTTTTTTTTACTTTTTTCTCTTTTAAATTCAATAAACAAGTTATACCCCTATGTTTGTCATGGCTTCACCCATCCCTGCTTGGACTACACATATCACGTTACTATCAACCCTGATATGTGAAATAGGTTTAGAAGGGACAAGCACTCAAACTGGTGTCACTCACTTCATCCTGTGCTATTCTAACCATAGCTAGCAGGAGAATTGGATTCATGCCCTTCCCAATGACATTAGTATGAAACAAACATTAACTGTCTCAGACAGAGTTTGAACCTGGCCTACCAAGTTTGTTTGACATACCAATACCCGCTCTGCCAAAATGCACCCCCCTCGTTTTTAGCTGTTCATCTTTTATTCTCTTTTGACATGGTAGCAACTGGCTTCCATTTTTGTTTATTCACGCGTGAATAGGCCACACAAGTTGCAGCAGGTGAAATGACTATGTAGAATGCTTTCTTTCTTTACTTTTTCCTTTCTCCTTCTGCACACTCAAAGACAAAATCAGCAAAGCCATTTTCACACAAAATTTTATTCAAACACAAAACACTTCATTTTTTTTATCTTCTTTTTATTTCTTTTAATAAAATTTTCTAAGCCTTTTGACTCCAAGCTCAACATCTGACATGACAAGACGGATAATAAATCTTGCGATATTTTCCCCATTTTGAGCACGGATCTTGAACTGACTTCTTGAATTGGATTCAGCTGTATGATTTGTTTTTCTTCCTTATTTTGTTCATTTGTAATGTAGAGCTCAACTTCTTGATTTGCCATGCCTGATCTGAATTGGTGGCTCAAGTGATTGTATCAATAAAAGAGAAACTCTTCTTTAGTATCATTGTTGCTTTTTGATCTTTTATAAAATGATACCAAGTTGAATGACAACATGCAGCTGTTGCTTTTGTGTGTAAGAAAAGGAAAAATATAGAATAAATCTATCAATTGAATTCACATATTAATAATAATAATAATGATAATCATAATCATCATCATCATCATCATCTCTGAAAATGGAAATGGTTACCATTCTGTAAAATAGCATGTCATTATTTGATAAACTGTTATACAGAGTAAGAATGTCAACACCATAGGTTCACCATTTTGTGAATTCTTTTTGGCTGGCTGGCTGGATAGTTGATAGGTCAGCCAGAGTCGGAGATGACCTAAATTCTCCTTTTTCTTTTTGCTAGTATCCAATCAGATAGGTGAGAGAACAATTCTTATTCTTGGTGTGAAAACCGCTTACCCTTAATCTTACTCTATCAGCAGAGAGGCATTGAGTACCATTTTTAAAGTCTTTGATAAGACTCGGCCTATGACATCCGGTATTCCCAGACAGTCATTGATCTAGATTATAAACAAGCACAATGTTGCTTAGCTATGGTGATCTTACGGGAACTGTTGTTGTGTGTTAACTTGATAAAAATTCAATAGTCGTGTCTTGTTCATCTCAATAAATTCAAGCGAAATCCATTTTCTTACCTTCTGAATTTTTCTGTAATTTTGCAAAGAAATATTCTACATTTGATTGATTGCACAAGATAAAATAATGAGCTGTGTGAACCTTGAATACAATTCTAGGATTTCTATAACATCGTACAAAAGTGACACTGGCGTCTTTTGCATCAACCATATAGATAAATGCCTAAGTTATAGCTATAGAGATATAGAAAATCAATGCACAGCAGATTAATTGCTGATCTGACAACTTTCATCATCAGCTACAAATTATGATGACAGTATGTGTTGGGCGATCAACTAACTGTGGTAGGACACAGTCACTACTCTTGATTAAGATTATGGCCATTGTAGAACAGTTGAAACTAATAGAGTTTGACAATTAGGATGAGTATAAAAAGAGTATATATATATATATATATATATATATATATATATATATATATATGCACATGTGTGTGTGCATAGAGTGTAGAAAGCTTTAGATTTTTAAACTCTGAATATATAAAAAAAAAATTATTTCCCCATATTTTATGTCATTTCAGTTAATTATTTCCCAATAATCTATTACTGTATGTGAATTTTTCTGGTCGGGATAATCAGTTGTTTACCATGTAATTGTTTCAGGAATTTAAAAGCAAAAGAGTTATTTTTATATGGCTCCCCAACAGTGTTGATCAAACACCACCTCCCCTCAAACTATGATTTTATTTTATAGCTTTATTTTATTATTTTGAGGACAGCCTCATAATACAGTTTGTTATTTTATATAGTGTATTATCATGAGGTATTGTATATGGATTTTATTACACATCATTTAATTTTTTTAGACAATAAGTATAACAATAGGCGTGACTTGTTGTTCATGTCACTTCTATTGAGTGTTCACCAATGTGAATATTGAATTTGCTGTGTTAGTTTTAATCTTAGACTACGTGCAAACAAACTTACAATATCATCTTTCAGAATATCAACTATTTAGAAAAACTTTTTTGAGTAGATTTTCTACCATCATATTCAGCCAGAGAATTCGACAAAATGTCGTAAGATCACTAACCTTTGACTTGATTATCCACATCTTACATCACCTGATTACCATCAATATCATGATTTCTTTTAACTAAAATAGCCTTATACATTTAGTTGAGATATAACGAAATAGCATTCTAACAGTTAGTAGCATGTGTATGGCCTATTCTGTATATACATAGGTCTATATATCAAAAACTGTGGGAGCAGTTACATGGTAAACAACTGATTATCCCAAAAAGAGAAAAATTATGCATTGTACTAGAATAACAAACCATATAGAAAGCATGAGAAAATCATTGAAGAAAATAACATAAATTGCATTGACAGATATTGGGAAATAAGTGACTGTGGTGACACAAGATCTTTTTGAAAAGTTTTTTAATGTTCAGTGTTTAGAGCTGTGAAGCTTTCTAGACTATATATAGTACACAGTGATGAATATATATAGTAACAGTGATGAACATTCTGATGTTATAATTAATGTTGTGTGAGCTTGATATTCAGGACTTGCACTAAGAATAGTCTTATGCAATGCATAAATATTCATGCATGCTTCTGTCACACTTATCTCAGTTTATTTCTTTTTTTCTGTGTCTTTTTTTCTCCACATATATAAATGTGTGTGCGTATGTGTTTCTGTATGTGTGTGTGTGTGTGTATCATTGGTCTATACACACTTTATTTGCGCAATTAATTCCTTTGCTCTGTTTCTGCATAGTTATCTACTTCCGACCCAACCAGCATCCCAATCTCACCACCTGGCAACTACATTTGTTTCTCCTGAGGCTAACATGCAAACAACGTACCACAACAATATAATAGAAAACAATCAAGTACCACCCTCCTACCCAAACCCACCATCCTACCCACCAAAGTAAATAAAGAGAAAGACAATACTGAAGATACCTAATGCAACTATTGAGAAAAATAACTACTTAACAGTAAGAGAAACCGATGCATGATTTGGTCGGACTCTTTAAATGATTCTCTACCAAGCACGGGACGCATGGGATGGTCTTGCACAAAGGGGTGACATCACAAAGGAGTTATGAAAATACGGCATTGAAGGAGTGATAAAATGAATAGTTAGGGTTAGGGTTCGGGGTTGGGATTATCTACTCCTAAGTGAAGAAGTTGGAGAACTTAATCTGTAACTGTTCCATTTAAGCATAAGCACAACTGAAAGCTGACAACTTCTTTATGGTTTTTGATAGGCACTTCAGAAGCAATGACTTGATTGTCATTTCAATTCCTGTTTCAGAAGAAGTATTTCTAAAACAGTACAATTGATTCAGGTGCATTTTATACTGTCACTTTGTTACTCCAATAATCATGTCACTCCTATGAAATTGATCACCAAATTATCACTCCTTTGTTATGTCACTCTCTTGTTATGTCACTCCTTTGTTACAAATAGACACATTGAACAAATTAGCTCGGTTACAAGTATACCCCATTTACATATATAAATATAATTATAAATTGCGTTTTACTATATATTATTTGGCCGAGAAAATGTAAACAGAATAAACAATTAGAGAAAATAAGGCTGCTGTAGATGTACATTCACCATAAGATGACAGCATAGAGTTTCAAAATGACATAGTACAATTTATGATTATTTCTGTCAGATTATGTATGAATTTTTTAATTGTATAAACATACACATATTCGGGAATTGAGAAATACATTAAGAGTATAAAACAGATATGTTGTGGGAATACATCATATTTCTATTTATTCAACGATATATATATATATATATATATATATATATATTTGTATATAATAATCACTACTAGCCACAACAGACCAGTTTGATCACTGTTGTTGGGTTTAGGTTATATATGTGTTCTGGAATTTATATGTATCTATCAATACAGACTTTGCCAGCCATAACCATCCATAGTAGAAGCCTGAAATTTTACACCCACTTTCTTAATGAGTAGGGGAATATTCGTTCATTCTTCTAATCCCCCCAACCCCTAAATAGGTCCCTTAGCGTGTGTCCAGCAGCATTCATTATTGCTTTTTGAAAATTAGTAAATTTTGGTGATCATAGCCCAAAAAAGGCAAAAAAAGTATCTAATTCACTGATCACCCCTTTTTCCAATTTTTTGATTAATCTCCTTACCAAGTAACTAAAAGGTGTCTTTTATTCTTTTCTAATCATATATTTATAAATCAAAGCTTATAGGACATATTTTCAGCAGGGTAACTTAATTTCACCCCACCACTGCTTGATTTACAAGGTAAAAAGAAGCATATATAGGTAGTGGTGATTTACAATTTTCCTTAGAGTCCTCTGTATACATATATATATATATATATATATATATAAATCTGTATAATAATTGAGCCATCCAAAGACAGCTGTTTCGTTGTATTACAACTCTTCAGGGTGGCTATAGACTATCCAATATCCCATCCAGTACCATGTGGTAAGATCAAAACCTTCGCTTCAGACCAAGAGGCTAGTATTTCATATATATATGTATATATATATATGTATATACATATATATACATATATATATATATATATATATATATATATATATATATATATATATATATATTCAAGTTAAAAAGTACTTGTTACTTCTGTTAATGAAGTTGGAGAGGTATATACCCCATGTCATTTTCTCTACCTGTCCACAATATCACTGAAAGTTCCCAAGGAATTTCAGTGAAATTTTGTGGAATGAACTACAGAAGAAGTTATTAAATCCTTGGGGAAAACCCCTGTAATCTTTACAGTTACCTCCTCTACATCATAACTATATGTCCACACTACGCAATATTTCCGAAATTCCTCAAAGAATTTCATCAAATTTTGTGGTAGGGTCGGTGACGGGCTATGCAAGAAGTGATTAAATTTTACAACAGAGCCATGCACAGTCACCTGCCCTTCATTGTAGTTATGTCACCACCTCACAATGTGTGACAATGGTCTTATCAGAGGTATGTGCCCTTTGAGTACTTTTGAGTTAATCATAGTTTCATTAAATACAAAATAACAGTCCTACATCAAATCCCACCACTTAATTGTAGCATCAATCTCCAAGATAGTAAAGAGTAGGAAGAGGAATAAGCCGATGATTGTGATAATATTATAGTTTTACAGACATGCAACCACTTGAGCTACGATAGCCCCCGCGACTGGCAGAGAATCAAATCTCACCACTTAATCTTAACCTTTATTCTTCCGATCACTCAAGGAGGAGATAAGAAATGGTTCATCACTAATGACTCAAATAACTGATTATCAAGCTAATAGTCGCCTCTAAAAGACATAATCTTGTAACAGATTATCAAAATGTTGAGTGGGGGAGAATCAATGGAACAGTCAGGGTGGGGTTAGGATAATGCTGAGAATACAGAAGTATGTTAGTGAGATGAAAATCACTATTGGCATCCTCTGGTATAACGCAGTTTGTAGTCGATTGGTGGAACTCAACATTTTACGAACATGTATTTTCATGTCCTCATCAAGAAAACTGTGAATGAAAAAAAAAAAATTGTCCCCATTGCAATCCATTAACGTATAATTGTGTCTTACTCATAATTTCTTTGATTTTGTAAAAAAAACAACCCCTTTGTGAACTTGTAATTGACTTTTGAATATCCATAGCTCAGTTATAACACAGTTGTCTTTTGTGGATCTGAACACTTATGTTACAAAGGGGGACCACTGCGTGTATCACCTGTAAAATAAGCTTGTTAGTCATCACTCTACAGGAGGCATCCTATTCATATACAAGTATGAATCACAGGGTCAGTAGTCAACACTTAGTTGTCAGCTGACCTTTAATCTGGAGAATGTCTCGCTGTCTGCAGCAATAGCCACTTTAACCCACCAAGTGACACTAAGAAGACTGAGTTACATTTGTCTCAATGGAATGGCATATGAAGATTTATATCCAGAATAATGATGAGTAGGAAGAAGAGTAGGTTCTGATTGTGATAATAATGATGACAAGGGTTTTACAGTCCCATTACCACTTGAGCTACGATAGCCCTACGGCTGGAAGAAGATCAAATCTAATCACTTCATCTCCACATTCATTTTTCCGATCCCTTGGGGGTGGGGAATAAGATAAGGATGTGTTCATTACTGATGACACCAGTAACTGATAAAAGACGTAATCTTATAACAGATTATCCTAATGTTGAGTCGGAAGGGAATCATTGGAAAAGCCATGGATCAGGGTAAGGAGAATGATGAAGATATAGGAGTGGGGGGGGGGGATATTGTTTTCTTTTACTTCCTGGCTGATATCTTCAGGAAACAAAAGAATCATGACGGAAGTTCTTGGTATCAGAAAATTTTTAAGTTATACGTGGAGGACAAAGGTACAATGATCCCAATAAAAATGCATGGCGGAAGAAAGTAGACCAATAAAACAAATCTCCATAAAATCCTCAGAAGGAGAAATTAACCAAGGGATTACTTTAGTTTGGCAAGCTATCAGTAGAGCAAGGTCAACCTTCAAGAAAAAGAAAATCCCATTAGTTCTGAAAAGAAGGGTAAACAACCAATTCATCCTTGAGTCAGTCACTTATGGAGCTGATGCATGTAACTTTATCCAAAGATTGACCTTCAAACTAAGAACCATGCAATATGCCTGAGAGAGAATTATGCCCAACATCACATAGAGAAATCACAAGCAGGCACAATGTATTCAACTTCTATACAGCCAATCTCATCAAAAATGATCATCTGAAAAAGGTAGCTGGCAACTGTCAAAATGCATCAAAACATGTCCACGTGATAATACAAATTGATGGCATGCTGAGTTGGGGGGGAATCATTTGAAAAATAGAAAAAAGGGGTGATCTATCCAAAAATTACCTCTTTCCACTTTTGTTGGGTTGTGATCATAGGACAAAACTCTGAATCAAAAAGAAAAAGAGGCGTGAATGAATGGACCAATTTAACATCAACTTACATCGTAATTTGAAACCCCCACTAAAAACCTATCTTTGGAAGGAATTTTCAAAAACAAAAAAAAGGTTTTTTCCTAGATATAATGAGTAAATGTTTGAATTCTCATCCATTTACTTCCAATGGGGCAAACTATATACTTGATAGATAGCCTGCCAGACAGACTCACTTGAAATATGAAGAAACCTATGTTGAAATCAACTATGTTAATGTTGACCATATTGGTTAATGGTTTCAAATAAAAGGGTTACTTATTATAATCAAAGAAGATAACTATCGGATAATATAAACAAATATTCACAGAAAAATACATGATATTAATATACCAAGGATTCTACTGAAATTAACTTTTCATGATCAAACGTTACATCATCCACTAAAAATACCTTGATGATTACATTAATGAGACTACTACAGACCACAGCACTATAAAGGTCTGAATGGATACTGAGGAGAGTACTGGAAATATGAGATCTATAACCTCCAGTTGTTAGTAATAGGTTAACAACCTGGACAGATGCATAATGGAGACCCTGCTAACCACAATACTGCTGTGATATCTTAGGACGATATGAGAGGAGGGCTGGAGACCTGAGGAGACTTACTGTCACTCAGCCTTCAGTGTCAACTTCCAGGATACTTGAGGAAACTTACTGCCCAGCAGCTGGTGTGAAAATTCAAATAATAATTATGATATTCTGGGATGGGGCCTTAGTGATAGCCTCTAGTGCCAGGTTCTGACATATGGTGATTGCTTTGTATCTTGTTCAGCAATCAGATGATGTTGCATAGAAATCTACATGAGGGTCGTAAATAATTTCTTCTCCCCCTCTCAGTTTGTCCAGGTGTTTTTTTGAATGCATTCAGGCTTGGCACCTTCACTATTACTTCTAGAAGATCGTTCCACTGATCAGTAACTTAACGCTTGAAAGAGAATCATCGGATATCTTTCTTACAGTTCTCTTAATATGTATTGAACTTGTGACCTCTAAATCTGTGATCTGGTAAGTCACAAGATCAAAAATGGAAGAATTTTTGCATTGCACTTCCATCATAAAAAACTGTGTGATAACTTGAACATTTTAATCATATCACCTCTGTATCTATGGTTGCGTAATGTCGGTAGTCTCAAAACCAGTAACGTCTCCTGCTAGAACAAATTTGCAAATCCAGGATTCAATTTTGTTGCTGTTTATTTTCAGTTATCATCATTTGTTTCTTCTTGTAAGGTTTCCGAACTGGTGTTCCATACCCTAAATGTGGTCTTAGCATCAACGTGAGAAAACTTTGAACATATTGATGTCAAAATACATAAAATTTATTAGGATTATACCTACCTCTGAGTAAGCTTTTTTTACAATCCTTGTGATGTGTTCATCGAAGTTTAATTTGCTATCAAAAAATATTCATAAGTCGTTCTCTTGCTCAACCAATTTTAACCTTGTTGTCTCCATGTTATAACAAATGTAAGTAGAAAGCTTTTTTTCGATTCGGCCCAACCTGAATTAATCGTCATCTATCCAGGTGAAATTTCAGAAGCAAGTATTGTAACCAGTTGTATAATTAGTCCATAGTAACACATTCGGAAAAATATTAAAAAATACAGCCATTGTGGCCAGTAGCAGGCTATCAATTATATTGTCATAAATAATTTGTTGAACAACTGTAGCCATCAAAGATGGCAAAGGTTCTATTCTTTTTTTATATGTGCTAGTGCTTATTCATTAGAAATACTTGATTATCTATTTCATCATTCTTATTGATTTTTCATTCTTAACACTATCGCTGAAATAATTGCATTACAGTTTATGTCTATTCGTAAAAGAAAATATCATTTAATGTGGTTTAAAATAGATGATTAAAAACATGTTGTTATCCAAGTTTTATATATCCATGGTTATACTTTGACTTAGGCTTGGCTTGCAAATCCAAAAGTCATTGCCAATCTGGCTAAGTTCCCGAAAAGTCTGTGCTATAAAGGAATCGCAGGTAGGAGTCAGAAGTTTATGATCACCATAGAATCAAATCCAGTCTTAGGTCCTTTAGGGCTGGAAATTCCTAACAATCAACCTGAGCATAGTGCCTGGGGATCTATTCCTCATACACACCTCTCTGTTGCACTATGTGGGATAGGGTCAGGCTAATTCTAATGTCTACAGCAAAAGCCATGGAAATCGTGCAGTTTCTGGATGACGCATAAAGTGTCATTGAAATGTGTCTGTGTCATATTTTTCCTTCATGGGAAGACACATATCTAGGTTGGTAAAGGGTAAGAGGAGGAATAAGTTGACGATTGTAATGATGATGAGGATCACGGTGATGCCAAGATTTTTACAGGGGAAAAGGCAGATAAAACTGTGAGACACAATTTTTGTTCCTGGGTAGTGAGTGTTATTTTTTTGATTGTTTATATTTAAAAAAGTATAGACAATGGCTTTGCTTTTAGGACCAGGATTGTAATATTTGTATGTAATTGTTTTTCTTATTTTTTATGGGGAAAAATGTGCAAATTCAGCTGCTGTTTGATTGGAAATAAGTAGATTTCAAATTGTCAATGTTCTGGTTGTAAGAGCTAAGTTAGAGGAGAATGATAGACATTTTCTATACTTTTTAGATGTTATCAATGAGAAAAAATAACATTTATTACTCAGAAACAAAATAATGAATAAGAACTCGCTATCACAGTCTACAATTGAATGTAGCATTGAAATTTGGAGTCAAGTCAAAGAATTCCATTCAAGGAATAAGTATGGCCTGAAAAATTTTTTTCACAAAAATCAAAAAAAACATTTTTGTCAATTGAAAATTGTCAACTGAAAATTTTAAAATTTACTCCTTATCATATCTGGAAATAAAGTTTGTTTTTTTAAAATTCCACCCTAGATACGTTTTTATTGGAGGTTCAATTAACAGTATAAGTCTTTGCTAAATTGGTCCCTTACTCTCATCTGGCAGCATTTACGTTTTCTTTTTAGAAATTTCAGACGTTTTTAGTAATCACTTCCCATCAAAAATGTCAATTTTCACCTCCGCACACAAGATGGTATAACCAGAAGCATTGGAACGCATAAACAAATTAATAAACATATCAGAATAAGACCCTCCAAAAGGACAAAAAAGCTTTTATTTCAAAAATTTCAAAAATTTCAAAAATTTCACATTTTTAGAAGGAGTGGAGTATTGATGCCAATTTTCGAGTTTGTAGACAAAACGTTATGGCCAGGAATGCAGGAACAAAAAAACAAACACTCAAACACATGCATTTATGAAAAAAAGATAGAATCTTTCTTCATCTTTGATGGCAATGGTTGTTAAATTGCACTGTGTAATAAGTACCAAGGTGAGAAGAGAGAGGAGTTGAAGGAGGATTATAATGGGGGTGCTTATGCTTTCAAAAGTGAAACTAAACATCAGAAATTCATACTCAAGTTCTATAGTCTGTGCCCAAATTATATCAATTAGAAACCATCAACTAAGACTTTCACCTAAACTATGAACTTGGGTCTCTTCAGTTTTTAAGTTGATCTGTCTAGCTGGCTGAATGGCTCTCTCGCATATGCAAGCTGAAAATTTAAATACTCACTTACCATTATATCTAGAAATAAGAGTTTGTTTTTTTTTTCAATTCTCCCCAAACAAGATTTTAGTGGGGGTTCAATTTACAGAGTAAGTCTTTGCTAAATTGGTCACTTAGTTCCAACAAGCAGCATTCATATTTGCTTTTCAGAAAATTCAGATACTTTTAGCTATCGCTACCCATCAAAAGGTGAGAGGAGTAACTTATTCATTGATCCAGCTCTTTTTCTGATTTTCTAATCGATCACCCCTAACATGGCATGCTGCCAAGAGACATTGGTTACATGACTGTTTCTTTTGATTGACTAACCAGGCCTGTTTTTATTTAGCCTAGTTGAAGAGTTTTTCTATAACAATAAAGAAATGGTGGTTGATATATAAACCAGCTTGGTTCAAACAAAAAAACCTGAATAGTAAATGTTTAACTTTATGTGAGATCTATGAGAAATATATAAGTAGCAAAGGCATGAACTCAGAAAGTTCTTTGACGAAACCATTTTGTACAAACATTGTGGCAGAAAATATTCATAATGTTTGTGGTGAGAGTAAGGATAGTAATAAGTAAATGAGCAGTGCCCTTACACTGTCTATGGCTTCACCCTTCTCTGATTGAACTGTGCATATTACATTACTTTATACTCGGCCCATTTGCAATATGTGTTAGACTTAGAGACGACAAACACGCCAAGTGATGTCACTCTATCCTGGGGTATTTTAGCTGGGGGCAATGGGTGGATTTATGCCTTTCCTAGAGACACAGTACAAAGTGATTACAAACTGTCCAAGGTGGAGTTTGAACTTGCCTCGCCGAGTCCATTCTTTTAGCCGTTATCCACTCAGTGACCGCTTACCACTCAAAGATAGTAGCAATCGCTATGATAATGATAATATTCTAGTTTTACAGTAATGCTGATAAGAGTTTTAGAAGACGATGGCTGGAGTCATGATGTCTGCAATATCAGGAACGATGGGGAAGCCTTGCCTGAGGTGAGAATTTGCTTCAGCACAATGAGATTACCTGGCCTTTGTTCGATGGCACAGGTGAGATGAGTTTAAGGTGTGACCCATAGCAATGGCTACGATAGATGCCAGTATTCAACAGGAGCCTCTGAAAATGAAGCCAAAAGTAACAGAAATAAAAGAAAACTTCACTAAAATAGTAAGAAAGAATAATGCCTCAGGAAATTTTCAAAAAGATCTACTTAAGCAAATTTTTTTCTAAAAGTTTTATTTTTATCTATTTATCATCTTTTTTTTTTTCACTCAGTCACCCTATATATTGCCCATGGGCAACTCTACGTATAGGGTTAAAGTAATTTCAGGTTCATGAGATCTTTATTAACCCTGGATTTGGAAAAACGGATATTATACCCTGCTGGAAAGCACTCTCGCACAAATTTGTTCCACAAAACAGCCATTTGGGGAAAGAAGATGTTTGAGTGGAAATTGTAACGGGTATTTCATTATGATAGGAAGTCACTGGTTGGTGGGAATTATGAATGGATTTTTTCCTTTTATTTTTATTGTCATAAACTGTCACAAAATACAAGCATTCCTAAAGCAATTTTTCTTTTTTTTTATTCGTAATGATGAAAAACTAGAAACTACAGAGCAAGAAAAAGACTTTGGCATAACCATCAAATCAAAACTCCAAATCCATAACTATAGATCAAAAATTAGTAAAAAATAAACTGGAATAATAGGAAGCCGATTTGATTTTCTTGATATCAAAACATTTGAAATACTATAGGTCAAATATAAAGAGCTCCTAATTAGAATATGCAGTGCAAGCGTAGTTCCCTCATTGCAAAAAAAGGTACAAAAGAATTGAAAGATATCCAGAGAGGAGCAACAAAACTTCTTCCAGAACTAGAAAGCTTCCCCAATGAAAAAAGACTTAGAAGATTAATACTAAGCACGAGAAGAAAGGAAGATAGGAGGAGAAATGATTCAAACATTTAAAATAATAAAAGGCATCGACAATATCCAAACTGAAAAAGATGCTTTATGATGAATAAAAGTAATAAATATATATACAAAGAACATTGCATAAAAAATCCAAAAAGAGAATTCTTCTCACAAAGAGTTATCAACAATTGGAACATACTAATGGATCAAGATCCTGGAATGAAAGAAGCTAAAACTGGATAGTTTTAAAAATGAATATGATTATTACACAAGCAATAAAGAAAGCTTTGAAAAAAGAAGAATAACAAAACTAGCAAACAGAAAGTGAGATACAAACATAAATATGTACAAAAAGTTTCACTCTCTATACATCTGATCTATTTTAAAGATAATGCTTAATGTCCTATCTTGTAGGAAGAACTTCAATATGGCTAATACTGTCACAGTCTTTGTCTATAATTTTGAGAAGGGTTAATATCATTCCTAGATTTGTTTGAACAACTGATTTCATTCTTTTTGATATTCATGTTGAATGCCATTTTGGCTGATCCATTCCACAGTTTTTTTCTTCGGTGTATAACATGTATGGAAAGTAAGGATCTTGTGTATATTGTATGTATGAAAGTGAGGATCTCATGTGTATAACAAGTATGGAAAGTGAGGATCTCATGTGTATAACATGTATGGAAAGTAACAATCACATGTGTGTAGCATGTATAAAAAATGAGGATCTCTTTTTTTCTCAAAGCCTCCATTGGGTATTGTTGATTCTAGAATGTAGAATCGCCACTCAGAGTACACGCTCGATTTGACTGGACACATCATAGCCATTTCTTTGTATATAATCGGGTTGTGTTAACAGGGTACTTCTGAGTTTCCTCCCTTGTATTGGATAATCTGTTTTGCTTTTGATAAAACAACCCTGGTATATGAAAAAAAATGGACATAACATGTCCAGTTAAATCGAGCATGTGCTCTGAATGCTGATTCCATGTTCTTGAACCAACAACCCCACACAAAGGCCGGAGGGTACTCGGCCAAAATGTTGTGAGAAAAATGAACATGAAAACGAGGAAAATATTCTAATCATATCATATACAATGATTACAACACCCCATCTAAAAAAATTCTGACAAGAATGTCTGGAATTGAGTTAAGCACGCTATATAATGTCTCCTGGCTATTACGGTTCCCACTTAATTAACTTGCATCTAATTCCAATCAGCATTTTGGTTAGATGACTTATGTCCCTCCAAGCAAGTATAGTCCATAGTAGTATGACACATCACAATACCATCTCTGCTCAGTGAGACCTAACACCACTGGTGTATGATGTTGGCACCTGATAGTAAGGTAATTAGTGCATTTTGCTGCACGGGTTTTACTATATCACAAACAGTGTTGCCAACTCAAAAAAAATTTTTGTGCCAAATCGATTTTGAAAAAGTGTCAAAAAGCACCAAGATGTGCTAAAAAACACCATTAGCCTTTTTATAGCCATTTTTAATTGCTTTTCAATGTCATTTTTAATACCTTTTTACAGCCATTTTTAAACTCCAAGATTAGATTTGTCTAAATTGACTAACAAATAGCACTAAAAATGTTCAACTTTAATGCTGCCAAGACAAGAAATGCACTAAAAGAACTCAATTCACAACTCTGTCTTGGCCAGCTCTTTGAATTTTGTGATATGAATGAAATAGGTAGAGGAGACAAGTAGTACAAGTGATTTTATTCCCTCCACCATACACTATTTACCTATAGGCATTGGTACCAGTCTCAGTTTCAGTCATTGGTCAAAGACTTTTCTCCCTGGTGGATGATTTCTTAAAAAATTATTAAAAAGGAAATTGCCACATTTGGAGAGTGAAAATAGCTACTATGAGCTAAGTGAGAGGCTACACACAGAAATTGCAGAAAACGACACGTGAGACACGAAGGAGAGAACTCTAAGTTATAAAAGTTGATTTGATTTTAATCTACCAAATTCCATCAGAGTTTTACTATTTTGGAGAAGTCATTATTTGTTGTGCTGGTGCCATGAAAAGTCTTTCTTTACGAATGAATCAGAAAAGCTTAAAATCAATTTTCAAAAGATATATATATTACTTACCATCACAGTCAATAATTAAACAACATAGAAATTCAAAATTTTACTCCCCCCCATAGGTTTTTAGTAGGGGTTTTAATTTGCATCTTGGCCCTTGTTTTCTTGAAAATTCAGACTTATTTAGTTTTCACTGACCAACAAAAGGCAAGAGAACTAAATTATTCATTGATAAACCTTATTTCCAATTTTTTAATTGATCACCTCCAACACTGTATGCTACCAAAAGACGCTTACTCTTTAAACTCTTCTGAATTGGTTGTTACTATTTGCTGCGAAACTCTGTGTATAAGCTGATAATTTGGCTCTAAATTTTGATTTCCAAGTCAAGGCAGTCAAACACTGTTGTCAACACAAAAAGATTTGTTGCACTTAATTGACCTCAAAAAAGCTTTAAAAGTACCAAAAAAACACTGCTTTCACTTTGGGTGGCTAAAAAGTTTCAAATTATCTAAAATAACACTAAAAATTGGCTAAAAATAGCACGAGGTGTTTATACTGCCAAAACATGAAATGTACTAACGCAAATAAAGATCTCCAAAACACGTTCTTTTTCTAAATTTACCGGTTCACACAGTAAGTAGCTTCCAGATGAGATATGCAGCACTAATCTATTCCATCATGTTGAGGCTCTGATTCAACATGACATCTTATATTTTAAAATGATTTCTGGCATAACTTCTATTTATTTTATGTTATAATGACCCAGTATAGAGCTGTTTCATTTAGCCCTGCATTTTAGTGCAAACCAAGGTACTACCATACATTGTCCCGGTCCTGTGAAGACCAATTAAAATCCTCGGAGGAAGCCACCTCAAGTAATCAGTCCGTGTAAATAGCTTCTGTTAATGGTGAGAGCAAAGAGAATACAGGATTAAATCTATTTTTAGTCGAAAGAAACGAGCCAAGGTGAGAAAGGCATCGATGAACAAGCGGATGGTTTTGTGGCTACAGTTGCTGCTTGTCCTCTCCTCATAGAACAGGTGCCATTGCCCACCTGGTAAAGAATATCACACCTTTAAACCATTGTATATGTTGTGTTGAATTGGTGAAATTGCCAATTTAGCAAAATTTTAACTTTTTTCTTAAAAAAATAGATAATAGATAAATTTGAACTTGTGTAAAAAAAAAACTCCATAAAAGAATGAATATGGTCAGAATTAATTCCATTATGACATCACTGACATTTCCCACAGGGAAACATCTAAAATAGAGTAAAAAACATCTAGAAACATCTATTCTGGAGGATGTAAATATCATATCCATTGGAAAACATCTTAAATAGAGTAAAAAACATCTAGATACATCTATAGATCTCTTAAAGTAAGGCCCCCCAAAATAAAAGTATTTTTAGAATGGGTCTAGTGGAGTACTGATGCCAATTTTCAAATCTGTTGACAAAACAGTATGTCCTGGACTGCTGGAACACATAAACACATAAAAAATAGTATCCTTTTACAATCTTTGATGGAGACAGTTAAACAATTCATAGTTTTAATTTTATCAAAACAAGGATACCAATAACAATTTTTTTTTTTACAATCAAAAGTTAGTGAAATCAAACTTTTTTACAAAAGATAAGTGAACACACTGTTATAACTTTTTAAACAAAAATGTATGTAGCTTTAATATGACTAAAAGTTTATTTGATCAAAACGAAGAAATAAAACAACTATATTTTACAATTAAAAATTTATGTAATCAAAGTGAAAGCAAACTTTTATTTGCAAAAAATAGTTAGATTTCATCAATTACTTAATTTCACTGATTTAGCATAATATTCACTAGGAAGAGCTATCTTAGAAGAATTGACTTTATTAATTTTAGCAACTACAGACCTTCTCCTTTACAACATGAGAGAGCCAACCACGTTATAACTGTGCAGAGATAACCAATCACCAATTTAGCTATTTTGTAGCTAGATATAGCTTTTTTGGAATTAGTTGATATTTTGTGGTCCTCTATCCATCTGCGTTATATCGAAAACTACGCTATAGCGAATGAGGGAAGTCTATACTCACCTACATCTTTGGTTTTTTGTCATTTTATTGAGATTAAGGTGAAGAGTAGTCAAAATTAATACAATGGGTTAAAATAATTAAATTATGAAAAATAAATAATAAATTGATTTGAAGAATCTGTCGCTAGATTTTGTTTCAGTATCAAGAATAATTAAATTTAAATAAAATGAAAGAGAAAATTTTTTTTTTTTTTTAATCAGCATTTAAGTTTTGCTATGAGATGTAGGCCTTCCCTAAGTAAGTACGAGATATGAGGGAAAGTGTGATCTGCTTTGACCTATCACACTTACCCATGACATATTGGAAGGGGGGAAAACGTTGATATGTGCCTCTCCAAAGGGCATTAGTACAAATACAAAAAAAAAACACAAATTGCATCGACTACAGTTTGAACTTGGATTACCAGTCCGATTATTTGTGCCATTAACCGCTCAGCCACTTGCACTTCCTGGCAGAGACTATCACTCCTTTACCCATTGTAAACAATAAAGGGCATCAAAGTTTTAATTTAGAAGAATCATGTGTTAAATTTTGTTTCAACATTGAGAGTGATTTAAATTCAACTAAAATGAAGTAAAAAAATCTATAGAACTCCAAAAATTGTTGTCTACTTCATGCACAGAAGGTCCTGGATTAGATTCCAAGTATGAGTGAAGAATGCAGAAAACTCTTCATTGGAACACATTTCCCTGTGCACTCAGCAGCTAATTGAGTACACTCTAAGCTTTATGATTAAGATGGAGGTATCCCTTTGATGGACTTGCATTCTGCCTCAGGCATGGTCAAAAAAACTTGTAGACCTAAAGTCTTGGTCTCAAGCGGACTAGACACTTGCAAGGATTACTAAGCTGATGCATGCAACAGAAACCAGGACATTGTCACAGACCATCATACTCCATCGTACTCTTAAGAGATAGACAGTTTACCTTCCCAAAAGTTGTGAATCATTTGTAATTAAAATTTTACTAAATTTTTCCACTTATCATTGGTATCTTACCCAATGAGTTATTTTAATCTTAGACTTCTGGTTTCGTCTGATTGGCTTAATTACCTCGCCACTTTTTACATTGGCTGTAGAGATGTTGTATTGTTACTGACAAGCACCACTTGAGGTAATGATATGTCACAAATTACATTAGTTGTAGATGTTAGAAACCGTCAACCAAAACTTTCAACATGAGTTTCTTCAGTTTTTAAGTTGGTCCGGCTGGCTTGCTGGCTGGCTACTATGCATCTACTTATCACATATACAGGCCATACCAATAGAGCTAGAGGGCTGTAAACGTTTTCAGGCCCATCCTCATAAGTCTTGAGTAGGGGCTGGGGGTTCAATTTGCAGTGTTTGTTCCGAATCGTTCTGTCCATTTTTTTTTTAGGCTTTTTCAGTGATCACTGCCTAAGGAGAGGCAAGCGAAGTAACTTATTCATTGATCACCCCTTTTTAGAATTTTTCAATTGATCACCCCTAACACAGCATCCTGCAAAAAGAAGTTGGTTGCATGACGTTTTCTATTGAGTGACTAACTAGACCTGTCTGTTTTATTGTGAGGTTATGGTTAGCAAGCTAGACAAGCAGATTATTACTACTGTGGATCTAACCTTCACCAGATAACCCACGCAGTAGCCTTGTGTTTAGTTTGGTGGTCTAGCTTAGAGCACTGGTTCACTAATTTAGTAGATGATTAGTGAATGTAGTTGGTTCAATGTATGTTTCTTCTGAGTTTCTCATTACTGCGGTCTTGTACAAGACTAAGTTTAGCTCAATAAATAACTGTGCACATATACATACATATCTATAGAATTTATACACAAGCATATAAATGCTTATGATTCAATGTAAATCACTGCTACCCACAACAGACAGGTTTAATCACTGTTGCTGGGTTTAGGTTGTTTGTATATTCTGTTATTTATATGTGCGTATCTACTATCCAAACTTTGCCTAGTCCTTACTATACATAGTAGAAACTTGAAGTTTTACACACACACACTCCTCTCAATGGGTAGGGAATTTTTTTTTTTTTCTTTTTTTTTTGAATTCCATTCCAGAATAAGTTTCTGGTTTTAGCCTGATTGTTTTATTCAAATTCAGAACTTTTTCAGGCCAACAAGAGCAATAACTTATTCATCGATCAATCCATTTCCGAGCTTTTTATTTGATCAGCCCCAGCACAGCATGTATGGATGGTGGTGATTCATAATTTCCCTTTGAATGCTACTTCTCCATAATTTCCTTCAAGCAGTTGTGTACTCATATTGTTTATAGCTGCAGTTTGTCATATACTCATACAATGATGGATCAATAAGTCCGCAGCCTGAAATAGTCATTTGCAGGATTTCGATCTGAAATTTTCATAGCTTAGTGAAGAGTTAGGTTTGGAAAGATTCACGGAGATTATGTTGAAGAATAAATATTTTTTGTGAAGAATGATTTCTTCCATCATTTGGCTACAGACTTATTGATGTACCTATGTGCATGAGTATGTGCATGCATATATGAATGTGCGCATATCCCCAAACTATCCTTGGACAGATAAAAAAGTTAGAGGAAAAACACAAAAGCAAAATGAAATGATCCCTAACGATCGGCTGGGAGAGACAGACATGATGGAGAGCACCTTGCCAATGAGCTTCAAGCATAAAGTATACAATAATGCATAATACCAGCTATGACTTACAGATGGAAAACACGGAAATCATCAAAACAAACTGAGAACCAGCTTAGAATCGCATAGAGAACCATGGAAAGAGCAATGCTTGGGATAACTCTAAGAGGTAGAGAAAAATGAACATGGATCAGAGGGAGGACAAAGGTGAATGATATTATGCAATAAGTTGGGCTGAACACTTTGCAGGAAGAAATGATAAGAAATGAAGCAAAGAACAAACAGATTGGCATCCATGGGACAGTAAACAAAGCAGGAAAAGACATGAGATGGAGGGATGAGATAGATGTATAGATAGATATGAAGAGGTTGAGATAGATATAAATAGATATAAAGAGATCGAGAGAGATATGTAGATAGATATGAAGAGAATGAGATAAATAGATAGATATGAAAAGGATGAGAGAAATAGATTTGAAGAGGATATGATTGATGATATAGATAGATATGAAGAAGATGAGATTGATGTAAAGATAGGTACAAAGAGGATGAGATAGATAGATATATTGATAAATATAAAGAGGATGAGATAGAAAAAGAATGAGAGATAGATAGCTATGAACAGAATGAGATAGATATGAGCAGGATGAAGTACATAGATTGGTGGGTATGGATAGATATGAAGAGAATGAGATCAATGATTAAATGTAGTATTTACTGGGTTCTCTTCTACTCTAATATCCTTCATTTACAAAAAGTTAGGACCAGGTTTGTTAGTTAACGAATGACAGATTCAACAGAAATGAAAACAACAGATTACTTACAAAATCTTTATTCTCTTAATTTTGTGGCCACAGTTATGCCCCCCTCCACTGTTTCATCTCACCAATATAATGTGACACTTGTTTATTAAGAATATAAATAACTATTAGTACAGAAAGTCCATCAGTGCTTTCCAGCCAAGGTGGAATAACTCAACATCAAAAATTGGGAATACTTACTCAACAGCTCTTCCCATCTTTTCTTTTCTTTAGAGATGAGCATAGTCTTTATGATAATAGAAAAATCATCCACAAAAAAAGATAAGTATAGTTTTGTGCATATTGTCTATTCAAACCTTTAATAACATGATGCCTTAGACCTTCAGACAGGCATTATCAAAACCTTGAGGAACTTCAAAGTGATTCTCTATCATGCTTTCTGCAGAAAAATAATTTCTTTTTGATCCAGGAATTAGTCAAAAACACATTTTCTGTCAGTCTGTTGTCAATCAATTTTGGTGAATGTCAAACACACATGAAATGAACAAGCATTCTTATTCAACGTCTGGAATTTCCACTGTATGATAAATCACTTGGTTGTCTCAACTATATAGTCCAAAAGCAATACTATTAGCTCCATTTCCCATGAAACAGTTCAGTTTCAGTCCACCTCCAGACATTTAGATTTTCTTCAAGTTTTCTGGCTCCATCAAACCAATTGGTACTACCTTTAAGGTTGTGTCTAGCATTTTCAGACATTCACTGCATATCAATTTTTCTGATTCATTCAAGGGTCCTACCCTGAACCTCATGTCACTTCCTTTTGCTATTTTTGACTGGTTTTACTTGGGAGAGCCCACAAATACAATGTTTTTTTTTTATCAACCATTTTATCATTCAGAAGATTAAAGATTTATTTCAATGTTGATGTTCATCAAAATCCTACCAGAATGCATACCTGGCTTTTCCTTCATATTAATCTTTCCAGCTGTAATATTTGAAGCTTCTTTTATTAATTTGCTTTTTTTAGTTAACTTCTCCAACTTCATGAGAGTTGTATTTTCTAGTGTTTCTCAGATCCTGATCTTTAGGGCCTTCTTTTAGTTGGTTTTCCAATGCATAAAATACAAAAGACCATAGCCTTAGGCCCTAGGTTGCTTCCCAGTTTCTCTACAGGCTTTTTTAATCTGGCAACCTCAGAATACTGCCTGGCTACTTTACCATTATTGACCTCTATGTTTATTGAGGGATAAGAAATCCTCTTGGAAATGAGCGATTTATTCCTAGTATTTTGGGGGTGTTCATTGCAACTGCATCTCTGAGTCACTCCCAAGTCATGCCTCCTCTTCCACACAACACTGCTCTAATATCCTTTGTCTCTGCTCCCAAATTCAATGAGAGTTTTTCCAGGATCCTTCTTTTACTTATAT
The DNA here is from genome assembly GCA_963457665.1 of Thysanoteuthis rhombus. NCBI lineage: Eukaryota > Metazoa > Mollusca > Cephalopoda > Oegopsida > Thysanoteuthidae > Thysanoteuthis > Thysanoteuthis major. The sequence continues at coordinate 11,715,790 of OY735207.1, read as the reverse complement.
ACTGCTTTTTCTTTTTCTGTTTTTTGGCATATAGAATAATGGGATGGGGGCCCTCATTAAAATCCAATGCAGGGTCCAGATCTTTTCATGCACTATGAGGCCACTGAGGGTTATATAAGTTCCAGTGTACCAATGAAGTTTCATGATTCAGGACACCGTTTTATAATCTGAACAGATTTCCCATACCAATAATGTCCTGATATCTGTGGAAAGGCATTCTTGCCAGATAGACCCAAAATTCTAGGAATTCCTACTCTTGCTTGATTTTATTGTCTCAGTGATGAGCAAAATGTGGCCAACCTCTCTACACCTGCAGCAGCAGACCTGTCTAGATTAGCAATCACTTGCCAAATGGCTTACAAGGTGGCATTTGTGACAGTGGCTCCAGTGGTTTGCTCATCAATTCATTTTCAGGTTTCTAACTTTTTGATTTTCCCACACATAGATCATATGATCCAAGTCCAGATCACAACCGCAGTGACATTTATGATCATCAGATCCTGTTTTGAAAAATTCATCTTACTTCTCCTGTGTTCCTACTTAGTTTTAGGTGGACATCCTTTTTTATGATATTCTGACATTCTATCTACTTCTAACCAGATCTCATCTGGTATTTAGTATTTCTCTATTTTCTGACAAATTTCTGTGCTGTTTTGGTTTTCAGTTTTATTTCTAGCCAAGCTTCTGGATTCATGTTTTAATAATGGTCCCTTGTCATTTTTGCTGTCAGTTCTATTTCTGGCCAAACTTCTGAACTTTTGTTTCATTATTTTGTACCCGTATCAGTTCTATAGAATCCATAAGCACTCTCCAGCCTAAGGGGGATAACTCAAAACTAAAAAATTGGGAATACTTAATAAGACTGTTCTTTAAGACTATTTTAACAAGCATCCACTCCATTCACAGGGCAGGAGGTGGAATAGGGACCACAGATTGGAAGATTCAAACTGTTGGAATATTGATCTTTTGGTACTGCTTAACTATACTAGTGTGTCTATCTATCTATCTGGTTGATAATGTATGTATCATGCATACAGTCCACATCAATAAAGATAGAGGGCTGAAAAGTTAAACATTTACTCCTATTATGTCCAGAAAAAACATTTTTTTTTTTTTTTAAAAAGAGATTTTTAGTAGGGGTTTCAATTAACAATGTAATTTTATGCTGAATTGGTCCATTTTTTTGTGCCCAGCAGCATTCACACCTGGTTTTCAAAATTTCTATCATTTTTACAGATCACTGCCCAAGATAAAGTGAAAGAAGTAATTAATTCATTGATTGCTCCTTTTTTTAAATTTTTATCTACCCCCAAAATAACATGCTGCCTAATGACATTGGTTACAGCACAGTTACTGGCGAATGATTAACCAGACCTGTTATTCTTTTCCAATCAAACCCTGTGGTCCACTGAGACAACTGCAATCTTTAAGAAACAAAGTTTCCTGTTCTTGTCTTAAACAAATAGATCTACTCTCCCAACACAAATAAAGTGATCTCACTGGACTTTGAAGACCAAGAGAATCTTTCTGCATGGAGCATGGTCATTATTATTCATTTTAGTCCAGTCTTAATTTTATCTTATCAGATTGATACGTATGAAACATTGTTTTTTTGATAGTAAGATGAACACCAAAAAATGGTAAATACCTGATCAAAATATGACCTATTTGGAGCAATTACTTCTTTCCAACCAAATCTTTTATCTTTTAATGATAATTTGCCATTTCTATGAAATTCTTGAGATTCAGTGATCACAAATTCAGTAAAAGAATAAGTTCCCGATTGTAGAACCTTTTATCAAAGATTTGAACTTCCAAATGCTTGAAAAGATTATAATTTGTATGAAAAATGTCAGGAGAACATAGAGGATACTGCAAGATTTCATATCCCTGCCTTCAAGTTTAGACATATTCAGCTGAGAGTTGTGGGGTCAGGAACTGTAATGACGCATTTCATTCAGTTTATGTGAGACTCATTCTCCCAATTTATAATTTTCCTTCTTGTCTCAAGATGATGTAATATTGTTGCTAACAAAGCTCTAAAGAATCCAGACAATGCTCAAACCCTTGTTTGTGGTTGGTTGGCCATTGATGTTAATAATTCTTCATCATCCAGAAAAGGTTTGGGCTTCCCTTGAGGTTCATTATTGGTATCCATATTTCCAGACCGAAACATATTGAACCAATGCCAAACAGTTTGCTCTGTAGCAGTGTTCACTCTAAATGTCTGTCAACATCAGCAGCAGTTTGAGCACCATTATGTCCAAATTTGAATTCGCACTAGAAAATCAGTCTTACTTCTTTGGTAGACAACACTTATTTCATAAATATCAACAATGATTATAAAACATTTTCTTCCATTGAAATTTCTCTAAAATTATGAAGCCTTGTTCACATTACTTGAGACTTGAAAGGAAACAACTATTCATTAATATTTCAAGTTGAAGTGAAGGCAAATTAATTCCCTCTTAGTATGCTCGGGGCAGCTTAACTCAGATCGATGGGCAACAAAAACAAACCTCCAGCCGTGGCTGGAACGGTGGAAAAACAAAGAGAGAAAAGTTTATTTTTACCCTCCTGTCCACTAGACCCCCCCCCCACCAATGTTCGAACAGCAAAGCAAGAGTTGTCATCTCCGTGCACGCAGTACATGGGGTAACAGCAGTTGGTAGATATAGATGATGTATCTACGATCCCGACTGGGCCAATATACAATATGGATTCTATCCCTCGTGTGGGGATTGGAAGGTAACCTAAAAAAAATTTATATATATATATATATATATATATATATATATATATATGAGCAAACTGTTGCTTCTTTATCTACACTAATTTTCTTGCATGAATGTTCGTTCTTTCACGCTCTGTTCTTTTCTCTCTCAGACCATTCTGCATGAGACGATTGGAAAAAAAAATTTTGGTACACCATTTTGTTGATCATTTTTGTTGTTGTTATTGTTGTTGTTGTTGATGTTGTCGTTGGTATCGGATTAAAATTTTGTAGGTCATTTGGTTGCAGGTAGTGTGAGGCCCCCCAGTGATATTTTCAAAAGGAAGAAAAAATTGTGAAAAACATTTTATCTATTTTCATAAGGCTAAGAATAATCAAATATCTTGTACACTTACATTGTGTGATTTTTTTTATACAAATCTTTTCAAAGCATCAGTAAACTGTAAGTTCTTGAGAATATCTTTTTCAAGTGTAATGAGGGCATATACTTCTTGGATGTCATAAATCATCATACAATATGTATGTTATAATGTAATCAAACGTTCATTGTTATCAAAATCTGTCAGTCTCAATCACTTAATTTGAAATGAATTAAAAAAGATATTGATTATTCTATTGATATTATAATACATTTCTTATGATGTTTACAACAATAAACCCAATACCATAACAATGAATTTATAACAATGAATGTAAATTGTTCCAAATCTTACATATTTTGCTTGATGTTATCTGCTAGTTATTGTTATCTAAAAGAGTCTGTCCAAAAGTAACTACAATAAATGGCTTCCTCTGTATACCAATTGAATCAGTCTACTTCAGCAACAATAATGAGGTGTTCAAATGTCTAAGATTTGTAATGTTAATATCTCTTCTCTTTGATATCTTTAATTAAATATTTTCCACCTGTTATGGCTGATTAGATTAGTTGAAAAGAAACGGTGTGTCTAATGGCTCTTTACTAATCACTCTTGCATGTAAGCTCATCAAGACTTTCTTTATATCTTTGATATTTTTGCTGTCTTGATATCAACAGATACTGAAGGAAAAAATATAAGTAAACCGACACTAATTTATTAACCTATTTTGCTGACCCATTTTATTAGTCGTCTTTATCATAACTTCTTTTTTTTTCTTTTTTGGGATTTTCCATTTGTTGCGGATGATTATATCATGAAAAAAAAACATCTCAAAGTGATAGGACAAACCTTTGTTTATATTTTAGAAACCATCAATCAACACTGTCATAAAAACTGTCAACATAAGTTTCTTCAGTTTTTAAGTTAGTCTGGCTGGCTAGTTTTGTTATGTATCTATGTACGAAGCTTAAGTGCTGAAAATTTCAACATTTATTTCTTATGTTCAGAAAAAAATACTTTCTTTGTTTTTTAAAATTCACCACCAAAATAGGTTTTCAGCAGGGGGGGTTCAATTTACAATGTAAGTTTATACTAAATTAGACCCTTAGTTTTTGTCTGGTAGCATTCATGCTTATTTTTAGAAGATTCTTTTAGTGATCACAGCCCAACAAAGGCAAGAGAGGTAACTTATTCATAGATCACTTCTTTCTCCAACTTTTTGATTGATCATGCCTAACATGGCCTGCTGCCAAATGACATTGGTTATGTGACGGTTTCTGTTGAGTGATTAACTAAACCTGTTTCTCATACTAGTTTATCCATGCCTTCAAAAAATTTAGTATTTAGATAATTTTGCAATTGCATTGCTCTAGAGGAATGCAAAAAACTTTATACTGCTTTGCATTTTCTAGCTTATGTTTTACAAAAATGAAGAATTTCTGTCAACAAAGGTTTCTTGGGTTTTCAAGTTGGTCAGGCTGGCTAATTGGTTTTCTATATATGTACGAATCATGTATTTCGGCAGAACCAATAAACCTAAAGATCTGAAAATTTAAACATCTACTCCTGATTATTTCTAGAAAAACATTTCTTGGGCTTCTGGAATTTCCCCGCAAAAATAGGTTTAAGGGGGAAATTCAATTTGCGATGTAAGTTTAAGCTAAATTAGTCCCTTAGTTTGTGTTTGGAAATATTCACACTTGTTTTAGGGAAATCCAGACTTTTTTTTAGAGATCACTGCCCAAGAAATGGTGAGAGAAGTAACTTATCCATTGATCACCTGTTTTTTTCAACTTTTTAATTGATCATGCCCAACACAGCCTGCTGCCAAAAGAAATTGGTTACGTGACAGTTTTTGTCAAATGACTAATCAAACCAATTTTTCTTACCATTCATTGAGTATAAAAGTGGGTTTTCTTTCAGTCAATGTATATCTCTATAGGCATTGATTGAATTACAAACTAAAACGCAACCAAATATTCATAGTTTATACTGCAAATAATTAGTAGATTTCAATAATAACTTATGATGCACTGATTTACTTGGAGTAGTGTCCTCATCCTGGTTTTTCTAGACACAACGTTTCAGCTGCTGTACCCTCCAGCCTTTTTCGGATAGTTGGTAACCTTCTGATAACTAAAACAACCAAGAAGAAGGTATTTGTTCAAATAGATTGATGTACAATAATGATAATTCTTCATATTAAAAATTCAAATGTGAATTGAATAATAAAGCCAAAATATTACTTCCAATAATGGGCAGCCACTGGAGAGCAAAGGAGGGCAACAGCTCCCCACCATAGGCACATAAGGGGGCAAAAGGCTTGATTTTCTTGAAATTTTCCAAGTTTTTTCCTGAAGTACACCAATTTTCCCAAATTTTAGGGAAAGCACTTGCCCCACTTGTTCCCCTGGCTTGTACACCTATGCCTCCCACTGGATCAGGTCTACTGAACAAGAGAGGGGTTTAGACGTTGAACCTTATAGTCAATAAAGAATTATTATGCAGTACAATTATTTTACGTATGCCCAACTTAATGTTCCCATTTAAAACACTGATACTCACTTCATCGTGTCATCCTGAATCGTCAAGTGAATCATACTGTGGGTTGTACTTATTTTCACTACAAATGGTGATGCATGCAGCAGCTTCTCCACGATAGGAATTCCTATCGTGTAACAGGGTTGCTACAAAGATATTTTCCAAATAAATCCTTTTCCCCACTACCCATACCCCGGAATATATCCCATAAAAGTGGCAACGGTCATTCATGTCTAAAATTACATTGTTGTAAGCGATTCAAATTCCACACCTTTATGGAATATATAACTGATTGCATATTTATTTCCTGTAATGGAGTAGATATTTATATACTACTGTTGTATTGCAAATCTGACCAGGTCATAAATGTACTCTGAGCTGTGAGCATGGGGAACTAAAAACTTTAGCCAATGTTTTAGCCAATGTTTAGATACTGGATTATCCATCAAACCTGAACCAACCATGTTTACTCAGATATGACTTATTAATGACCCCAACCACCCGAGGGGCTACGGTATCGAATTCACTCTGAATTATGATGCATGTATCTGCAAGAGTAATAAGACTAGAGGGTGAAGATTTGAAAGAGGTTAAAGTATATGTATACTTAGGTCAGGTGATGAAGTTCGAGAAAGACCATGAATGCAAAAATGTCAATTTTATAGGGCTAAAGACGAACAGAAGGACCGTGGGAGCAAAATAAAATGACTCATAATAATCGACTGGAAAGAATTCAGTAAACATATAGACATGTTGAAAAGCAAAGTACCAAGAAGCTTAAAACAATAAAGTGTACAATGAGTTTATAATACCAGCCGTGACTTACAGATGTGGAACATGGAAACTAACTCTCTTGAAAACAAAATCATAATCACATTAGGAATAACACTAGATAGAAAAAAATCAACACGGATCGGACAACCAACTAAAGAAAGAGATATCATAGAGATGATTAAAAGACAAAAATGGATATTGGCTGGACATATGGCAAGAAGAAAGGATAACAGATGGTGCAAAAGGTAAATTGATTGATAAGTGATAACAAGGGTAATAGAGGACCTGATATACACCGGTAAGACATAGCAAAGGATGCACAGTCATAGTCGACATAGAAGGAACTGGGGAAGGCTTTTGTCTGACAGCAGGCCGGCTGATAGTGATGATTTGGGAATAATTTGAATTGTGTGGTTTTGATTAGTGTGGGTTTCGAAGTAGTATGATTAAGGTATTGCTGTACAAATCATCTTCAGCAGCAGCAGCCTGTTTGCATCCATCGTTGGACATAGACCTTCCCCAGGATTTGCCAGACCTCTCTATCATGGGCATCGCAGAGCCAATACTTTCTGAATTTATCCAGCTTGTCACACCATCTTACATTCTGTCGGACACAGTTTCACATATCTCTGGGAATCCATGTTGTAAGTTATGATGTCCAGCGGTTGTCTGATATTCTTGCAACATGTTCAGCACATTGAAGCTGAGAAAAAAAACATTTATTCAAAATAGGACTTCAAACAGTGCAATTTTCAACAGTATAGAAAATCTTGGAATGAATTGAGAACTCTAATCAAGGTTTACCTCTATTTGCGAGACCCTTCTTTAAATCTAGTTACTTTAGAAGAACAGTTACACAAGTGATCATTTTGTGACAGGAGCTTTTATACAACAATCACCGGCTGATAACATTAAGCAAACGATACAAATTTTGTGCAATTTACATTCATTGCCATAGAGTCATCGTTATATGATCAAATTCATTGTTATATGATTAAATTCATTGTTGTATTAAGAGGATAATCTTTAATCTATTTTGAATAAGGTATTTTGGAGTAACTATTTTTGACAACGGCTTTTTTAGTAGAATTATCCAAGAATATAGTGAACAAATTCCTCTGTATTAACCCCTTTATGCCTAAATTCAGATTCTGGTATAATTAGAAATATGGTAGATGAAATTATATTAGCATGGTAATGCAAATTTATTTGTTACAAAACTGAAAGCATGTTTCTTATTATCTTGAGTGTGTTCATGTCTTTGGTCTACTTTTTTCATGAGAATACTTTCTATGGCAATTTTTTAGGCGGACTAAATATAAGCCTATTGGCATAAATGTTTAACAACCACTATTTGTTGCCATTTTTCTGAAAAAATAAGGTTTTACCTCTGCACTTATGGACTATACACCTGATGAAGACTGAAGAATGGATTGGACAGAACGTTTTGATTACATTATCCTTGATCATAAAGAACTACTTCGTCTATATCACAAAACAACATTTTGTATCTATAGATTTGTAATTAGAATCAGGTTTCTTCAGTTTTTAAGTTGGTCTTGCTGGCTATGTATCTATGTATGTATGCATTACATGTATAGGCTAAACCAATGGAGCTAGAGGGCTGAAAGATTAAACATTTACTCATCATTATGTCTACAAACAAATTTTTAATGTTTTTTGAAAAATTACAACCAAAAATTGCTTCATCAGTGGGGGTTCCAATTTGCAATATAACTTTTTGCTAAATTGGTCTCTCAGTTTGTGTCAGGCAGTGTTTACGCTTGGTTTGGAAAATTCAAACTATTTCAGAGGTCATGACCCACCAAAAGGTATGCTGCCAAATGACATTGGTCAGGTGATGGTTTCTTTTGCGTGACAAACCAGATCTGTTTTGAGACAAGTGATTGTCATCCCAAGAATTGTTCTGACTAAATTCATTTTCTGTGTTGCTTTTGTTTTCACCAAAATGTTTTGGCAAATCTTTTCTACAGCCTTCTTCAGGTGTTCTCTCCATAACAAAAAGTGAGTGTCCACATATGGACTCATTTTTGTTATGTTGTTCCTGAAAATGGTATTTTTTGAGTGGCTTACTCTGCTAGAAATGGGCCAGACCGGTCGGTATACAAAATCTGTCCAAAAATCAAAGAAGTTTTTTTACAACATGTAAATATCGAAGACAGCTAGAATAAAGTGTGGTGACTAATTTATTTCTAGTTAAAATTGAATAGGAAAACAAATAAGAATAAGCTTTAGATACAAAACCCTATACCTAACCATATATGCAATACATTACTTCCATTATCTGCAGTCTTTAAAAGCTCTAAAAATCTGTTAATTTTTGCTTTTTGTCCTAATGCTCAGTTGGTCAACTCCTCTGCTTCTCTCTCCTTCTGTCTTAATTCTCTTTACTTCAGGAAGTGCACATGGGTTAAAACCCCCATCTGTCTGATTTAAATAGTCTTTCCGTAGTGCATTTCCCCGCATCAAGAATGACCCCAAGTTTTCTTTCAGTGATCATAAATTCAGGTGCATCACGTTCATCACATAAGCTTGGTCACTGGCATAACATTGAATATCCTTTTCCAATAATTACTCTGGTCTTCAAAGTAACCAGCATTTAGGTAAACAAATTCTTTCAGTACCTCCACTCTGAAGTCAGAACAACAACTTCTTTTCTCTGGCATCTATCTTTCCATCTTCTTTGCTATTCTTGCTACTTTAATCTACAAGGCATTCTCTCTTGTATATCATAGAAATAACTATTCTCCTTCCTTGAAGTAGCTAGGTAGTAACCTATTCTAATCATGCTTGCTCTTTTACGATTAATCTCTTTAATGTTTATATGTCTCCATTTCACCTTTGAATGCTTATACATGTCATATTTTGGTTGACTTATTAAATGTATGTCCTTATTTATTTGACTAAACATTTGTATTTGTCTTCATTCCAATTACAATCTCTCTGTTCAAGCCCTGCATCCATATTCGAAT
>OY735207.1:11686389-11701389 GCA_963457665.1 Thysanoteuthis rhombus | reverse complement strand
TGAACTTATTGGCTTCATGGATGTTTGAATTTCTATGAGATTAACTTTTTTAGAAAATGAACTATGTACAAGGTGAAAAAAATGGTTTGAAATTGACAAAGAAATAGAAAAAATGCCGACTTGAAAATACGGATAGGGGAATGGCAGAAAGTTCAAGGAAGGAGCAATAAGAAATATGCTGAATTAGGAATATACATATATTTACATAAAACTCATGCAAAACGTATTCCAGATAAAGACTGCAGTAAGATGAGTGCGTATTATAGCCTGGAACATCTTTCTTATCAACATTTAATAGGAGACTGAGATGATAGTTTTCTTATGTATAACTGAAATAGTTTTATGTATAATCAAGTTTCATCTTAATACTGGTAAAAACTTTGATGTTGAAAATTTTGGGTGAACCGAGACCATAAGCAAATAAAAATGTATTTTGCTGTCAAAAAAGAGTACATAAAGTCAAGTTATGTATATAGTAGCAATTGCTTCAAGGTCTTCCACTGAAAAACCTTGATAGTTTTTCTAATTATCCTTCTTTTCTACCTGCATTTATATCACTTAATGAAAATCCCAATTGGTTATATAATATGCAATCTGTAAAAATTTTTTCTATTGCTTAGTTTTTCTTGGTGACTATATATATACATATATATATATATATATATATATCAGCCTTACTAACCAAAGGTTTCAATCCTGCCTTGTGGTATTGGATGGGAAAATGGATTGTCTATAGCCACACTGAAGAGTTGTAAATCAACGAAACAACTTACTGTGAATGACACAATAATATATATATTTATATGAAGTGTGGGTCCAAAATATGATGATTGCCATTCAAAAATAAAATATGTTTGATCAGATTAAAAATCAAAACTTAGATTTGAATTCTTTATTTCATTAAAACTTTATCAGGTGCATATACCTAAAAGGTTCCTAATAAGATGGAAAAAAATTGAAATCAATAATTTGATTTTTAAACTAATTAAACTCATCAACTTTTGAATAACGCTTATTGCATTTTGGACCAGCACTCTTCATATCTCTGAAACATGCATTTATAAGATTTGAAAATATGTACCATTGATACCCAAAAGTAAACAGGTATTATGACTATTTTTTGACTTCTTCAATTAGTTAGCGTAAAAAAGTTTAGTTTAAGTCTTAATCCACAGCAAGGCTTCTGAGTCTAGGATGAATTTCTAGCAAATCATCACTTTTAGTATACTTATAAAATCTGTAATCCCTTGGAATACAGATAAGTATGTTTGGATATGAATCAACAAACTTTTAACAAAAAGCAAATTAGTTAAAAGAAATTATTTTGAGCCAAAAGTGAGTAAAAAGAGGTTCCCAGTCCAGTTCAGATAAGTACCACTTTTTCAAATTTCACTTTTTGTTTTTTTCTAAAAAGTCTACAACAAGAAATCTAAACCTACTTTTCTTTCTTTCTTTCTTTCTTTCTTTCTCTCTCTCTCTCTCTCTCTCTCTCTCTCTGAAATAAAAAAAAAACATATACATGCATACACACATGCCAATATATATATATGTGTGAAAATAAATGACTATCAATTTCACATTAGGTTTTATCAAAAAGTGCCATGAGTGTGTCCAAGTGGAAGAGTCCATTGTTTCCAGTGGTGCACAGGTGATATTTTCATTAGTAAAATTGTTACCTTTAAGTATAAGAGTCAATTTCTGTGGGCAAAGAAACAAAGAAATCACTCCAATTATTGTAAGATAGATGGGTTTCAAGACTAGCAAAGGTGGCTCCAACTCTCATTTATTAAAGTCATCAAAAGAATACAATAAGCGAACAGTCCAATGTTGTTAGAATTTAACTTTATTTATCAATGATTATAGAGTGAGTAATCAAAGCAATATTGGTGCAACCGCAAACACTGCAGCTATGTCATCGTATATGCTTTCCAGCAAAACATTAATTGCACGTGCAACCTGCACCCTCAAAGTCCTGCTGTCATTGATTCGTTATTCTACGTCAGGGTTGTTTTTTTCTGGGTCTATTTTTTTAAATCTCTTTCCTTGTTTTGGGCAATTTTAGTTGTTTCTAGTCTTCTTGATGATCCTCTGGTGTGACAGTCATATTCAACTGGGCCTTTCCTGGCTGGTACTGGTACTGGTGGTAGTAAACTTAGTACGTGTTCCAGCCAATCAAGCCATCTTGTACAACCTAAAGAAATGACCGTTCCATTCACATCTAAAGGAGTAGAGAAAGCCGTAAAAATCACTAAGAAATAACGCAAGCGCAGGATGTGATGAACAGACAGCTGAACTCATATAACACGGCTTAGCAACAATACATCAAGGGATAACGACACGTCTCAACCATATGTCCAGAACTGGAGACCATCCCAAATAAGCAAAAAGAAAAAAGGCTCTGGATCTATCACTGACCAAAAGACATTTGACATTTTCCCTGCACTCATGTCAGATTTAATGTTTTCATCTTTTCCTTCTATTCTCAGTTTTCCGTATCCCATTTTTCATTTCTCTCTTTTTGATCAACGCTACCCACAAGTTTAAACACTGTGGCAAGATTTATGCTATTCCTGTGTTCTGACATTCATATGAATCAATATATCTGTGTATCTAACAGTTCACTTTGGGAACGTGGAACCTTGCATACACACTTTTCTCAATGAGTACAGAAAACATTCGTTTTTGCTTTAGGGTTCTATATACAATGTAATTTTATGCTAAAGTTGCCCCTAATTTATTTCCAGCAGTGTTCACACTTTTTTTTTTCTGAATATTGGAACTTTTTATTAATTAGCATCATCATCATCATCATCATCATCATCATCATCAGTCTATCATCTTCCATCATTGAACATAGACCTTCCCAAGGATTTGCCAGTCCTCTCTATCATGGGCATCGCGGAGCTAATATTTTCTGAACTCGTCTAGATCATTTCTCCATCTTGTATTCTGCCAGCCACTACTTTGCTTATGATTTCTTAGGATCCACATTGTGAGTCATGATGTCCATCAGTTGTCAGCCATTCTTGCAACATGACCAGCCCATTGCCATTTGAGTTTCCGAATAGATTCTATGATATCCCTGACTTTTTTCTCTAATACACTGTGGTATTTTATGATTTCTCCATGTGACATTGAGCATGTTTCTCTCATGGTTCTCTGTCGTAAGGCAAGAGAAGTAACTTATTCATTGATCACCCCTTTTTTCAAATTTTCTTATTGATCATCCCTAACATGGCCAACTGCCCAAAGACGTTGATTACGTAATGGTCTCTATTGACTAACCAGACATGCTTTCATTTTTTTTGACTATTCTCACTTCTCTGTTCGTTCTTTATTAATATCTCTCTTTTTTCTCTCTCTTCTTTTTTTATTTCTCCTCTTCCATTGCTTTTTTCTCCCTCTTTTTCCTCCACTTAATCTGTATATCTTTCGCTTTCTACTTCTCTTTTTCTCTGAAGAGCAGCTTCCCCACTTTAATTCTGACACTGAAGCTCTTCACAGAAACTTTGTGAATTTTGTTCTATTTTTCCTATAAAACTTTGACCTTTTTCCATCTGTCTCTCAATCAGATGAACACTTCAAAACTGCTTCAAGTGTTCAAGACTCATTACTTCCTTCTTTTTATCTTTTTTGCCAATTAATCATTTTGATTTCTCACCATAATTCTATTATTAATATTCTTCACAATATTCTTTTTTTTTTCCAAAATTATCATAATTCCTTTTATATATTTCACTTCTTGACTTGATTTCTCCCTCTTCATACAAATTTGAAATTTGTTATATACATGTTAATTTCAAGATTAACAGCTTTTTTTTTTTTCAACTTTCTATTTTTTAACAACTTCATTTTTTTGCTTAGATTTTTAATTTCTAAAATTTTGCTGATTTTTCAATTTTCGATTGATTTTTTAAAATATCTTTTTTTTATGACTTATATTTCACTCTGTTGATTCTATGTATATTTGTAAGTTTTTTTATCATGTTTCCCAGTCACTTATGTTCCGAGCCAGCCAGACTGTGATTTAATTAGATCTCATATGTTGTACACTGAGTTATATTCTAATAGTTTTATATTCATGAATAAATTATAAATTTATGACTGTGCGTTACAGAATTATGGTTTTGTGAAATCTATTTATAAATATGAAACTACCAAAATATAAATTTTTATCACTCTTCATTGTTGTAGGGAGCAATTATTTTACCTTTATTAGTATATACAAATCTATTTGAAAGCGCTATATGTCCCACTATGAAGATAACAGCTACCGGAGAGGGAGTTGTGAGTCGTGCATATGAGAGAATCATGCTCAACCTCACATGGAGAGATCACAAGACAGCACAGCACATAAGGAAGAAAACGGGAGTCCAAGACATCATAGAAACTTTTAATATCTAAAATGGCAATGGGCAGGCTTTGTTGCAAGAATGAAAGACAACCAATGGACATCACTACTCACAAGATGGATCCCCAGAAATCAAGGATGATAGAACACAAGATAGAGAGATGAACTAGTTCAGAAAATAAAGGCTCTGCGACGCCCATGATAGAGAATTGTGACAAATCCTGGGGAAGGTCTATGTCCAATGACGGACGTCAAAAGACTGATGATGATGATGATGATGATGATGATGATGATGATGATTTACTCAGTATCATCACTGCAATGTCACAAAAAAGAAGGTATAGAGGTATCATCTTTATTTTATTTCTATTAGATGAAGCAATGTCAATCATTATTAACTTTTGACTAATATTTCCTTCCATCTTAATTTTCGTTGCTTTCTATTGCAACTTACTCAGGCAGTTAATCTACGTCAGTAAGTAATCAAAGTGGGTCAGAAATAAAGGATAAGCCTCTATGAAATATTGCTTATTTCCGATCCATACAGTTTATTCATTACTGTAGATCAGTGATTCCTAATCTGTTACGGATTTCCATCTCCTTCTAGAACATATATTTCATCAACACAACTTCATAGAGTCAGTCAAAAATAAATTGAAAATTGAATTTTAATAAGATATCCATCAAGATTTAACTATTTTATAACCAAAAATATAATATATAAAAGTAGTTAGTTAATTGATATAAAAATAATTAAAAGCAGCATTTTAATCATACAACTCTATGTATTAGAGGCATCAATTTGTATTCTTTGCTCCTGGTTACCCTTACCACTCCTTGTCTTCAAATGCCCCTCCTATCACACCCTTGCCTTCCTTCCAACACTCCCCTTTGAGCCTTGCAGTGCCCCCAAGGGGGCTGTAGCACCCAATTTGAGAATCACTGCTGTAGATTAATTGCCTGAGTAAGTTGCAATAAAAAGCAACTAAAAATTAAGATGAAAGAAAAGAAGGATAATTAGAAAACTATCAAGATTTTTGAGTGGAAGACCTTGAAGCAATGGTTCATCATCATCATCATCATCATCCGTCTTTTATCGTCCATTGTTGGACATAGATCTTCCCCAGGATTCGCCACACTTCTCTATCGTGGGCGTCAGAGAGCCAGTACTTTCTGAAATTGTCTAGCTCGTCTCTAATATTCTACCAGCCTCGGTTGCACATGTGATCTCGGGGGATCCATTTTGTGAGTTAAGATGTCCATCAGTTGTCTGCCATTCTTACGACCTAGCCAGCCATTGCCATTTGAGTTTTCTAATGGATTCTATGATGTCCCTGACTCCTGTCTTCTTCCAGATGTATTAAACCTAAATACCCTCTAATCATTAAGATAACTAGCTTGGAACTCCCGCCAGATGACAGTCCATGACCAACCGTTGAGTATGGAGCTTAAAGTTGTAAAACCTCAAGTTGAGTAATGATTCAATGTTTTACAGTCGTAAGCTTCAGATATTTGGCAAACTAACCATTTTTCTTAGAGAAAGTATCAGTTGCGATTTAGCTTGAACTTTGTTTTTTATGTCTACTATTTCTTCAATGAAGGGCATCCCAATATTTGAATAGCATTATTTGCCGTATGAAGGGAAGCAGTAGTTGGAATTAATAGAATGGATTTTGGTCCAGAACCAGTTCTCTCCTCGTAAATTGCAGTCTCCTTAGAGACAAACCTTTTTATTTACCTTTTATATAAATTAACTCCTACCAAAATATATGCAGCAAATGCAAAAAAAATTATAATTTCAATTTGTTTAGTTTTAGTTACATAATGAAAACCTTCCAATATCAAAATCGTAGACATTTTCATATACTTTGAAATCCAAAATGTTTTTTTTTGCTGAAGCCTATAACAACAAGAGTGAAATATCTAGAGCCTACAACCATTGTTTTGGGGTGAAATGCAATTGTCAGGGAGATGACAGGTGACAAAGAGGTTGAGCAAATTTTTATTATCCATAGGATATGTAAAAGGACCACTCTTATTTTATTTCTTTTATTGTCAAGATAAAGAAAATATTCAAGTATCCAGATAGCGCTAGATAAAGGCTCGATCCATCGGATGAATGAAGCCAAATAGCAGACAAACCTGTCGACAAACTTAGAATAAATTATTAGGATTATGAGGCTACCAGCAATTTTGTTGCATTCTCCAAAGCCAAAACATTGCAAAATGTAAGAGTAAAAATAATAAAATCAAGCAGAGAAAAGCTAAAAGCTTAAAAAATAGACCTGCTCAACAGTCTTTATTCTTGACATCCAGAAACTTTGATCACTGTGTTTTCAAGGGCTATTTTGGTACTCTCTTAAAACATGGTGGTACCTGCAGATTTAAGCAGTATTTATATCTCATCATTTACTAAATCCTGTTGAACTTCCGACAAGTAGCCGAACTTTGGTAACAGGTGTATTTTTATTTTTTACTTTCAGTACGAATGAGGACTCTGTGGGAGAACCATATGTGTTTCTCAAGTACACCGGGCCACACCAGCAGTCTGCACCGGCAACTCAGGGCAAAACACAACAACTCCGAAATCTTACATGGGTGTCGCGCAATGCCGTTGACATTAACAACACTGATGCTGCACATCGGGCGACGAAGAAAAAGGCAGATCAGTGTTCACGTCTAGCACCAGATCCATTCCTCGCTAACAGGAAAGTTCTACCTGAATACGTGGGGCCTCTCCCAAAGGATTTATATGGGATACCTCTGGAAGAGATCGATAAGAATATTATGGATGAAGTAAGTCCTCATACATTCTTTTTTATATGTTTGTGATATCGTAGGAGTCTTTTGACGTAACTCATGTGTCCTGTCTGTGTATAGATATTGTTTTTGTATTTATTTCAGAATAATAGTTTCAGCGATGGAGAATATGATAATTCACAAGACTTGTCTGATATCTTATGTATACATATGTACTGGCGCCAAGTAAAGCATGATTTGCTTCTGTATTGAATTCTATCCTTGCTGAATACCACACTACAGTCGAGCACTCAGCAAGGTGTTCAATATAAAACTTCTGCAGGGTGACTATTGCAAAACAAAGCTAAGCTTAGTGAATGATTATATGTATATTCAAGAGAACAATGATAAAATATACCACAAATGTGTGTATATATATATATGAATGTATTAAGTTGGTCTTAGTTTGAAGAAGTGCACAAGAAGTGGACTGGTTATAAAAAGAGATTTTCAAATGAATGTTCATTTGAAAATCTCTTCAAGTGAAACTGAATGTGCAATCTGTAATGACCCAAAAAATCTTTACTCATTTTATTTATATATATGTATATGTATATATTTATTTATACGTGTATTTATTCATATATGTATATGTATATATATTCATTAATGAAAATGGAGTAAAACAAAGAAACAATTGCAAATAATTTATATCAGATGAATTTTTGAGTGTTCCCAGACACCCAAAATAACCCTGCATGAGATTATTGTTATGAATGACAGTGTTGCAATGATATCAACAAAGTATGATTTTAATTTTTAAAGGGCATGGTGATTTAAGATAAGTCTGTTTTGAATGCTTACAAAAAAACTGTCTGAAAGAAAAATGCATTTGGCTAAGCAGTCAATTGCACCTCCCAATAACGGATAATAAACAATTATCAAATGCAAAATGCTCATCTGCGAAAAGCAATCGGCTGTGATGTAAATTTAGCGGCAGTGAACGAGATTTCAGAATTGGATATACAGAAAATGCTGATCAGCCAAAAATAGACTAATTCGTATGCATTCGAACATGTAAGAATTCCTGCAAGGCTTCAACGGCCGCCATTTCATTCCATTAACTTGTTAATTTCCTTCTATAACAACTTGATGATAGTTTGTGACATGAATTCTAAATCTAGGGATGTAGAAAGGCTCATGAGAACCATCTTCATGAGAAGCAGTGCAAAAAGATGGTGGCGGCCTGTCCATTAGGCAAACCTGAGCAGTCACCAATGGCACAAAGCTCCTATGGGAATAGTCGTTAGAACACCACTGGGGGCGTAAAGTTTAAGCCTTGCCTAAGGCACACTAAGCCTTTGCCCGAATTTCAAGTCTGGCCTGCATGAAAACCCCGCCCAAATTTCGAGTCCAGCCAAGGACTGAATGAAAATCTTGCCCAAATTTCAAGTCTCACCAAGGAAACTTTTGCATCAGTCCTGCTAAAAGAATCATATTAAGCTCAATGTACTGTATATGCTAGACTATAAGACAAATAGTTTACAAATGTATTTGAAGGACTAATACTCTGCAACTCATTTAAGCCCCATGACAGTCCATATCAAGCTTTGATAGTCATAATACCAGTGCATTAGACACAATACTATATTTGTGTACTTTTTTTTATATCATCAAGCTCCAAAACTGGAATTTACTTTTTTTCCAAACATAGCAAGAACAGGAACAATGAGAACAATCCTCACCAAAATCAGTGATGTAAACCAATAAGAAAAATCCACATTTTGAACTCACTACCAACTGATTGCCACGAGGCTCTTACTAACTTAGCTAAATTGACAAGTCTTAGATATTAACAAAATTTTTTCATACAAATATGTCCAGGCCTATTTCATTTTGATGAATAGATACATCTATACAAAGAAATACATTTTTTCAAAATTTCTTGATTTATCATATATACAATTCAAAGGTTGCAGTCATCATTGTCAGTCTGAATAGTTGATCCTGCAGCAGCCAGTTCCGTTAAATTCGTGTCTTGAATATCAGCATTTACAATATCTATAGAAGTTTCTAGTTGATACAAACTTTTAATTTTGAAGTGTCTCCTGTCTACAGTTCAGTATCCAAAATACATAAAAAGATATCATCAAGGAATTTCATGGCGATAGACAAGTATTTCTGATTGACAAATTAATGGGATCACAAGATATTTTTAAAAGTGAAAATGACTAGCCGCACAAGTAAAGAGAAATGACTTCGGCAATTTTATGAGAGAAGCCATGAGATATTATTGAATTCAATCCGGAGATGTAATTTTTTTCCAACAAAAGATATATGGTTACTTTTAAAGGTTTTCAGACCTACGCATTGTCTTATTTGGGTAAATACACTGAATCCTTTTTCTTCATATTAAGAAGTGCTTGTTTTTAATTATATAGACATGCTTGAATTTGAACTTGACAAAACATTCACTCAACAAGTTCCAAGTTTAGTCATTTCATGCGGGTAGCAGGCTTAATGAGTGTGCATTGACACAATGTACAACCAATTTACAGACAAGATAAAATAAAGTTTATTCCTTACTAAGTCTGAAGTCTTATATTTCCAAATTCCATCTGTCTTGTTTTGTTTATTTGGGTTTCAAAGATTCTGGACAACCTCAGATTCTTACGGAATTTCAAGTCATACTTTATCATTCAGCTTAGCATTTGTGGTGATAGGTGTCTATCCTAAGCATTTTAGTGGTAGTTGCATATTTTGTCCATTATTTCTTTTCTGATAAAATCATCTCATAGAAATTCAAATCTATCTGTTAAATTTCCCCAAGTAATAATTATACCTCTTCCCAAGCAGGTTGAAGCATATTAGAAAATAAAGCAAGCAAATTAAATCATAAAGTAAGAAAATTAAAAACAGCAAGAAAACTGAATCAATGTACACATATAAACAAATAATTACATTAACTGCTTCAATCGTTATAAATGTTCATTTTAGAGTTAGATTAGCTGAACCTTATCTCTTGATAAAAATCATGGGCCTTTAGTCCCCACCAAAATCTGATACCAATAATTTTCAACTATTAACCCTTTGCCCCCACCCCATGAATCGAAATGCGTTTTTTTCTTGCCAAGAAAGATTCTAAATGATGGGTCTTTATCGTTATTCCCCAACACAAAACCCAGAACACTGCACCCAACTGCTTTGCTAACTCTGATTTTTAACTTTCTCAGGGAAGGGATATTGTGAGGGAAATAAAATAAAGCAATCAATAAAAGTAAAATATTAAGAAGAAAAGATGTTTGAAAGAAAACCAAAATGGCCACTCCCTTGTTTATAGACACCTGGTTCCAGTCTGCAATATAAGTGATATGAATCTACAGACTGAATAATCATTTCCATGCAATGTTTGAATTTATAAGCCAAAGTGCTCGTCTCCAAGAAAAATGTCCATAGATGCAGCCAAATTCTTAAAGAGGCAACTCAGAACAGTTCAAGAATCAGTGATCTAAAATCTTATCATCTTTCTTTGTGCCTCAGCCAAAAACAATTATTGATTTTCTGGTGTCGCCTTTGAAATGTTCTCAGTGTTCTGTGTTATTCTTTTTTATTTTGTGATGAATTTTTTCATTTATGTATTTCAGATACACTTTCTTTCATAGTTGAAAAAAAAATCAGGTTCTCAACTCACTTTTTGAAAGGTTTTATATACTTATCTTTGAAAACATCATCATTTTATTGAAGCAGATTTACCTTATAAAAACATTTAAAATAACTGGGTTTTTTTCAATTTTTCTGATCATTTACTTTGTATTTGTTTTACTGAACAATCCTTCCTTTAAACTGAAAGAAATCTTCTGCATTATTCATTATTATTTGTATACTTTTAAAGTTAAAACAACCAAGATGAAGACACCAGTTTAAATGAATCCTTTTGTTACCTTAAGACTGTACTGGGTTTAGAGAATTGAAAATACAAGAACAGTCAATATCTCTCTGATTAGTGTTGTTGGCTGTTCATCTAACAATTTCCAAACTTTTTTAGTAAAGGCCCAGACCACAATACCTGGGGATAAAATCCATGATGATAGATGTTTGTTGACTTTTTAAAAATCCTATCTGAAAAACATTGTATTTTTGTATTGTTTCAACCTAGTTCTTTGCAAGAAAAAAGGCTGGATCTTGAAAAGTAATCCACAGAAGATACATATTCATACATTAACACATATCTGTATGTATCTGTATGTGTGTGTTTGTGTGTGAGTGCATATGTATCAGTGTGTATACTTGCTTTACATATATTTACTTCAAGATAACATTTTGCAGATCACTAGTGAGCCAAAATTGAGATATAAGATCGTGAAAAACAAATGAACATAAACATTTGTATAGATTTACAAAACATATTGACAAATGAAACACTAAGTAATACTTTTTTCCATGCACAGAATAAACTTGAAGAATGAGAAGTCTTTTTTATCATTGCTGGAGATTGATTAAGAAAACACTCACACTTCTTCTTCCCATAATGTTTTAATTGACAAACTGTTGGATCACTTTCATGAAAAATGGCTGAAAGCCATTCTAGCTCTGAAATAACTGGGGAAGATATTGATCCAGACATTGAAGATTCATAGCACAAAAGATGTGTATGACGGCTCAAACAAACGCACCTTCATCGTGGCTTTCAAAAATTCTTTGTTGTACTCGAATTACTCATAAATAATTTATTAATTGCTTTTTTATTTGCACTCACAAAGGAAATATATTGGAACAGACACAGAGATTTTTGTATCCCCTGAGTAAGGATAAAAGAAACCAAAACAGAAAAAATATATCAGTGTTTACGTTGTTAAATACATAGATATATAAATATTTAAATATATAGATGTGTAAATATATAAATTTATATAAATGTTTAAATATATAAATATAGAAATGTATATATGAAGAATTAATGTAAATATGGCCCTCAAGTTGTTTTTTGAGATTTAGGGATAAAATATTTTCATTATTACACGTATTTATTTTCTGTGATGTCTGGCTTCAGCAAATTGATAAAATCTTGGGGGGATAAGCATTATTTGCATTCACAACTATAATAATAATCTAATTTCCATTGATCTATCCGTCTATCTTACTATATAATTCACTTATCTTTCGTAAAATGTCCCCAGATATCTAAATCAAATATGATCCAAGACTTCATGATGGTGATGATTTTCCAATGAGGTATGATTCAATAAGTACATAATTTGAATCCATGATCTCTCATTGGAGCCAAAAGCTCCATTTAGGCTTCCCGCAGGAACTAGCCAGAGTTGTGTTAAATTCTTTATCATATATAATGATAGAAAGTTTCCTTTCACAAAATCTTTGAATTGAAGAATGATTAGGGTAATAGTCAACCCTTGTAGCAATGGTGCATTACTTTCTTTCCTGATGCATTTAAGAAGTGGATCAATTTATGCTTTCATCTCAGTCAATCCTTGCGGAAATGAAAAAAAATCCTCACTTTTTCCCTTTACTCCTTTTAACATCAGGTGTAAATGAATCCAGGTCAGTTATGAAAAGATTTGATTCAAACTGGGTTAAGAAACAAATTCAAGAGATTCTCGCCTCCAATTCACTGAACAAGTCATTCACCTTTTGGGAATTTTCATGGCGTTTAACATTAATTTTGTTTCTTCTGACATAAAAAGACTAGTTTTCTGGTTTTCCATTTTTTTTTCTTTCTTTTTTCCTTCCTTTCTTTCTTTTCATCTCTCTTTCTTTCTTTTTTACTTCTGACTTTCTTTCTTTCTTTCTTTCTTTCTTTTCATTCTTTCATTTTACCTCATTGCTTTCTTATCATCTTCCATTCTTTCATTCTTCTTTTCTCCCCTTCTTTCTTTCTTTCTTTCTTTCTTTCATCCTTCCCTTCTTCCTATCTTTCTTTCTTTTCATCTTCCATTCTTTCTTTCTTTCCATCTTTCATTTTTATCTTTCTTTTTCCCTTCCTTTCTTCCTTTCTTTTCATCTTCATTCTCTCATTCTTTCTTCCCTCTTTCTTTTCATCTTCATTTCTTCCCTTCTCTCTTTTCATCCTTCACTCTCTCTTTCTTTCTCATTTCTTTTCTTTCTTCTAATCTTTGATAATTTTTGTCTTTCTTCTTTCCCTTCTTTCTTTTCACCTTTCATTCCTTCTTCTTTTTCCCTTCCTTTCTTTCTTTTTATCTTTATCCTCTTTGTGCAACTCATTCTGCCGTTTGATCTTCTTCTGTCTTCTCTCCCTGTCAAAATGAATTCAATAGAAGTCTTGTCAACGATGCATGATGAACTAGTTCCTTATAATTGAATGGACAGTGAGCTGAAAGCCAACAGCTCACCCTACAAGTGCAGAATTTTTAAAGCTCAAACATCGTTGGGTGTCCAAAAAGTTTGCTCAACTCATTCAGGAAAAAAATATCACACATTTTTTTCAATAATAATGTTATAGAACTACAAAATTCCTTAATCATGTAAGATTGATACTCTTCTCAAAAGTGCTGTTAATGGAAATTTCTGTTAATGGAGAAGTACTGTGCCTTCAGAGTTAAAGGCTAATTGTAGTCAGAAATATCAGGAAACCTTCAACCAGAACTCTCAACATAGGTTTCTGTCATTTTCAAGTTTCGTACATGTATCATGCGGACAGGCAACACTGATGGTGCTAGAAGGCTGAAAATTTAAACATTTATTCATTATGTTTAGAAAGTACATTTCTTTTGTTTTTTCAAGACCCAAAAATACTTTTTTTTATAAGGGGGTTCACTTTGCAATGTGAGTTTAAGCTAGATTGATCTCATACTTTGTGTCCACTTTTTTTGAAAATTCAGATTTTTTTAGTGATCATCACCCAATGACAAGAAAATTTATCTATTCATTGATCACCTATTTTTCTAATTTTTTTTATTTGATCACCCATAGCATTCCAAAAGGTATCAGTTGTCAGACAGTTCCTATTGTATTGACTGATCAGACTTGTTTAATTGAAAAATTGGAAAAAGGGGTGATCAGTGAATGCTATTTCTCTTGCATTTTGTTGGGTAGGGATCACTAAAAAAGTCTAAATTTTCAAAAAACAGATGGATACAAACTAAGGGATCAATTTAGCATAAACATATATTGTAAATTGAACCTCCCACAAAAAAAAAAGATTTAGAGCGGGAATTTCCAGAAAACTAAAAGAGAAACTTTTCTTGAAGACATAATAAAGAGTGAATGTTTGAATTCCAGCCCTCTAGCTCCACTGGTGGGACCTATATGCATTCTTCATATATTGCTTACCAGTCAGCCAGACAAAATCAGGTATTAGTGACTGTTTTGGTTGACACTTTCTAATATTTTAAGAACTAAAAATCAAGTTCCTCGGAACAAAAATCTATTTGGGAAAATAAGTTGAAAAAATGAGTACCTTTTGAATATGTTACAGAAAAATAGTAATTGATTGTAAACCATTTGATATGATAATCAACATTAAATTTACAGTTTTGTTTTAGCACAAGGTTTTGGCTGTGTGTCCTCAGGCCTTCATTGGGTACCTATTTTGTTCTGGAATGTCAAATTGTAAGCACTCCAAAATTTATTTGGACCTATTCATGAATGCATTTTATTGTGAATCTATCATGGTTAAAATATAGCTTGTCATCTTTTTTGACACTCTTTGTCACTCTTCAGATCATAGAGTCACATAGCAATACTATTGCTTACTGAAATTTTGAAATAACGTTTCTATTATTTCTTTTATCAATCAGGGTATTGTCTTCCTCTTTGTTATTATTAATACAACATCTCATTCTTCAATCCTCCTCAAATGTTTCATGTATCCTGTCTTGATTTAATGAGTAATTTTTGTTATTTCAAAACTAATGATGGCCAAAAAATATATA
>OY735207.1:11618889-11683889 GCA_963457665.1 Thysanoteuthis rhombus | reverse complement strand
TAATTATAGAAGTCCCTGCTTCATCAGAGATCACAGAGCAACCAGTATATTTTCCAATGAGGCAGGATGAGGGGAGGTGGCCCCTAGGCTGTTAAAGAAAGTTCTTTTCTTCTTGCTTTTACAAGATCTTTTGAATCATGATCATGATCATGATCATGATCATGATCATCATCATCATCATGATCATGATGATCATCATCATCATCCTTTTAATGTCCCTTCAGCAGCGTAACTGGTGGAGGGGTTGTTCTATTTGAAAATGCCCCTCAGGCAATGTTGGCAACACAAAATCAACCTGAAAAAGCATTTTAAAAAAACATCAAAATATAAATATACTGAAAAAAACACTTGGCCATTTTTGATGACTAAAATTTCCACAATTTGCCTATGATGGCTAGAAAATAGCTAAAAATGGGCAAAAATTGCTAAACAAACACGGCAAGTAATAGTGCCAAGTGTTGAATCTCTACATTGCCAAAATAAGAAATGCATTGAATTTAGCACAAAAAGTGCTAAATTGGCATCACTGCTCTACTTTTTTATCAAAATTCTTTTATTAAAATTATTTTGAAATAAAGTAGAATTTTTTATATCATATATATATTTAAGCATAAATATTTATATTTACATATAGATATTTATGCCAACAATCATGAAATAGAGAAATTGGAGATATAAGTGCACTCTTTGAACTCCTACCTTGCCAAGGGTATCATTAGCTCAGTTGATGTATGAATAAATCGTGATGGTTGATTTGCTTTACTTGTGAACCGTTTCCATCATCCAAGTTGAGCAGCGTCAAGTCTGATCCCACACATACACTCACACAAACATAGGCATATATATATATATATATATATATATATATATATATATATATATATATATATATATATATATATATATTTATATTAGCCCATGTGCATGTTTGTATATGTTTTTTTATTTCATTAGAGAGAGAGAGAGAGAGAGAGGGAGAAAGAAATGGAGTAGATTTCTTGCTGTAGACTTCAAGGAAAAGACAAAAAGTGAAATTTGAAAAAGTGGTACTTATCTTAACTGGATTGGGAACCCCTTTTTACTCGCTTTTGGTTGATGGGAATTTCTTTTTACATTGATTGTTTTAAAAGGATTTAACCATTTTGCTTTTTGTTAAAAAGTTTGTTGATTCTTATCAGAACCTATTTATTTGTATTCTTAGGGATTCCAGATTTTATAAGTATACTAAAAGTGATGATTTGCAAAAAATTCATCCTAGACTCAGAAGCCTTGCTGTCGATTGAGACTTAAACAAAACTTTTTTATGCTAACTAATTGAAGAAGTCAAAAAATAGTCATAATACCTGTTTACTTTTGGGTATCAATGGTACATATTTCCAAATCTCACGAATGCATGTTTCAGAGAGAGAGAGAGAGATACGCATATACTTATATATGTTTATGAATGCATTATATTATATGAAACTGTTTGAAATGACCTCCCATAATTACCCAGAGAATAAATCAGTTGGCCTGGACAGCATGAAAAACTTTATCGGTCACAGGTTCAGTCCCATTTTCTCTATTTGTTTATTCTATTTATACAGTCTAGGCCAAGTGACTCATATTCATGAATATTCTCTACGATTGTGTCCATTTCTTGATAATACATATATATGAACATGAATACATGTTCAAATGTAGTGTATTTTAGTGGTTGCGTGTTTTAGTGTTACATGTACATGTGTATGTGTGTATTCATTGAATTGTTGGTATTTATCTTTGTATCTATAACTGTCTATCCTTGTAGGCATGAAAGCACATCTATGTATATACCAACATTGTCCAGGAAAAAACAACTGCAAATATAGCAACACAGAAAAAAGATATTCTTTAACATATTTCTCCTTAGACAGCATAATAAATGGGAAAAGTGATACTTTACACTATTTGCACACAAAAAAAAATAACAGATATTGAAAAAATATCTTGATGCATTGAACAGAACAAAGGATGTAGTCCCTTAGTTCAACAAGGTTTCTGGATAGACCATATTAGTGCTTCTCCCTTTGGGTGCTGGTATGAAAAGGTTATTTTTTTAGAATTGTCTGAATCCGTCTAAAAACCTTTTATGGGCTGGTAGCACATTTCACAAACAAAACATAATAAGATTTCTCAGCCTTTTAAGTTCTTTTGTTTGGCTATTGAAAAGCTATCTAAACCCAGAATTAATATCTGGTAACCTTCAAGATCCCCCTCACATTGCCTATGTTACAACTGGATGTCTTGTGAGTCTTCATTCCAAAAAGAGAGATATCTCCAATACGTATATATATATGTATGTGTGTGTGTAAATAGAGAGAGAATGAGGGAGAGAAACCTTAGAATACATTGCTATGCATGAATATAAACTGATATAAATACATATACAAATTTATGCTCACCTCATATGAGTATGTGTGAGTATATATGTGCATGCATAAATGGTTTACATGAATGTGAATATCTATACCAGCAAGTACCAATGAGCATAGGAATATATCTACATAAAGATATTTTATATAAGTATATATTTATATAACTCAAACATAAAACTACTTATATTTTTTATATGCAGTTAATCCCGGCTTATGTCATCTTCTACGCCATCAAGAAAAACTCACTAAAAATTAGATCAAACAATCTATGTCTGACGTTTTTAATAAAACCTGCTTAAATGGAAAAATGCTGCTTAGATATACACTATTCATACATCTACATGTATATATACATATATATATATATATGTGTATATATATATATATATATATATATATATATATATATATATATATATATATATATATATACATATATATATATCACAGTACAAATCAGTCATTCAGTATCTGATGTGTGATGGGTTTATTTCATAAAATGCTCTATAAGTCAAACATTTAGTTAAAGTAGAAATTTGATTCACCTGAAGAAGCCCAATAGGGCAGAAGCATAAACATGCTGGTATAGTGATTGCATTATTTTACCATATATATATATATATATATATATATATATATATATATATATATATAAGAGCGATGCTACGTTGAAGGCCCATTTTCTTTTTTCATTCTATTTACATTGTCAAGGCCTAATGATACATTCCCCATGTAATATCGGGAGATCATTTACAAAATAGTTTCAATATAATATAATGCAATTTATAATCATTCTGTCAAATCATATATCCATTTCTTAATAACACAAACACACATATGTATACATATATATACATATATATATATATATATCTTAGATGCACATGCACATATACACTCAGGACACAAACTCCCCTAACACAGAAAAGCAGAAGGAATTAGCTCTAACCATCCTACTATATACACACCTGTACCTCATCCAACACAGATAGTATGATGACAGATATATGAACAACCGTCATCCCAAGCATTTTCTGGGTCAACCACCAAACACCTCATATACAGACCCACTCCCAACAACTTACAGCATACATAAGTCCACCACTAAGAGGCTTCCCTTCCATTTTTCTCAACTTGTTGTAGATGTGATGTCACTCCCTTCAAAACTGAAACATCCATGATTAAATAACTATTCACCCACTCATTTTTCTTCATTTTATATCTAAAAAAAATTACTATATATATATATATATATATATATATATATATATATATATATATATATATATATATATATATATATATATATACATTGAAACCAGAGATCTTTTCACTTGTACAGTAAGAAGAGAAGATTAGTTAAAAATTAAAAAGATGCTCCATATCTGTCATTTTCAATCAAATATATAAGTCAAATATACTTCATTGTTTTTCCTACTAATCCATCATCATTAAATACATTTTTGGGTAACCTACACGAGTAACCCTTGTTTAAAAAGATTAAATGATTTGTAGTATAAAATAATATCAATATAAAATACACATAATACCCTATATAAAATAATAAACAATATGTATGACTTAACCTCTACCCTAATAGCTGAGAGGAAGGTGGTATTTGAGCAACATTGCTGAGGTGCTATGTTAATATAGCTGGGTTTTTTTTAAATCCCCAAAATGGTTTCATGGCAAATAACTGATAATCCCTGCAAGAGACAATTTATACATTGTACCATGATAACAAAGTATATGTGAAACAGGAAAAAATCACTGAAGAAGATTATATGAATTGCATTGACAGATATTGGGAAATAAGTGACTGGAGTGACACCAAAAATTTTTTGAAAAAGTTTTTTTATGTTTTGTGTTTGAAGCAGTAAAATTTTCTAGACCATATATATATATATATATGTGTGTGTGTGTGTGTGTGTGTGTGTGTGTGTGTGTGTGTGTTTGTGCATATGCAGAAATAGTGTATATATTTGTGATCATGAATATGTATATATGAACATACGCTTATGTCTGATTGGGTACATCAAGATTGAGCTTCACAATTATGATGTTGTCTGGTCTGCATTATTTTATCTTTTAATGCTAGACAAACATTGGTTGGATTGGATTCTCTCTTCCTCCTCTCTTTTTCTCTCCATCATTTCTCTTTTCTCCTCAGCCTTCACTGCCTTCATTTTTCCCCACTTCCTCTACTGCAATCCTTCCTTTTCCTCATTCTAATTCTTGTTGTGATATTCACGTAGATTCCTTCTCCCTCTTTCCTATTTTTCAACCATGTACCATCTTTTCATCCTGCTCTCATGGGCTGGATGGCTCTCCAGCTGCCACTTTTCCCAGCCTAAGCTGTAACTCATCCTAAGCTGTCACTGTCCATAGTGACCCCTTGAACTTTGCCCTCTATAAGGTTCCAACTTTCAAACCCTGTAGCCTTCAGTGAGAAAACTTGATCCTGGAGAAGAAAATGCCCTGTTTGTGGGGAGACTGGGCAGATGTCAATGTCAATGTTCTTGGCCTTTTCTTTTCCTTCCTCTCCACCTATCACTATCCAATACTAATTCCTTCTCTATCACCATGGCCCGACAAATGACCCTCCTGACCAACCAGCCAATTGGGCTACAGATTTTTTTCTGTGTATGTGTGTATCTCTGGGCACCTCTGGTCACATTTTTGGGGCTACAACCTTGAAAATGTCCATGAGTATACCACTAGGCCCCATCTAACAAAGTTTCTTTTTGTTTTTTCAAAGAAGTGTTTTGGGGTCACAATGGTCAATTTGAACCAGCAATGCCCTAATCTTGTGCAGGTGTTTTTTTTTAGATAATTTCAGATGAAAGATCTATTTTTCTAGATAATATTAGATATTTTTTAGATAATTAGTTCTGGTGCATATACAGGCTATGGTGATTTATTTATGTGAAGAACAGATATTACTAACAAAACAATTTCATGCACTGGTTGCTATTGCCTTTTCTCTATTATCTTTAAAATGCATGTCATTTTGGTACTGAGCGCCACCTTCTTTTCGTGTCCCCCCCGAATTGTCTTCTGCACCACTGCAGAGGGGGGGATGCACCCCAAGTTAAGAACTGCTATGCTACATCATCTGTTTTCTACCCCCTACCTTTGTTGTTTTGCTTCCGAATTCCTTTGTTTACCTACTCCCACTTATCTTCCTTTTCCTTCTCTCATTCTCCAACTCCTACCCTCATTTTCCATCTACCCCTCTTCTTCTCTTTGACTCCCTTTCTCTCTTTCCCCTTCTCCTTTTCGTTCTCCGTCTTTCATCTTCTCTCTCTCCTCAGTGCCCTTCTCCTTCTTTTTCCCTTTCTCTCTTTCCCCCATTCTTTTCCATTCACCTTCTCTCTCCCCCCTCTTTCTCCTTCCTTCTCTCTTTCCTTCTCTCCCCTGTCTGCCCTTCTCCTTCTTTCTCCCTTTCTCTGTTTCCCTTTGTTTTTTCTTCTTCTCCCATTTCCCCCCTCTCTCTCTCCCCCTCCCCTACCCTTTATCATCTATGGCATACAGACAAACAAGATAAGCAAAACAGATTTTCACGCAAATTGATTTAGTATCTGGAGGGGGAAGGGAGGGAGGGAGTCGATGCCTTGTTTCCATGGAAACTATCTGCCAAAAGATCCCGCCAGTCTTTGACCATGATATTGGTGCCGCCATTATGCAATTTGGGGGGTTCGGGTCTGGGAGAAGGGCATCTGAATGGGTTAGCTTCAATCATTGGTGAAAAAACCCATGTGATACCAGGCAGGGGGAAAAAGCTTTTTATTTATCAATATGGCATCATCTACATATTCAACAATCATGCAACTAATTTCATCAGTCCATATTTATGAGATAAATATGGTAACCCATTCAAATTTGATGATGATGAATGGTATCAAGCGAAATAAACACTGACTTGACAGGGTAAAGCTCGACCAAGTTGACTTGTTAGCCAAGAGCTCCCTGCATTCCAAGACTCTCCAAATCTTTTTTATTTCTCTTCATTTTTATCATACGTATATAAGAAGAAAAAGTCATGTACATTAATATACATATATATACATGTATATGGATGTGTTATATTATTAGAAAAATCTATTTGAAATGACCTCCTGCTATTCTCTATGGTGAAGGGATCACTTGACCTAGACAGCGTAAATAGAATAAACAATCAAAGAAAATGGGGCTGCTATAGGAAGTGAACCTGTGAGTAATGAAGTAGCTGCTTCAACCTCACTGAATAATATTATATATATGTATATAAAATGGAATTGTTCAAATATTCTCCATCCCTTCCTCACTCTATCTTTACTCCCACATTTTCTTAGTCTGTTTTCTGAGAGAATCAGTCAATAAAACTAGTGAAATACCATGTAAATAAAGGGACAGTACATAACAATTGGCTGGAAAGCATTTGGTGTAAATGGAGACATTATCATCAACATCAGCCATATCGCATCCATCATTGGATCCAGAACTCCCCTCATCCCTGATTTGCCAGATCTCTCTGTGGCATCATGGTACTTTCACGTTTGTCATTCCTTCTTATTTTCTGTCGGTCACGGTTTTGCATATGGACCAAGTTGTGCAATTCTTGCAACATGGCCAGCCCGTTGCTATATGAGTTTTCTTAAAGATTCCACGATGTCTCTGACCTCTGTTTTTCTTTGTGCTGTGCTGTGCTGTGATCGTTCTCTGTGATATCGAGCATGATTCTCTCTGATGAACATTTCTTAGTTTCAATTTGCTGATATGCCAAAAACATGAAGTATTCATGATACCAGCTATGAAATATGAGTACAAAACTTGGAAAATCTCTCAAAAACAAACTCAGAACAGCTCAGAGAGCAATGGAAAGAGCAATGTTAGGAATAACTCTTAGTGGTAGAAAAAGATCAACATGGATAAATGCAGACCAGGATAACAAAAATAGAGATGGGCAGGGCACAAAATGAAAACACAGGGCAACAGATGGAGCTGCTGTACAGTATCTGAAGTAGAAAAATATCAGACTCAAGATGGAGAGACGAGGTAGGAATGTTTGGTAGAGATCAGCACAAGCATACTGATCATGAAAGGAGATGGGAAAGGCCTTTGTCCAGCAGTGCATATAGGCAAAGGTAAGGTAGAAATCCCTCTCTCTTAAGAGACAACTCCCAATGGAGAGTGATGGTGAGTGACAAAGTCTTGGTTTCTGTTGCATGTGTTAGCTTAGTGATCTTTGCAAGATAGAACAGAGCATGCCTATGACAACTCGGCCTCGGCAGGATGCAATTCTATTGAAGGAATACCTCCATCCTAGTCATACAGCTTACAATGTACTCAATTAGCTGCAGAGTGCAAAGGGAAATTTGTCTCAATGAAGAGTTTTTCATACTCTTTGCTCAACGATCATTCGATTGAATCCCGGAACTTCCGTGCACGAGGCTGATATGACAACTTTTACACTATTAAAGTGGTCCATGTTTAAAATAGATGCATATAACTTTTGATACTGTGTATTTCGGCAGCAATCTTCCAAATTTGATTAACAAGGAATGTTTTTTTTAATTCATTAGTTAACTTTTCTTATTTACATACATATAGAAAATTCATGGGAGAAAACTAGAAGTTGATGCATAAATTATATTGTCTTTGCTTTCTATTAATGAAATTGTTCATAACTTTTGAATCACATTAAGTGAGCAGGTGCGTGGAGAATCCATGAAAGAGAAATAAAAGTCAATACATAAATTATATTGCTATTAGTTTGAATAAATCAAATTGATTATACCTGTTGAATGATCATTTTTTTTACATTAAAGAGAAATGTGCAACCATCATATTAAGAATGAGGACATAACTGTCTAAGTCCAAGATGCAAAGCTGCGATAGGGTAGACCATTACATCTACCTTGGACAACAAATCTCTATGAAACCCCCGAAGGAAGTAGAAATCAAGCAATGAATAACCCTAGGATGGCAAGACTTTGGCAGAGCAACCTCAACCTTCAAAAATAAGAAGATCCCATTAATCCTAAAAAGAAGGGTATATAACCAATGCATCCTCCCAATAGTCACTTATGGAGCTGAAACATGGAACCTCACCAAGAGACAGACTCGCAAACTGAGAAGTATGCCACATGCACATGAGAGAATGATGCTCAACCTTACATGAAGGGATAACAAGACAGCCCAATATATCAGGAAGAAAACAGGAGTCCGAGACATCATATAATCTATTAACTTAAATGGCAATGGGCAGGCCATGCTGCATGAATGACAGATAAGTGATGGACATCACAACTCACAGCAGGGATCTCCAGAGATCACATGCAAAACCGAGGCTGACAGAATACAAGATGAAGAGACGAACTAGACAAATTTAGAAAATACCGGCTCCACGACGCCCATGATAGAGAAATGTGGCAGATCCTAGGGAAGGTCTATGTCCAACGACGGACATTAAAAGACTGATGATGATGATGATGATGATGATGATGATGATGATGATGATGATGACGACGACAATTATGATGACAAACTGACTCAGAATATTGATAAGCATAACTTAGTTTTTCTGACTGCTTGTTAGCCTATATCAGTAATACCAAATCACAGTAGGTTTATAAGCATCACTTTATTGGCTAATTCGATGCCTGTATCCCCGACTAAAAATTTTTGACTAATTAAAGGCGTGACTCCCTCACAAAGAAATAATTAAGAGGAAGGTAAGTGCTTTAGACTGATATGAATTAATTTTCCACAAATGTGATTTTATACTTTAGTACATTATATTAACATTCATTTAGACTAGAGTGATTTTAGACAAAAGTCCCCTTGACAAAAATTATGTTTACTAAAGTGATATAGACAACCCTATCTAAAACCACAGTATGTAATACAGTATACACTCCTGCCCCTAAAGTTAAAGGGCTCATCAATTTTGAGTTATCTTCCTACGACTGCTAATAATTCTATTACAATTTGTTTCTGACAATTCAATATCTTCTTTTCATTTTCTATGTAGTCACTGTTCCTGCTGATTCATTTCTATGGCCCTTTTCAGGTGTAATTTGTAATATCCATAAGGAAAGAGAGTCTCTCCTATTGGTCTCTTTTTCCCGTAGTTCAAAGCGAAAAAGACAGTATCAAACAGAAAAAATGAAATGTAAACCACGAAACTTACAAATATTCTATTTCAGCAGTACCCGGAGTACAACTTGTTCCATAATTTTTAACATAGAAAAGTTCTCATTTTATTTCTTCGTAAAACAAAGAATTCTGTCTCATATTTCTGTTTAGTCTTGATCTTATCAAGAAAAATGACTGCATAAATCTACCAAAGAGATTTCAAAATAATCATGAAAGTTATTTATCTAATTTTTTTCATATATACACAATGATAAATATTTTAGACCGCAGATGTTTGCTACTTCATGAACCAAAGTTCTTGAATCTCCAATATCCAGGGCAAAAGTCTTTTCTATATTTCTAATATCCAGAATATTTTTATGGCATCAATTTTGAACTTAGTAACTGATACCTCCATCAAAAGAGCCCCACTACTTGGCTGTCTCTGTTGATAATCAAAAATTACACTGCAGATGTGGATGATCAACCATTTAGCAAAATGGAAAATATAATCAGCAAACTGAGTTCAAATCCTGGCCGAGATAGTTTCAATGGGCCAAGCAAGCCAGAAGTTGATAATAGTTAATACTTGAATAAAATAAAGGTGATCAAAAATAGATGGATGAAATAACTTGACCATTTTCTCTACTTCCCTACAACACTTTAGGTATAAGTAGAAGGTTTTTTCTCAAAAGATGTTCAACCATTTTCTTGGTTGTAAACTTATTTGCTTAGAGTCTTTATGCTTTCCTTTTACTACTTTTTTGTTTGGAAATAATTCTCTTGCATCAAGTTTGTCTTTTTTTTTGTGTTGATTCCTGTGAACTCCTTGTGGAGCATAGGGCAACAACAACTCTGCTACAATTTCAGCGGCAAGAAATTTTTCATCGGATTGAGTTGTTAGCCCCCAGCCAACCTCTTTTCTTTACCCAGGTTTGGGACCAGATATGTTGACTTCCAAGCAGTAGGGGTTTTTTTCTGGCAGAGTAATCTTCTCTTAGATGGACTGAAAGGCTCTAACTACCCTGCTATTTAACCATAACTAGAGAGAGAGGTGGATCCATGGTTTTCTCAAGGGCATTTGTGCAAAGTAAATGTAAATGGCCTCAGCCAAAGCTTGAACCAGGTTTGCTAATTCTGCGCTGGTAACCATTATGCCACTCTATACGTCCATGATTATTTTATGCTTTTTTTTTTATTATTGTTTTCATTTAAAAATAATTCACTCATATCAAGAACAGCGGGTAATTCTATTTGAGTGATAACAACAGCATTAATGGCAATCATCTTTCGTTCTCTCCAAGTCTGTGCTTACGCTGGAAGATATATACTGCTGTGTCATTTGAGTTTAGGCTTCTATGAAAGCAGACTCATACAGTTACTGGGAGGAAATCTACTTTCTTCTTTAAAAACAAAGAAATAAGAATAAAAGATGAAGGAGGAAATTTGGAAAGGAAGGAAGAAAAAGAGATAACCAGAAAAAAATGAAAAAAGTAAAGAAAAAAAAGTAGATCTAACAAGAAAATAAGAAGTTGGTAAGTAAGTAATAGATAATTAGCAAAGAACCAAGAGCATTATTATGAAAAACCTATAATTCTGTCTACTTTAAGCTTTAAGATTTCAGTCCAGCTACTTCTTGTCCATTACTGGCTTTAATACCGTTCCACACGAGTAATTGTTTCTACAAGCATTAATTTATCGAATAAAAACCAATGAAATTCAAGGTTGTTATCTTGTAATCAATTGGGGATCGGTATTTTTATCTTTGTAAATGGAAATTATTTCATTCCTTTGTTACAAGACTTCTCTTGTGATGTCAATTGATAACTTCTTGTCTTCATTTCTAGAGAGGTGTGTGTCTTTTTATTTAAGATAGACTTTGTGGTTTGAAAAGCTGAGATAACTATTCATGATAATCAATATAAAGCAAGAGAAACAGAAAAAAATCTGCTGAATATATTTTTAAACCATTATTTAAAAATAGCATATTAGAAACAATCAACCATTACTGTCACTAAAGGTTTCTTCGGTTCACAAATGCTAAATTGGTCCCTAGTTTGTGTCTGACGTTCACGCTTGTTTTTAAAAAAGATTCAGACTTTCTTAATGTTCGACAAATGCAAGAGAAGTAACTCATTCATTGATCACCCCTATCATTCAATTTTTCTATTCATTACCCTGAACACAGCATGCTGCCCAAAGGTGATGTTTACTTGACGGTTTCTATTGGGTGACCAACCATATATGCTTCTCATATCACTTGATTATATCAAGGTTATCTAAATAAGATAATATATTGGATTGCATATAAGGTGCCACCTCCCGCCTTATTTCAGTTGAGAATATCAAGAAAAAAAAAACACGTTTCCCTGGATCTCTTTTATTCATCCAGCAGATTCTTCCTGATTCTTTCGCAAGTTCTGACAAATGTGGATCTGGAAAAGAAAGATTACGTTTACCTTTTGAAACCTTTTTCAGGGAAAAAGATGGGTCTTATATGATGTCAAATATGGTTGGTTGATGCACAAGTTCTGTTTAGGCTGAGGCGTTGAAGGCTGTTCTGAATCTAACCACAATATTCATCCATTTGGGTTCTTGTAATGAAGCCATCTTTCATTGCCAATGATTGTCTCATACCTCAACGAAATAATATACCTTAATAATTATATTATTACATAATTATCTATCTATATAATATAGCATGTGTATGTCTATATTATTTGTCTGTTACATTTTTCCATAGAGATAAGTATTAAATGTTAATTATAGATTAGTCTCCAATTTCTTTTTCTTTTTGCAAGTGCATTCTGGTTAAATATAAACATGAAATTGTTGAGCAACATGTTTTAGAGATATTTCAGGTCAAAAGCAATTGCCAAATCATTCAAATACTGCCGTCATCTTTAGACATTACTGGTGAACAGCTTCAAGTCAACTACAATGCAATCACTAAATTATTTAGATAGAGCCATCCTTTTTTATGGCATGGATTAACCAGTTAGTAGAATTTGTCCACCAAAACTGCTGACATTTCTTCATTTTTCAAGTCAGCTTAGCTATTAGACTGGCAATGTGTATATGTATAGTGGATACAGGTGGCACCAATGGAGGTAAAAATTCAAACATTTATCCCTTATTATGTCTACAAAAAGAAAAAAATTGTTTTTAAAAAAATTCCTTTTAGTGAGGGATCAATTTACAATGTAGTTTATGTTAAATTGATCTGGCAGCATTCACACTCACCCTTTGGAAGTTCTGACCTTTTTAGCGATCATAGACCAACAGAACACGAGAGAAGAAACTTATTGATCAATCAGCCCTTTTTCCGATTTTTTTTTAAATTGATCACCCCCAACATGGCATGCGGCCAAAAGACATTGTTCTCATGACAGTTTCTTTTGCATGACTAACCAGACCTGTTATACAATTATTAAGATATAGGATTCAATGAAAATAAGGTTGTATGTATAAGTGAAAAAGATGATTTTTTGATTTGATCTATTTTTACTTAACTTGATATATTCTTCCTTGTCAATATCCAACAAGCATGTCTACATTAATTTCAAATTTGGTGACTTTAATATATTTTCGTTCTTTTGCATGGATGACTTTTTTTTTCTGCTGTAGAACTATTGGTAATATTGAGGGAAAGAGTCGTGGTTACCATTGATTTTACATGAACTCTGCCGTCAATGTTAATTCTCTTCCTCCAGAGATAATTTTATCACAGAGCTCGGTAATAAACCTCCGAGCTAAAATTGTGTGACATCACCTGTCAAATTACGACATAAAAGGTATGTCTGCTGATTATGTTGTTTTAGCTCCTGCTGATAGCGAGGGGGGGGCCTGGCTGGGGGAAGCGGGGGGGAGATACGGACAATGATGATAATGATTCTCATTGGTGGAATGATAACTGCCGAGATGGTCATTGTGGTTACTGAGCTGATAATGGCATTGGAGATGAAAATTGAAGTGACAACAATAGGGATAGGGATGGTGGTGGTGGTGGTGGTGGTCATTACATCAATAGAGAGACCCAGAATTATAGGAAAATGGATCATCATCATCATCATCATCACCACCATCATCATTGCTATTCCCAGTATCATCGCCACAAACATTATCATCATATATATCACCATCACCATCATCATCAGCAGCAGCAGCATCACAAACACCACCACCACCACCACCACCACCACCACCACCACCATCATCATCATCATCATCATCATCATCATCATCATCATAGTAATACTCACCATCACCATCATCATCACAATCATCCCAGCATCAGCCCCATCATCATTATCACGTTTTTCTATGTGCTTGAGTGTTCCAATGCTCCTGACCATACCATTTTGTCTACAGACTTGAAAATTAACATCAGTACTTCAGTAGACCCCATGATTTGGGGTTTTTTTAGAAAAAAAAAAAGGCTTATTGCTTCCTTATTTTGACGGGTTTATAAATAACGTCTAGACTCTCCAGAATCTGAATGTTGTAGTTGTTTTTTCACTCGATTCTAGATGTTTTCAAGGGGAAAACACCTGTAACGTCATGGAAAGAACACTTAAAAAACACTTATTCTCCATTGAAATTTTTTACTTGTCTTCAAACTTTGACACTGAAGGTGTTCAATTATTGACCATGATGGCAAGTCTTTGTTGTGTTCTTTTGCTTGGAGTGATCTTGAAATGGAAAAAAAACGTATAGGTGTGGATAGCCTAACAGTTAGCAACATGGAAAAGGGAATTGGCAAATCTAGTTCAAACTCCAACCTAGGCAGTTTACATTCACCTCTCGCCCTTTAGAAAGGCATGAATCCATTTCTTCTCCCCCCACCCCAGCTATGGCTAACTCTGATTTCCAACTGGTAGAGTCCAACACCTCATCCAGCATTGTGAGAGGATGGTAATGGAGTAAGTCGGGAATGTGTTTCCAAAATGTACTGTTTGCAAGATTTTGGTGAAGCTTCAATGGGCCTAGCAAGTCAGAAGAGAATTACAATAAGAAGGCATCAGAAAAAATTTTTACTTCCTGTGAGTGAAAGATTTGAGATAAAAGTTTCCGGCTGACCATTTTGAAATATCTAGGAACCCTGCTACATTCAAAACTAGGACTTCACTTCTGCAAGGAAATAACACAAGAAAGATCAAGATACCATTATACACCTGTATTTTCGTTATTCATATTCTACAATGGATACTTTGTTATTTACATCTAACCATATGATGAGTTTATGTGCAAATTTCTCTGTTTGTTTGTTTGTTTGTGCTTGAATGGGATGATCTCATTGATTGATTTACATTTCTATTGTGACATAACAATAAAAATTACGTCATAGAAACTTATTTATGTCTGATCACACATTAGATCAGCTTGAGATGATTCGAAATTTTTAAAAAATTGAGATTAAGATATTTGAATTATCAAAAAAAGAGACCTTATAAAGATAGCTCTAGCCTCCTCAGTGTCAATCCATACATGAAGTACTTTGTCATTCCTGGCAGGTATCCCCTAGTGTATACATGATATAATAAGTATAAACTCTCCGAAATCGGGATCCAATGCTGCAGCAGACTGTGTGTCTCGTGAGTATTGATTCATGCTCACAGAAACATTTTCATGAAGATTTCCTCGGATCAGTGTCCTCGGATTGCAATACTTTCTGATGTGCTATACATCAAATTGCTAGTGTAAAATAAAGGGAGATAAGAAAAATGGACTACTATCTAAACTTCACTGTAGAACTCCTAGTACAAGTGAAATTGAAAATAACAGGTCTGGTTGATCACTAAATAGAAAACCATCATGTGACCACCATTTTCTTGCCAGTATGTCATGTTAGGGGTGATCAATTGAAAAATTGGAAAAAGTGATGATCAATGAATAAGTTACTTCTCTAACATTTTGTTGGGCAGTGATCACTAAAAAAGTCTGCATTTGAAAAAAAACCCTGCGTGAATGCTGTTGGACATAAACTGAGGGATCAATCCAGCATCAACTTACATTGAAAAACCAATTTAGGGAAAGAATTTTAGAAAAAGAA
Organism: Thysanoteuthis rhombus; assembly: GCA_963457665.1. Lineage (NCBI taxonomy): Eukaryota > Metazoa > Mollusca > Cephalopoda > Oegopsida > Thysanoteuthidae > Thysanoteuthis > Thysanoteuthis major. Next base: position 11,668,322 of record OY735207.1, on the reverse strand, counting down.
AAAAAATGGTTTTCCTGGACATAATAAGTAGTACTTGTCAGAATTTTGTTAGATGGTGTGTATTAATCACTATGCAAGATACACTGACAATTTTTTTTTTATGACAGTTTTGATTGAAGGCTTCTAATAAAAAACGGACTGCTATCTCCAACTCTCCCCGACACGTCAAGTCGAAGTAGAGGGTTAGAAAATAATAAATGTATCAATATCAGAGATAAAGCAGCTTTGTCTTAGAATATTGTGATTGGTTCTGTTTGCATACTGCAGGACACCATTTTGGTTAGATATATTGATAGCAGCAATTTTCCCCTAAAGGCTGATAAATGGAGATACAAGCTGATATTAATGATGAAGATGATAACTATGATGATGATGATAGTGGTGGTATTTGGATTAGAAGAGGAGACCGATATCAATAATTGTGAAGTGTTTGTTCGTCTGTCCTCTATAAATAGTCATACGGTTTGATGTAAAGATACCAAATCTGGTATGCATACTTATTGGACCCGGGAGAAGGTTTTGACATGAGAAAATTACTTGTCTGATTAGCCACTCAGTAGAAACTGTCTTGTGACCAATGTCTTTTAGCAGCATGCTGTGTTCAGGGTGATCAATTTAGATTTGGAAGAAGCGATGATCAATGGATAAGTTACTTCTATTGCCTTCTGCTGAATACTAAAAAGTCCGAGCTTTCAAAAAACAAGTGTGAACGCAGACTAATTTAGGGAAGAAATTTGGCATAAACTTACATTGTATATTCAACCCCTTGCTCAAAAACTCTCTTGGGGATTTTGAAAATGAAAGCAAGAAACATTTTCCTATGTATAACAAGGAGTGAATATTCAATTTTTCAGTCCTCTAACTCCATTGACGAGGCCTGTACACATGATAAATACATTTAGCATTAACTTACAGTGTAAATTGAACCTCACTCTCAAAATCTATTTCTGAAGAAATTCAGAAAAGCCAGACAGACAAGCTTAAAAACTGAAGAAACCTATGGTGACAATTTTGGTTGATGGCTTCTGATCATGAGATCAATCTTCACAAGGACTTTCCGAGGCCGTGAATCAATCTAGATTGACAAGCATTCAGAAAAACAAATTCAACCTTCAAAAACAACAAAATCCCATTAGTTCTAAAAAGAAGAGTATATAGCCAATGAATATTCCTGATAGTCACCTATTGAGCTGGAACATGGAACTCGACCAAAAGACTGACCCTCAAACTAAGAGCCATGCAACATGCACAAGAGGGAATCATGCTCAACATCATGTAGAGATCACAAGATAATGCAGGATATTAGAGAATAAATAGGAGTCAGAGATGTCATAGAATCCATTAGTGAATTCAATTGGCAATGGGCTGGTCATGTTGCAAGAATGTCAAACAACCACTTGACATCACAACTCACAATATGGATCCTTAGAGATCATATGCAAAACTATGGCCAGTAAAATATAATGACATGACGAACTAGATAAGTTTAGAAAGTATTGGCTCAGCGATACCCATAATAGAGAGGTCTGGCAAAACGTCAGGAATGTCTATATCCAACAATGGATGCCTAAAAGCAGATGATAACGATGATGATGATGATGACACTGATGATGATGATGATACATTCAGCTGTTTCGCATAACGTGACCGAAGGATATAACACTTACCAGCTCACCCTCAGTACTAAAAAATCATTTTACTGTCATCATAAGCTGCCACCCAAGTCTTGACCTCTTACCCCGCGTATGTGGGTACTTCAGCAAATATAAGTACGTTAAGGGAGATGATGCTGGGGGGGAGGAGTGGGGCTAGGGTGGACATCTGAGGGCAGGCACAAAAAATTAATTATATTCCCTTGCAACAGAGGCAGTGGGAGGAAATAGAAAGCAACACAATAGAAAGTCAATTGAAACTGAAAAGTGAATTTGGAGAGAGAGAAAGAGAGAGAGTGGGAGAGAAAAGAGTGGGAGAGAGAGAGAGTGAGAGAAAGATAAACAATAACTACCTTTTCCACATAGGAAAAGAACTTGTTTACTTACTATTAATCCAGTCATCACACCCTCACTTCATTGCCAGATAATTAATTATTAACTTCAACATTATTGTAACAGTGTAAACAAATTCTCAGTCATTATTGTAATGAAATTTTAAGTTCCATAAAAAAAGAATCTTTATATCTCATTTGAAATCTCCCTTTGCCTTACTATAGAATGGTTGTACACTTTTAAAACATTTCCCTATCTCAATTTGAAATTATGACCGTGTGATCAGCAGGTGGCTCTTTTACCAACTAAGCTAAACTGACAGGTCTAACTAATTTACAGATTACATGCAAGGGTTTAGATCATTGTAATAACTGTTTAGGGGACATCTTTAATAGTATGGTAATAATAAATATAAATTTTTTTCTTTGTGCTGAACTTACAATCAATTTGACTTTATTTATGAACAGCATCGACTAACAATGTTGAAATTACAAATAGAAACAAATAAATAGACATTTGTTGCAAAGAAAAAATTATACATCTATTCTAATGAATGAGTAAATTTTTTTTCATCTATCATAGGTACAATTAAAGAAAATGAGACTACTGCAGGGATCGAACCCGTGACCAAAAGGGTGGCCATTTCAACGTAACGTTGTTCTTACCATTTAGCTAAACAGCCGTTAGTACAGCAAAGGCCCAAAACAACTGTGTCCACTCCAAATTCTCATCAAGTTTATTCATGGTCTATTCATTTCTTAAAGCAATAACAATGTATTAAAAATGGATATATATATATATATATGCATATGATCCGACGGAATGACTGTAAATTGTGTTAGATCATTTAGAAAATCTCACCTGAAATGATTATCATTGTTTTGGGGTTAATGTTTCACTTGGCCAAGACAATGTAAAGAGAATAAACAATTATACATTCAATGTGAAAGTTACAGCAATTATATTCAGTCGAAATAGAAGTTTGAGTGGAGATTGACCCTGCAGCAGCCAGGTTTGTTTGAAAGACGGTGGATGATTCCCAGCTATAAATCTATTTGTGGTATTTGATAAGCTGGCTTAGTCTGGCAAAAGGCCATATCTATGGGGTGCCTAAAGAGGATTGAACTTCATCTATGATCATCTGCTAAGATAGCTCACTTACCACGTCAAAGTTCCGGTATGTGTTGTAGTCATCAGCTTACGGATCTTTGCAAGTACTGAGTCAGGGACTATATACCTTCAAATTTTTTTTTACCACTCCTTTGACAGGATGTTAGTCCACCAAAGGTATACTTCCACCCTAATCACACAGCTTAGAGAATACTCGATTAGCTGCTGAGTACTGGGTGAAAATTTGTCCAAATGAAGAGTTCTCCACACTCTCATACCAGGAATCAATCATGGAAACTTCTGTGGTAGATGTGCTAACCATTACACTATCCAGGGGGGCTTATTGTAATTAATCAGTATAAGCATCAAAGTAAATTGGGTACACTTTCTCCATAAAATTTCCCTCTGGGAAACCTTTACAAGTACATCTCTCTGACCCCGTTCCCTTCTCTCTGACCTCTGGCTACCTTTTTATTTTACGTTTTTAATGAATAATTTATATATGTCTACACATCATAGAAACCTAATGACCAGGGAAAGCAGAGATCTGAATAATGGCCACCTATGATATTGCCACTATTATAACAATTCATTGCATTTACACCACTGGGCAGTTTTATTATTAATGTAATCACCATTAACATTCTCAATGGTATTGTTGGTACTGTAGAATTGGTAATTTCCAAAGTAATGGGTCACCAATGTTGAATGGATATATGAACATTGACATCACCGATGTGGTTGGTGAATTTGTGGTTCTTTGTTTTATAACAACAGCAGTGACTAATTATTTGATTTTTCATTTTTGTCTGATGGAGCTTTGTAAATCATTAGAAGCTGTCGACTGAAACAAAGGTCTCTTCAGTTTTTGATCTTGTCTGGCTGGTTATTTATGTATTTATTGCACATACATGCTGCACCAATGGAGCTAGAGGGCTAAAAATTTAAACATATACTCCTTAATATGTCTAGGAAAAACGTTCCTTTTCTGGAAATCCCCTCCCCTATAGGATTTTCATGTTTGGGTTCAGTATACACTATGAGTTTATACTAAATTGGTCCCCTTTTTGTGCCACTTGATTTTTGAAAATTCAGACTCCTTTAGTTATCGCTGCCCAACAAAAGGTGAGAGAAGTTACTTATTCATTTATCACCCCTTTTTCGATTTTTTTTTAATTGATCCCCTCCAAAACGGCTTACTGCCAAAAGACGTTAGCCATGTGACGGTTCCTATTGAGTGAACAGACCAGTTATTATTGGTTTTTACTACTGTTTACCTTCATCTAAGTGTTCTCAGTTGCTTTTTACCGCAACTTTACCCAGGCCGCAATCCTATGTCAGTGAGCTGGACCGCCTTTAAGCCAATTGGACCAATCACCCCCAATCGGGCCTCACACCTAAGGGAGCCCAGCACTTATGTCTATTCTAGTCTTGTCAAATACGCTTAGCACCATATTGAAAGTTTTACAGAGAACAGCTACAATTTTAATTTTCTTCTGAAAAGATTCAACAGTGTTTGTTTTTACTGTTAATATTTTGAATATTCTTTTTATTCAACTTGAATTGAATAAGCTTAATCAAAGGTTAATCAATTATAGAAGAGCATAAAAATGTATTTCTTTGAAATTGTCAAACACATATATTGATTGGTTTCCATTGTACCATAGAGATATAGAGTCTATGATAAAGTTTATTCATATTTCTAAGATTCTACGGACCTCGACAGTTAACCTGGGGCCTTGCAAAAAATGTTCCCAATTAGGCCCCGCAGCTCCTGAGAGTAGCCCTAACAATGAGCAAATAGCATGAATTGGAAATAAAAACTGAAGAGGCACTTGAGTTTGAGTCTCACCAAGAACTTATTCTTTATTCCTGATTCACACTAATTACTCACTGTTGTAGGATTATAGCCAGAATAAAGTTGCAATGAAAAGCAACATTGAGATCGAGGTAATAGTGGTAAGAAAAACTAATAATAATAATGACTTGCATTGACTTATATTCTATAATAGACTTTGTATATTCATCTTATAAAAAGTAAGGAGACATCTTGTTTTCTTCCCGACAAAGGCTTTATTTATTGCATGCATGAGAACAAAAAAGAATCACCGTTAAAAGGTTATTAAACCAAAACGATAACAGTTTTCTCCCTTTTATTATCTTTTGCATACTTCCTTTTTTACTTTTTTGGGGAGAGTGCAATGGAGAAACATGAAAAAAAGTACGCTAGAAACAGATATTACATAATCAGCAGTAAGAATATCTTGATAATAAGTGATAGAAACATACGATGGGATATCTAAGAAGCTTTCGAAGATACGGGACAAGAGAAAAGCATGTTGTCATATCATATCAATCCAAATTCATTCATTAAGAAAACCATGGCAAAAAATACTTATCACTTAGAAATGAGGATACAGGAATTGTCGAAATAAATATTTATTCATGCATAACTCAAAATGTATCAAGTACTGCTCTAAGATTTACCGAAGAAATAATTGGTAGCAAAAACGGATACCACAAGTATGCAAAATATTACAAAATCTGAAGACATATTGCATGGTTTTTAGTTTGAGACCCAATCTTTTGGCAAGGTCCAATGTTCCAGCTCCATTGGTGACTATCAAGAGAATGCATTGTTTGTAGACCAATCTTTTTGATACTTGTGAGATTTTCTTGTTTTTTAAGATAGAAGTTGCTCTGCCAAAAGCTTACCAATGTGGGGGGATTCTTCATCTGATTTCCTCCTCTGAGGATGTCATGGAAATTCGTTGTACCTGGTAGCAGTAATTTTCCTTATAAAGAAGAGATTAGATCTTTTATACTGAATCAATTAATTATTTCACAGTCAATGAAAACCAGCTGATCTTGGGTATTCACTAACTAAATAGACTACTGAATAACCATAGCCACCAAAGATGTCAAATGGTTCTTTTTTTTTCTATATAGGCCTATGTTCCTGTATTTATGGGGTTTTGTATTTGTTTCTTTGCTTGTTTGCATTCTCCAGAATCTAGATGTTTCTAGATGTTTTTTTTTACCCTATTCTAGATGTTTTCCAGGGGAAAGTGCCTGTGATATCATGTTAATATTTATTCTAATCATATTTATTCTTTGATGGAATTTTTTCTACATGACTTCAAATTTTGATGCTATGATTGTTCAATTACTGACTGTGATGGCAAGTTTTGATAAATAATGATAAGAAATATCCATTCCTTTCTGTCCATTGCAATAAAAAAGTCTTTCACTGGTGTGTCTCAATAGGAAATTGTATTCAGGGTAAGAGAATCATTCTTGCATAATTTAGTTACGATGTGAATTTTCTGAGACTATCAACCCAAAACAGTCAACATAGGTTTCTTCAGTTTTCAAGGTGGTCTGACTGACTGGCTATTTATTCATGTATGTATCACTCATGTAGGCCAAATCAATGGAGCCAAAGGGCTGAAAACTTAAACACTTATTATATCTAGAAAGAACAGGGGAATTTTTGTTTTTCAAAAGTCTACCCCCAAATAGTTTTTTTTGAGTGGGATTCAATTCACAATGTATCCAACAAAAGGTGAGAAGAAGTAATATTCATTGATCACCTTTTTTCCGGTTTTTTAATTGATCACTCCCAACATGGTATGCTGCCAAAAAAAATGTGACTATTGAGTGACTGACCAGAATTTTCTCGTTTTACTTGTGTTTTTTTCATCTTTTGGTAATCTTAGCCTCGTTTATTGTATCAATTCTGACTGCATTCAATCTTTCAGCTAATTTTATCACCATAAAAAAATTATGAAAAGGGAGTGGTTAATCACTCGATAGAAACCGTTTGGGTAATTGATTGAAATTTGGAAAAGGGGTGATCCATGAATAAATCCCTTCTCTCAGCTTTTATTGGACACTAAAAATTCTGTATCTCAAAAATACAAGGACAGACGCAGGACCAATGGACCAATTTAGAATAAACTTACATTTCAAATTGAACCTTTCACTCAAGACCTATTTAGAGGTAGAATTTTGACAAAATAAAAAAACCTTCTTTGTAGACATCATTAGTCTTTTAGCATCGGTCATTGGATATAGACCATACCCAGGATTCGTCAGACCTCTCTATCATGGGCATTGCGGTGCAAGTACTTTCTGAACTTGTCTATTTTATCACACCATCACTTATTTTGCCAGCATCAGTTTCGTATATGATTTCTGGGAATCCATATTGTGAGTTGTGTTGTCTGCCATTCTTGCAACATGAACAGCCCATTGCTATTTGAGTTTTCTAATGGGGTTCTATGATATCCCTTACTCCTGTTTTTTCTCTTATATATTGCGCTAAAGGTTTAAATTTTCAGCTCTCTAGCCCCACTTATGTAGCCTGCATGTGTGATATATGCATACCTAGCCAACCAGCCAGACCAACTTGAAAACTGAAGAAACCTATTTTGACAGTTTTAGAGACAGTTTTGGGTTGAAGGTTTCTAATATTTGGCTTGGCTTGTTGCAAAATCGAAGAAAACAGCAAAGATGAAACAAAAGGGAAAAAACATATTTTTGCAACAAAGGGAGATAAATGCAGTAGTGATTAAATTAATTCCTTTTTTAATATGTCTTTATCTGGTTTGACCAGCTTTGTATCGATTCCAGACACCAGTTTTCAATAAACAATTTTTAATAAATAGTCTGGGTTCTTAATGGGCATTTTCATGATTTATCTTCTTAATTTAGTCGTTGAGTTAGCATGTTGCTTATTAGATATCACCAGATATCTTCCTTATCATGACTATAATGGATTATTTCATCATTGGTTGTGGAGTCAGGAATCAAGGGTAGTAGTCAAAGTTGAAGTAATAGGAGATGTATTAGTAGTCCTAGTTGCAGCCTCGATTATAATTATGGTAATACTAGTTTACTCATGGCAGCGGAAAACGTTGGCTCTAGTTAAATAATTTTTCAATTGCATTATATCTGAAAAATATCAAAAAGGCTATGTTGCTCTGCATTTTTAATCTCCGCTACCCACAGACCTGTTTAAACAGTGTTGCTTGGTTTGATTAATCATGTGTTCTGGCAATTATATCTATCTATCTAGACTTTGCCCAGCCCTAACTGTTCATAAAAGAAATTTGAAATTTTGCAAACACACTTCTCCCAATCGTGTTTTTGGTTTTTGGAAATTACCCGCTAAAATGGGTTTTTATTGGGGGTTCAATATGCGATGTGAGTTCATGCTTAATTGGTCACAGTTTGTGTCTGCTTGTTTTTTGTTAGTCAGACCTTTCTTAGTGATCACAGCCCAACAAAAGGCAAGAGAAGTAACATATTCATTGATGGACCCTTCTTAATTGATTATCCCCAACACAGTATATATAGGTGTTGGTTATTCATAATTTCTTTTGGAATGCTAGTCTTGTTTACGTTTGACCAGAATCAATCCGCACTTTTTAGGCATTTACAAAAAAAAAAAAAACTGGAAAAGGGAGACTACTCTATAACTAATATTTAATAAACCAAGTACCCCAACAAATGTTACAGACAAAAAATATATATACACATATTAAAGATTGTAATGATAGTAGTAGTAGATGTAGAAGTGTTTGTAGTACTGGTTGTAATAGTAATAGTAGAAGTGATTGTAGTGGTGGTATTAGTAGTGATAGTAGTAAAGGTCTTAGTAGTGATAGTAGTAGTGATTGTTGTAGTAATAGCAGTAGTGGTTGTTGCAGTGGTTGTAATTGTTATTATAGCAGTGATAGTAGCAGTAGTAGTAGTAGTGATGGTAGTATTAGTTGAAGTAGTGGTAGTAATAGTTATTATAGTGGTCATAGTAGTAGTGGCTGTAGTAGTGGTAGTAATAGTTTTGATAGTAGTAATAGTAGTAATGGTTGTAACAGTGGTAGTAATAATTGTTATAGTGTTAATAGTGGTAGTAGTTGTAGTAGTGGTAATAGTTGTATTGATAGTAGTAGTGGTTGTAGTAGTCATAGTAATAATAATAATGTATCAAAAGGCAGAACGAGAGGAGGTACATTTTCATGTCTGTTACAAATAAGCAATCTTTGCTGTTTTTTAATACATTTTAAATTCGTATAGTCTCTGGTCTTTGACAGGTTTCTTTTTTTTCCCACTTGCTAATCTTATAACCTCAAACAAGATCTTACATTTCAACTGACATACGAAGTTCAGACAGAGGTTTCTGAATCTCAGCCAAATTTAGAAACCCATTGATTGTATTAATATTGACCGCAATTTACCTTGATCTTAATTCTTAGTTGTTTCTATAATAGCATCAACTCATGGCATTACTCTGTGGCTGCAAGTAACATCACAGATTGAAAATAAAGAGTCTGGTTTATGCCCAGCTGCTATGACCATTCAGCTACATAAGCTTCATGTTCAGCAGAAGTCAAGGTGCCCACTGGAAGCTCACTCTTTTTTTTCTGATCTGCCCTGTTTGATTGCTACCATAGTGATGGCTCAAGCTGAAGTTGAGATAAAAACAACTGAAAAATCAAAATGAAGGTAAAAAGATAATTAAAATTAATACAATGGGTCAAAAAATTCCATCAGATAATAAGAATAAATGATAATCACACATCAATGTTTAGTAAGTTAAAAAACAATGAACATTCTCATTGTTTTGAGGACAATCTATCTATGAGTCAAATGAGAAGTTTTGTTTGAAAACCCCAAAAGGTTACCTTATGCAAAATTTAAATAAAAATTAGAGAACAAGGTGGTCAGAATATTGTTAAAGATAGAACCAATATTAAATTGCACCTCTGTGTATACTGATAGATGAGGCATAAGTGAAATCTCCTTATCAAAACAGAAAGGATCAAATACAAACCAGGAAAAATTTAACAAGATGGATTTATTTGAACAATACATGTACATTGGATAGCTATACAAACAATTATGACTAATAGAGTAACAGAGAGCAACCTTGAGTACAAAAGGTGGAATCACTTGTGTTACACAGGTTACTCTGAATGAGTTAATCAAATTAGCACATATGCCATCATATGTTTTCTAATCCTAGAAAGAAGGATATACAACCAATGCATCCTCCCAATAGTCTCTTATGGAGCTGGAACATGGAACCTAACCAAAAGATTGGACCTCAAACTGAGAACAATACAATGCACACATAAGAGGTTCATGCTCAACATCACAGAGAGATTGAAGCACAATATATTAGAGAAAAAACAGGAGTTATAAATATAGATTCCACGAGAAAAACTTGAATGGCAATGGGCTGGTCATGTTGCAAAAATGTTTGACAACTGCTGGACATCATGACTTGCAACGTGGATTCCCAGAGATTATACATGAAATTGTGGCTGATAGAAAGTAAGATACAGTGACCAGCTTGACTAATTCAGAAAGTACTGGCTCCACAACACTCGTGATAGCAGAGTTGTGGCAAATCTTGGGGGAGGTCTCTATCAAATGACGGATTCTAAAAGGCTACTGCTGTTGCTACTGCTGATGATGATGATGATAATGATTATTATTATTTCTGAATTCTGATTTCTTATTTCTATTCATCATCTGATTGCTGTAAACTGGAAAATTTTTTCTTCGGACAAAATTGAAAAAAAATACTTTGTTGAATTAAATCTAACCTAAATTTATTAGTTTGTCTCGAAAAAAATTTAATCAAATATGATAGATATTACTTTGAGAAAAACGGCTGAATTCATGTGTGACAAATAAGAGTAATCTTTTTAAGTTGGACTTTATAATACTTTTCTCTGTCTTGTCTGCACTACCTGAGAAGAAACCAAAGGGAAATGAAGAAAACTCACGCCTCGATTGAAGAATTTCTACAACAGAATATATTGATGGAGGTGTAGATGGTCAATTGGTTAGCATTGTGGGAAAAGGAATTGGTGAACAGAGTTAAAAAATACATCTGAGCCAGATTGTGTTCTCTTCACAATGTTCAGTTAACATGGCTGTGCTCAAATGGGCCCTCCAAGTCATGGATTATAATAGATTTCCCTAGTAAAATAAACAAAAATATATAGACAGATGAAATAACATGACCATAGTGTCCATCTCTCCATGACACCTTCATGTACAAGTTGAAGCAGATCCCACTTAAATGCTGCGGAGTGAAATTAGGAACATTTCTTGTGCGATGCCAGGTTCATAGTCAAGGTCTATGGAATCTTAGAGGTATAGATAAAGTTTATTGTGTGATTTATGATTCTATGGTTGAATGGCAAACAATAGATATGGGCCGCCAAAAAATATTTGAGAAAAATTTTCAGGCTAATTAACATATTATTTAATTCAATTGTTGTAAAAAAAATTTCCAAAAATTAAATAGCATAAACAAACATTACAGACATTTTAAAAAATTCAGAAGAAGGTAAAAAATGTCTCTGTTCTCAGTAGAACCTGCAATGTCGTATTAGGCGTATGTTGCAATGAGTTATTGTGCTATTGACAGGACCAGAGCTGATTACCCTTGCATGGGGTTCCCTTAGGCGCAGAGCCCAACTGAGAGCAATTGGTCCAATTGGCTTAGAGCCAGCCCTGAGTGGAAGATTTTTAAAAAATGTATTGGTGATGAGGAGTCTATGATACAACTATATATAAAAAACAGTGATGGTTTCAGTTGAAGTGATGTTCAATTGGTATTTGATCATTGAGGCTATTTTTACAGGAAAGCTATAGCAAATTTTTCATAAATGCAGAGATCATTTTAAAAGTAAGCAGATTGTACTGCACTCATCTTCGAGATTGGTTGGATTGTCTACTTCTTAGATAATTACCATAGCCTTCCTACCAGATCCCAAACAAACAGTTGTGCTAGTTTGGTAGAAATGATCCCTCTAAATTTTAGTACCCAATGTGCACAAAATCTCATGATGTACAAATCTTTTCTCTGTAACAAAGTATGGGAAAAATGAATGCTTTTATTGCCTGGGCTTTGTACGCCATCCAAATTCAATTTACTTGTTAAATGATACTTTAATAAGACAAGTTTTCAAATATCATCCCATTTCTTTCCACTGGCAAATTCTCCAGTAACTTTTGCATCACAACAATTCAAGAAGATGATTACAGTTTCTGAATCAAACACAAATATTTCCCAGAGCTCAAAATTCATGAACTCATGAACTTTCGATGTTGAGGTTTTTTCCTATTTTGTTGAGCTACTCAACTTTAAGCAAACGCATTTTTTTCTGCTTCAAGCCCTTCACTTCTTTTGAATTCAACACAGGAGATCGATATTTTTCCTATGAATATCCAGTAAGCTATCAACAAAATTCGAAACAGATCTTCATAAACTTTACAGAGAGAAAACTGTCTGCCAAACATGGCTGCCATTGTGCTATACAAACCAGAACAGGAAATTAGTGATGTACAAAATGTTGTATTTGAAAAAATAACTAGTTAACAAAAACAGTTAGCAGAGATATTATTTTCAATAAATACAATTATAATATATAATTAATTTACTTATAAGTATAGGTATAATTATTATTTACAACATCATTTGTGGTAATTAACCTTTGGTGCACACATTAATTTTCTTTGAGCACTGATTGCAGAACATGTGTTAACATCTACACATGCACATTCACACAGCTTAGAGGAAACTCAATCTGGTTGAACAAATATATTCAACAAACATCTGACTTCGATGTGCAAGTCCTTTCCCAGATATACAGGGAAATGAATTAAAACAATCATAACTTTTTCTATTCTAGTATTTCTTTGTTTTTCTTCTTCTCAGACAGACAAGGTAACACTAGGGAATTTATCATGGAAAAGTACACAACTAAGCAACCAAGTCAAATAATAGAACTTTACTTTGAATACATTTAACGTTAACCCAAGGAGCGTATTCTCATTATTTGAACATGAGGACACCACCATCAAAGTCCATGACTCATTGTTTGTTTGCACTTTCTCTGGGAATTGGGCTCCGTTAGCAATCACCCACAAACAGGGAGACCACACTCGGTCTGAAATACTGAAAATCATATACATGTGCATAAAAGCAGATGTCCTTCAAAATGTTATGCAGAATGTTATTTTGATAATAAGTATTTGTGAAGTTTAAGTTTCAATATCTTCTTTGATCTTCCTTATTAATGATATCTGCAGCCTCAGGCAAGCTTAAACATGATCAACATGTAATAAATAATCCCTAAGATATTTCGACCCTTCCACTAGTCCTTATATTTGTCTGTTCTTTCTTTCCTACTACCTGTTCAATCAACCAATGTGAATCACACAAAATAAAATAAGCCAATAAAGATTAATAAATTATTTGGAGCTATTTTGACCCAGGCAATGCCAAGTGACCTTGTAATGTATTAATACCACAGTATTTATTTAAAACAAGTCATTGACTTCTGTTACTCAGAAGATGTCTGAGCTCTTTTTGTTGCAAACAATTATTTCTGAAAATAGTTGAAGATCAAGATAGTAGATCATCTCATTCTGAACATTAGCCTATCAACTGCGGATGACAGAAATTTCCATCATTGTATTCGGTTATCCCACATGGGATGGCCATTTCAGGGCTTTCTCCTTTATGATTCTGATTTTGACAGATTCTGGAGCAAAAAATATATACATATACATATATAACTCATTGTGATATTAGCTTTCTTTTAAATTTTCAACTGACGAATCATCATATTAGTTTTGATAAGATAATATGTCACTCTTGGAGATACAGTCCTAAAAGAAAAATCAAACTATTGTTTTTGTATGAGTTCAAACTTGGTAAAAATGCTGTTTTTTTCACTTTTGGAATGGGAACTTATTTAGAAATAATATTGCGATGTTGGTTCCACTAATTTAATTCCAGAGATATGAGCCTGGATATTGACCCACAAAGGCACCCTCACTCAGTTGTTGTTGATGAGAATTCAAGGGATGTTGTGGAAACTGATCCAAGAACAACAGTTCAAACTTTGCACAAAATTTACAGATTTCCAAAACAACTTCAGGATGTCACCAAGCATATTTTTCTTTTCATAAACGGCAATTTCATGTACCATTCCATACCATTCTCTGGCTAGCTTCTACAGCCCAATGGATAAGACGTTGGCCCCCTGAGCCAGGGATTGCAGATACAAGTCTTGTAGAAAATAATAATCCACCCATTATACATTGATACACCCTGGCCCTCAGCCGAACAGAAATGGTAGGAGATGACATCAGAGTAGTAGTAAGAGGAGTCTTCATTCAACTATTCAACAATCGATAAGCCTTTCGACCACCAGAACAAACAGCATAAAATCAGAAATTGAGATGCAAATGTCTATATTTAGAGATAAAATGACAGGCGGAAAATAAAAGGTTTTGAATTTCAAAGATGACATTTGTGTGTGTGTATGCAGTGGCACAGCTAGGAGCGGGATGCTGAGAAGAGGAGGCTTATACTCGGCATATCCTCCAAGAGTGGCGCCTTTTCAACAACTTTTCAACTCCTTAGTTCCCTGGTGTGATAATAGTCAATTCTCGTCATTTTCTTATTGGTCTTTTTTGTATTTCTTTCACATGGCATCGAAAGAACTTTCTGGACTCACTACTTTATTCCACCAATGTACCAGTGTTTTGAACCGTGTTCTTTAGACATTTTGCTTATTGCTTTTTCTTGTTACCCATTTTACGTTTAGAATGTAAGATAATCTATAGAGAAACATTTTCATTGTTTTGATTCTAAATAGAATATAGACAGCCATTCAGTAGGAACTTCCATGAAATCAACATCTTTTGGTACCATGCCGTGTTGGGTGTGATCATTCCAAAAATTGGGGGAAAGGGGTTATCAGTGAATAAATTACTTCTCATATTTTGTTTGGCAGTAATCACTAAAAAAATCTGAATTTTCAACCAAAAAAAAAAAAAAGGTGTGAATACTCCCAAACACAAACTAAGGGATCAATATAGCATAAACTTACATTGCAAATTGACCATCCCCCGGAAAACTTAATGGGTGTGGAGGTAAAAAAAGATAAGAAAATGTTTTTCCTGAGCATAATGTTTAAATTTTAAACTCTTTAACTCCATTAGTACAACCTGTCTGCATAATATATATATATACATAACCAGCCAGCCTTGAACATTGGAGTAAACTATTTTTACGGTTTCGGTGACAGCTTTGGTTGACGGTTTCTCATGGATTTATGAAGTTTCTGTAAAAACTTTTTTGTGTGTTTTGATTTTAAATACAGAATGACAATTAGTTGAATAGACAGAATTTGTCACTTATTTCTAACAATATATGTTTGAATATATATATATATATATATATATTTAAATATATATATATATATATATATATATATATATATATATATAAAATAAAAAATAATATTTACAAGGACTAAGAATCCAAAGGATACAACTGACAACCAGTTGCTGAAGAGAGCAAGAAGCACAAAATGTTTGTATTCACTGGGTACGTGTCCTTATCATATATTAACAGCTTTATTTACTATGTTAAGTATTGAGAACATCTAAAACAGATAAAATCGGTTTTCATTTATTTTCTTTTTGTTTGTAACAAATTGAGACAATATATGCATTATATATATATATATATATATATATATATATATATATATATATATATATATATATATATATGTATATATATATATATATATATGTATATATATATGTACATATGAATATCATATATATAAAAATCGAGGAATATGTCGTAGGTAATGATAAATCATGTATATATGTATTTGAAGGTAGAAATAAAGAAATATATGGTAAGTGATGATAAATAAAGAATGGTGGACGGGGAATATGTATGCGTAATTAAATATATCGCTTAAAATTCAATCTTACTGACTGTCCAGTTCTGTGGAGTAGAGGGAGGATACCAGCCTCTGGGTCTGAAGCTGAAGTTTTGATCCTACCTCGTGGTACTGGATGGGAAAATGGATAGTCTATAGCCACATTGAAGAGTTGTAATACAATGAAACAGCTGTCTGTGGATGACACAATATACACACACACACATATATATATATATATATATATATATATATATATATATATATATATATATATATATATATATATATATATATATATATATAAAGGCAGGAATAAAGTTTGTTTAAATATCTGTGCATGAATCTCTTTGTGAGTCCTTTTTTTTGTAGATGCATTTGTAGAGTACACTTGAATTTATAGTACATAATTTGGAATAAATAATTGTCACATAACTATTTCATAGTAGCTTTTTTTGAAGCCAGGTGTTTCATAGTTAGTTGTCAGTTAGTACACCAATATATTTATAAACAAAAAATATATTTCCTTTACTCATTGAGTGGAGTATGTGGATAAAATTTAAAGTTTCCTCTATGAATGGTAAGAATTGTGCAAAGTCCGGATGAATAGGTGTATAGATTGATAGATATTAATATCAGAACGCATGAATAATCTAAACCTAGCTAGTGTGCTCCAAGCAGTCTTTTGTGGGTAGCAGGAAGAATAGATTCTAAACAAGAGACTGATTATATCTCAATACTTTACTAACTGAATTTACAACCTCTGATAGGGTGTTCCATCTTTGTATGATCGTGAAAGTCATTCCTCCAACAGAAATTGGTGCCTTCAATACAAAAGCCAATAGAACAGATTCACTGTTTTCTTCATAAAAGAAATTTTTGAACTGAAACAGAGAATATAATTTTCCTAGAATTCTCGCACCATCAATAATAAGTCAACAAGCAACAAGGAAAATATCAAGGGTGAAAGGAAACAGTTTTCTTTTGAAAAAAGAAAAAAGAAATTTGGGAGATGGGGTGCTGAGAAACAGTTAGGCATTTATATGTCAAGGTAAAAAGTAGGATGTATCAGAACTTGACAGTCTTTTTTTTTGCAGTAGTGTGTGTGTGTGTGTGTGTGTGTGTGTGTGCATGTGTGTGTGTGTGTGTGTGCATGTGTATGTATGTGTGTGTGTGTATGTGTGTGTGTGTGTGTGTGTGTATGTGTGCGTGTGAGTGTAAAATGGAAGAAAACCCCACAGAGTGAAGGGAGAGGGGAAAGATGAAGAGAGAGCCGGAAATAGAGCAAGAGACAGGAGATGAGGAGGAGGTAACTCCGTGGAATTAAATTCGATCCTTCTCAAAGGGTTTTATTTCTGGTTGACGTGAGACTTCTGTGATTTCGCCTTAACCTTATCTTTGATCGATAGAAGACATTTTCTCTCAGCACAAACGCACACATACACATACGCACACATGCGTGCGTACATATGCACTCACATGTGCACACATGCTAGCATGCACACTAAACCTAAACACATAAACACGCATATTCATGTACACCTGATCCCCGACTTATGACATACTCGACTTGCGACCATCATACATACGACCGAAAGATGTAGATATAAAAAAATTCATTTGGATATGAAATCAATGCTTCAAAATGAAAAAAATATAGGACAATAAAAAAGTTTTCTAATTAGTACATGTATGTAAGATTATATAAGACATTTGATAGGAATGTATATATGTAGATTATATAAGACATTTGATAAGGATGTAAATATGTAGATTATATAAGACATTTGATGAGGGTATATATATATGTAGATTATTTGACATTTGAGAAGGGTGTATATTTGTAGATTATATAAGACATTTGATAAGGATGTGTACATGTAGATTATATAACACAGTTGATAAAGGTGTATATTTGTAGATTATATAAGACGCTTGATAAGGGTGAATATATGTAGATTATATAAGACATTTGATAAGGGTATATATATATGTAGATTATATGACATTTGATAAGGGTGTATATTTGTAGATTATATAACACATTTGATAAGGGTGTATACTTGTAGATTATATAAGACATTTGATAAGGATTTATATATGTAGATTATATAACACATTTGATAAGGGTATATGTATGTAGATTATATGACATTTGATAAGAGTGTATATTTGTAGATTATATAAAACATTTGATAAGGGTGTATATATGTAGATTATATAAGACATTTGATAAGGGTGTAAATATGTATGTAGATGTAAAAATTGTCAGCTTTGCTCTTTTATTCCCTACAGTCTTTAAAAAGTTACATAGTAAACAAATAATAGTATTTTAAAAATGAAAGATAGGTAATAAATAATATTGAAATATTTTTTTCTCGACTTACGATCATTTGGGGATATGACCTGTCAGTTGGAACAGAACTTGGTTGTAAGTCAGGGAGCGTGTGAATACATACATAAATGCTTCCTCACAAAAGTGCAAAATTGTTTGTCCACATCCATCTGTGTATACCCATATACATGCATAAACACAGTGACACGCACACACAGACACAAAGATTCACATATGAAAAAAATAGTCAAAATTCGATACATCCTTCTTACACATATGCGTACATGTATGTGTATATACACACATACGCACACAGTTACTGGGAACCATATACATATTCATAAATATATATGCACATATATTTAATGGCTTCTTCACACAAGTGCACTTTGTGGCCACGAGAAAATCTTTGGTATTCAAACGATTTCAGAGATGATTTGAGGCCACATGGGATATGTATTTGGACATATACTTGCTAATTCTTTAGTCATATTCATTTATGGGTACTTTTGATTAATCTATATAGTTATAATGTACCCTTCTAGTTAATTTTGGGGTACATGCATTTAAACAGAATGAGAAATTTACCAATATATACGAAACGACAGATTGTCATTCACTATTTAAAACTAGGTGAAGAAAGATCATTCCCATGTGTTCTGACAACATCATGGCATTTGTTCTGTTATAAGTTGAATGAATTCACAAACTTTTGGGTGAAAATTGCTTGCCACTCATATGAAGGCACCTTCTGACAATGCCTCAAAGATTTTTGATAGGGTTTAGATCTGGTAAACATGCTGGCCACTCCCTAAATTGGTCATTTTTTAACCCCAATTTAGCTAAGTACTCAACGGTTGTGATAGCAGCATGAGCTTGAGCATCGTCATGTGCTAGATGGTACTCTTCAGGTGAGACGTCAGCAAGGAGGTAGAGGAATTATGTTCTGGGTAAGAATTATTGGCAATCAGTTGGCTAGGCTCTGGAGAATTAACTCTTCCGCCTAAATCGACTTCCTAAAGACTATTCTCCAGACATGGCTGAAGAAAGCATTGGCATTTAAACAGACAGCAGAATTTATGTATGACAATACTTCAGCTCCTGTAAATCGCAAGCAAGCACTTACAACTGAACAAGGGTTACTTATTAGACACCATTAAACAAACTTGTCACCAAAACTGACAACATAGGTTTCCCCAATTTTTCAGTGTGTCTGGCTGGCTATGTATGCATCATATGTACAGGCCACCCAAACAGAGCTACAGAGCTGACCATTTAAATATTTACTCCTTGTCGTGCATAAGAAAAATATTTGTTTTTTTTTTCTTAAAATCCCTTTGAAAATAAGTTAATAGTTATTTCAGTTGACAATGCAAGTTTAGGTTAAATTGGTCTCTTTGTTCATATCTGACAATTTTTTAGTTTTTTGATTCAGACTTTTCCACTGATCACCACCAAACAAAAGGCAAGAGAAGTAACTTATTCATTGATCATCCCATTTTTCCGATTTTTAATTCATCACCTCCAACATGACATGCAGTTAAAAGACTTCGGTCACATGACAGTTTTTATTGAGTAACTAACCAGACACGTTTGTTTTTAATCATTATCAAGATGGAATCAAAATAAGAATTCAAAAGTGATATTTGAAACCGTCCACCAAGACTGTCAACATAGATTTCTTCAGTTTTTATGAGAGTCTGGCTGACTGGCTGACTGGCTGGATATCTGTGTATGCATTTGTTGCATATACAAGCGGCACAAATGGAAAGGCTGAAAATCTAAGCGTTTAGTCGTTATTATGTCTGGAAAAAAGTTTTTTCCATTTTTTGAAAATTTTCTCTCATATACCTCTTTAGATGGGTGTTACATTTGCAATGTAAGTTTATGCTAAATTGATCCCTTAGTTTGTGTCCGGCAGCATTCATGCTTGTTCTTGTTTTTAGATTCAGAAATTTTAGAGATCCATGCCCAACAAAAGGTGAAAGAAGTAACTTATTTATGGATCACCCCTTTTTTCTACTTTTTAATTTATCACCCTCCCCAAAAACAACATGCTGCCAAGAGACATTGGTCACATGACTATTCCTATTGAGTTTCTAATGAGATCTGTTTGTTTTTGTTGAATCAATATCAAGATAGAATCTAAATGAAAATTAAATTGTGATTTTTCCATATTGATGATTATCACCATGAATAAAAATCATGGAAATATGACTGATGGGAAAATAGGTTGCAATTATACAGTTAGTTTTAGATCAATATTTTTGCAGATCTGTTTAGGGTCATCGGTTATATCCACAAAGATTATAATCTGAAGCGTAAACATGCGTCTCATGAGCCCAGCACATCACGTACACTTCGGTCATCAATATACAATATCTGTGGATTTGATGCATGCTTTTCATGCATCCACTACTAGTTCAATACAAGTACATACACACTCCCACGCATATATATATATATATATATATATATATATATATATATATATATATATATATAATGAATATATTTTTAAAACCATTCACTCAATAATTGTGTATAAGTTTGAAAGAAATTTGTCATGAGTACTCATTATGTGAATGTACACAGAAATAGATTGGTATATCAATAAGCCTGCAACTTGATGATAAAATGGCATTTTTTCCACAACAAATGCTTATTTTTCAACATAATCTCCTTCCTTTCCATGCACTTTATCCGGTGACAATATTAATTGCATGGCTCAAACATTATACAGTGAAAAATCCCGATCAAAATTCATCTGATAACTAGGCAGCAGACTTATTGATCCACCCTTGTAGAGAGAATATATGTGTGTTTGTATGCATACTTGTTAGAGTGCATGTGTGTGTTATATAATCTTATATAATTATGCAACGTGTGATTGAGTACATGTGCGTTTGTGAGTGTGTGTAAGGAAATAAAAGATTAGCGGATATTTTTTATTCATGTCCCCTGCAGATATATCCATCTGATGCGGAGGAAAAATAAACTAGAATTAATTTCAGTGATGGTTACACAGTAACACAGTTATTGAACGTTCATACATGATTTATAACTTTGTCTGGATCATTTTAACATCCCTTCCCCCTAGACTGGTTTAGCGGAAGATTGTTCTATTGCCAAAACTAAGTGAAGAGAATCCATGGCTGATGTGTCCCTAGCCATTATTCTTCCTCATTTGCGGAAGACAGAATGCCAGCTATTCATTGCTTACAACAAAACAGCCATTTAAAATATGAACTCAAGTGTAATAAATGTGACAACACACTGAATTGACCCCAACGGAGACATCTCTGTATTCATATGAGTAAACAATATCTTATTTGTCAATAAAATAAAGCATACTTCCCCTAAGACTGCTTTAGGGGGTCAGATGTTTAATTGCCAAAACATAGTAACTGAAGATGTTCAAAAGGCCTCTCTCTTTGAAGATGTTGAAGTGAACCCTTTGTATTAACTTGAATGCTATGGCATTTTAGATGGCCTGGTAGTGATATCATATTGTTTAAAAGAAGAAGAGAATTGCCTCAAACCAAAGATGCACTTTTCTTGAGTCTAAATCAATCATTTTTTAAAGCCTCCAAATAACTGAGTCAAGTATCAAATGTATTGGTTTCTTTGTTTCTGCCTTTCCAGGGCTCAGCAGCATGAGCCAAATGATTGTATCAAGAGATCAATGTTTGAACTCTTCTTTGAAACAACAATAAAAAAGATTTTGAATGTTATCATGAAATTATTCATGAAATTGAATAAATGCTAATTTTCAGCATACAATACAGGTTATTCCACAATTCATATAATATGGTTTTCATAGCTCAACAGGGACATGATATTAACACATTAACTGCGGAAGGTGGCAAGTGTAAAAGTTATCTATAGCAAGATGAAAGCCCTTGCCCATTATAAGATAGTCAATAGCAAGTTATCTGTTGCAAGATAAAAGCCCTGACTCACAGATAGAACCGAGTAGCTATCAATCACAATAAAATGGAAATTTTATTGTTGGCCATAGAACTGCAATGACAGAAATTTCCGTCATCCGCAGTTAATGGATTGGATGGTTGGGATTTGAGGATATCCCTGCATAGAAATAATGGAATAACCTGTATTACAGATGTTGCAGAAAATGGAATAACCTAATTTAGAAGTTTTGCTGAGAATATTTCGGATTTTCTGGTTGCCATTGTTTTCAGGTCTGTGCTACAGAAAAAAAAAGAGACTTTCTCGGGCAAGATGAAGGGTACAACTGAAATAAAGCCACAGAATAGATTGGATGAAACAGTGAAGTAACAATATAAAAACACAAACAATGAGTTGAACTGCCTGAAAAACTCTTGGAATAATTTTGGTTTTGTTGTTGTCAGTTGTTATCTGGATATAATGAGGTTTGCAGAGAATGGATTCTGATATGTAAAATTGAATCATGTAAGGAAGACTTTTTCAACAATACCCACACTCTCTTTTTCTATGTCTCATTTAGCCATACAGACAATAAAATGATACCAGGATATCTGACCAAGATATCTGATGTAATGGCAGATGGTTTTCCAGTGAGCATCAACACAAAGGATTACTGATCGTCAGCATTGAAAAATTTGATCTTGGGGAAAGTCTGTGTCCAACGACAGACACTAAAATGTTGACGATGATGATGATAAATGTATTAGATTATTTTGAGTTCATAACAAGTGATTTGTGGTGCCCTTAAGGATTCTATTAAGGAACCCACAGTCAGAAAATAGTAGACAATTGCATTTACATTCATATGGTTTGATTAGTTTGGTGAAAATTAATGAATCCTGTAATTTAAATTTATCAAAAAGTTCTGTTTCCCCTTTTCATAGTCAGAATTACAGAGCCCATTGTTCACCGCACAGTCCCTCAAATCTTAGATGATGCTTCCCTTCACTATGACTTCGTATCAGTAAATTGAATTATTATTACCAAGAATTATCAAATTTTGGAATATCCCACAATGCCCCTGGGAACTAAGCATAACTCATCAAGTTGCTGCAGCACACACATCAGAATCATTTCTCATGACAGATTTTTACAAATTTCATCATACATTGATTCTTTATAGTTACTATAACAAAGTTTTGGCTGCAGTATTCTCTAACTTTCCTCAGGAATCTCTTGCATTTGTTAACTTCCAAAGAATGCCAAACAGAACCCTTTATTTTAACCATTCATGTAAATTATTCTCATTTCAATATTTACACATCCTTCCAAGGAAATTTCAGATATTCTGTCGGTACTTACTAATGATACTAGTCTATTTCTTCACTGAGCTAGTGTATATTCTTGCACTACCTGACCTAGAGATTGAACTCATGAATTTTAGGGAACCAGATGAGTTTTATCGGTACTGTTATCTAAAAGTCTTGTCAATGTATATTAATAACGACAACACATCTCAGGAATTCAGACAAAAATTGTCAATTCTAGTTTTATTGCATGACCACGGAAACATTAAATCTTCAATAGGTGTCTGGTATTTGACAAAAAAATAATGCCTTCATCTTCAAAGTTGTTTATCTTCCTGAAATTTTGATCTCAAATTACCACATTCAAATGTGATTGATTGCAACTCAGTTCTATCAGCGAGTTGGGGCTTTTATCTTGAAATGGATATCTTGCAATTGATCATCCTCAATGGACAATGGCTATTATCTTGCGATGGATAGCTATTACACTTGCCGCCTTCCACGGTCAGTGGGTTAATTGCAGCAATCAGATTTTGTAATTCAAGATTTTGCTTTTATACTAGGTAAAATGCAGACACGGCATTGAACTTTAAATTTTGCTCTTCAAAACATACTAAATAAACTCACCCTTCAAGCTAGAATAGAAAAACAGATATAAAATCCTTGCCAATGAAAATGAGACCAACATCAACGAACTCCACCGCAAAATAACAACCTCTCTAATAGAAACTGCCACTATGTTTAAACTGAGAAATACACAGACCATTAGCAAAATCTTGGACAAAACCAGGAGACTCATTGAAAAGCACAGAAACCTCATACTACCACCAACAACAAGGGAAAAAAATAGAGGAGGCCGAACAAAACAAAACAATAAAAAAGAAACTAAGAGAAGACAGAAGAAGGAACTCGACAGCAATCATCAAAACCACTCTTGAAAAGCAGCCAGGCTTCAGAGCAATAAACAAAGCTCTCAGTATAGGACAGAAACAAATAACTAGCATGCTTGAAGAAAACGGAAACATAACAACTGACAGAGAGAGAATTGTCAAACGCACCAAAGAATTCTTTAAAGAACTCTACTCTTCAAGACATGGGCAACTAAGCAACAACCAGGATACACAAGACGCAGACAATCAGTCCAAGGACTTCCCAGAAGTTAAAATAAGCCATCAACCAAAGAAAATAAGGAAAAGCCCCTGGACCAGATAACATCACCATCAACCTACTCAAAAAAGCTGGTAAGACTGTTAGCAAAATACTAGCTAATCTGTTCGACTTGTCTCTAAAACAGAGTAAAGTCCCAAAAGACTGGAATACGGTAATCATAAGGCTTTTACACCAAACAAGAAACCCCAAAGACCTCAACAACTGCAGGCATATAAGTCTACTCAACTGCATCTATAAATTGTTCACAAAAATCATCACCAACTAGATCAATGAAACACTAGATGAAAACCCAGAGGAACAGGCTGGATTTAGAAGAAGCTACTCAACCATGGACCATCTCCATTCAATAAATCTGCTGAAAGAGAAAGCAGCAGAATACAAAATGCCACTTGCTGTAGCATTTATAGAAGAATATAGAAGAAGACATTCGACTCCGTAGAAATTCCCATGGTCATGAAGGCCATCACTCTACAAGGTGTAAACCCTGTGTATGTCAGAGTACTCCAATATATATACAATTACAGCAACTTCTTTATCAGGTTACATAAAGACTGAACCTTTCCAACTCCGGAAAAGTGTGAGACAAGGTGATACCAGCTCAACCAAACCCTTCACAGCCTGCCTTGAGATGATCTTCCGAAACCTGGACTAGGAGAATAGAGGAATCAAAATAGATGGCAAGTATCTGAGCAATCTCAGATTTGCAGACAACATCGTCCTTTAAGTAGAGAGCCTACACAACCTCCAACTAATGCTAGATGAACAGAACGAAGAAAGCGAAAGAGTCGGCCTACAAAGGAACTTCAGTAGAACAAAAGTCATGTGCAACGATCACATCAACAATAAGGATATAAGTGTCAAAATCCAAGATGCAAAACTGGGGGAAGTAGACCACTACATCTACGTAGGACAACAAATCTCTATGACACCCATAAAAAGAAGAAGAAATCAAGCAGAGAATCACTCTAGGATGGCAAGCCGTCGAAAACAAGAGAATTCCAATAATCCTAAAAAGAAGAGTACACAACCAAAGCATCTTCCTGGTAGTCACTTATGGAGCTGAAACATGGTACCTAACCAAGCAACAGATCCGCAAACTGAGAAGCAGGCAATGCACGCATGAGAGAATCATGCTAGACCTCACATGGAGAGATCACAAGACAGCACAGTATGTCAGGAAGAAAACGGGGATCTGAGATATCATAGAATCTATTAGAAAACTCAAATGGCAGTGGGCTGGTCATGTTGCGAGAATGACAGACAACCAATGGACATCATGACTCACAGTATGGATCCCCAGAGATCACATGCAAAACTGAGGCCAAAAAATACAAGATGGAGAGATGAACTAGACAAATTCAAAAAATACTGGCCCCACGATACCCATGATAGAGGAATGTGGCAGATCCTGAGGAAGGTCGACGTCCAACGACGGACATTAAAAGACTGATGAGTGTAAACCAGAGCTTTAACCACTGGCCAACTTCAACATACCAAAAAAGATTCTGCACATAAATGAGACCTGATGTTTCAGCAACGTTTCTGTTTGCAAAACCTTTGATCTGGAAATGACACTCCCGCTTTTAGAGGCCTCTTTTGTCATCCAGCAGCCAGACACTCCATACATTCTCCCTCGAGTTGAGCCAAAGTAATAATTCAAAAAGCCTCACTCCCAATGTTTGTCCTACTTTGATTCGATGCCAACAAACAAGTCCAGCTAACATATCCATTTTGTTTGTCTCATCCCCCAAGTAGCAGCAACACGGTCAATCAGACAGACTCCCATTTGCAATCGGCACAAACAGACACATCCTTACATTTTATTAATTCCACAGAGCCAAATTAAATATGTAGCAAGAGTAGCTCATGCAAGAAGACCCACAATCTTAAGGGCCCCACGATAAATGCATGCAAGCTATAAATCAGTGATTCTGCACTTGCTCTGTTACTGTCTTTAACGTTAACAAATGACTGGGAGTCAAGGTTTAGTGATTTCAGCCCAATCGTCATTTTTAATCGAGATTACTATTTTAATACAGGACTTAGTCAAGATGGGATATCTATGTGGCACGTAAATGCAAAGATATCTGTAACTGAAGTCATAGCCTCTGCACAAAGATCAAAATAAGAATCTATTACTGAAATGTCAGACATATTCGAGTATTATTTGGCTGTATATCAAATGGAAAGATTCAACTATTTTGCAAGTAAAAAATGTATGTGTTTTGATATCTATGTGTATTTTCTTAATTTAGGGCCCCTTTATAACATATGCTACAGGCTTTGCACTTGCTAAATCTAGCCCTGTTCTTCTGTTGCCTTAGATCACATTTACAGCCTAACACAGTGATTTTCAAATGTTATTGTTTGTTTGACTTACAAGGCACACCAACTCTTTACTCCATTAATATATATATATATATATATATATATATATATATATATATATATATATATATATTACAGCTTTAAACACTAAATACATTAAAATACTTTTTCTGAATTTTTTGTGTCACTCCAGTCACTTATTTCCCCAATATCTGTTAATGCAATTTATGCAATTTTCTTCAATATTTTTTTATGATTTGCATTTACTTTGTTATTATGGTACTACGTGTAAATTCTCTCTTGTTGGAATCGTATATATACACTTAGTTAGAGATAATTAAGTTATGGCACTTTATATATATCACATATACACAAAATTTCTTGGGGAAATGATGTGTAAAATTAAATTATTGCATTAAAAAAAAAGAGACATAATATAAACTTATTCAAGGCTCGGAGTACATGTTTGCATATTTGGAAAAATTTACACAGCACCTTTGGGAAATAGTTCAATGCACACATGAGAGAATCATGCTCAACCTCATATGGAGAGATCAAAAGATGGCACAGTATATCTGGAAGAAAACGGGAGTCAGAGACATCAGAGAATCTATTAGAAAACTTAAATGGCAATGGACTGGTCATGCTGCAAGAATTGCAAACAACTGATGGATATCACGACTAACAACATGGATCCCCAGAGATCCCAGAGATCACATGCAAAACTGAGACCGACAAAATACAAGATGGAGAGATGAACTGGACAAATTTATAAATACTAGCTCCATGACGCCCACAATAGAGAGGTGTGGCAAATCCTGGGAAAGGTCTATGTCCATCAATTGACGTGAAAAGACTGATGATGATGATTACGATAATGCAGCTCTCAGATTGTGAATTACCAACCAAGCAGGCAAGAAATAAACAAAACAATGTTTACTATTTCCCAGGAGAATATGTTGACTGCAGTAACAAAATTCTATATCTGATTTAATTTTGGATACAGTTTGAAGTTGACAAGTTCAGGGAAAGAAACATAGGGACTCTTTATTTATTCAAGGATATGATAATGATAATATATTTAATTATCAATAATTTTTGACTACAGCATCAGACCATTCATCCGACTTCCAGAAATCTGGAATTACTAAAAAAAATGACTATTTTGAACTGGCTAGTTTTGAAACTGGTATGCTTCGTAAAAGTTTGCCACTCGGACCCTATTAGGAACCATCAACCAAATCTGGCACCAAAACTGTCCAAATTGATTTCTTCAGTTTTCAAGTCAGTTTGGCTATCTGGCTATGTATATATGCATCACACATACAGGCCACACTAATGGAGATAGAGTGCTGACAATTCAAACATTTACTCCTTATTTTGGACTCTTAAGAAGTTTATGTTTTTTTTTAAATTCTGCCCCCAAAATAGAGTTTTAGTGGAGTGTTCAATTTACTATGTACGTTTATAACAAATCGGTCCCTAGTCTGTGCCAAGCTTCAATTACACTTGTTTTAGAAAATTCAGACTTTTTAGTGATTCTATAAAATGCAAGAGAAGTAACTCGTTTATTGATCATCCCTTTATCAAATTTTTGAATTGCTCAACCCCAACACATCTTGCTGCTAAAAGACATTGATGGTTTCTATTGTACAACTAACCAGACCAGCTTGCTTCAATTTTCATGGTGAGATTGAATTGTCTCCAACTAAAGCTCACCAAATAAATAGTTCAATACAGTAGCATTTCTTTCATCTTATTTCCGATACTTTCTATCATCACTCTCAGATTATCATTCTACAACCAATATGCAAGCTGCCTGGATCAGAAAAAAAGCAATTAGCCTCCAGAAAGAATTGAACTCAAATCCTTTATCCATAGGAACCTGACTTCCCATGACAGTGCCTATACCAGTTAGTCTACTAAAACCTTACCAGCAGACATTGTTTCAAACAACTCATAGAACTATTTTTAACCATCAAAAATGGACATAAAAAGGTTGACAGTAATTTTTTTAGTGAGTTTTGGCATTTTTTGACATTTTTTCAGGTCAATTTAGCACAAAAAAATTCATGGGTTAGCAATAATGGGGTTGACACCCTGAGTTACTGCTCCATGTGACACCAATCTTTGGGACGCCACTGCATGAATCATTACACTTTTTCTTCGAGTCTTAAATTCCATATTTTCTATCAGGATATTTTTTTTGATACTCATCCTTATATATGAAATGATGAATTCATTCATTTTGCTATACTTAGATTTTTTCGGACTCTTGCCCTCATTTTAGCTGTTCTTTTTTACCCAACTTTTTGGCTGTATCTAAAGCCTTGCATCTGAAACTAAGTACAGTGATAATTCTTCATTCCCAAAACTCAGACAGAAATCATTGATTTTGCTGTGATTTATAATGGTTGAACGGGTTATTCTGATTTATTTGGCAAATTGATTAACTCCTCGATGATGGGAAATCACGCTGTCAAAAAATTATGACTCCTGGGACCCCGCCTGAAATAAATAATAACCTCACATCTTACTTTTTGCGGGGAGGAGGAACAGCGTTATATACTTGAAAAAAAATTCTCATTCTCTTTGTCCGTTCATAGGCTCAAGTCAGTCAAAATGGTGCATTGTAACTGTGTATATTGAATCAAGGTATCCCAGAAAATGTGTTGACTTAAAGAATATGTAAAAATAATCTGGCTGTAGAGGCTTGCTTTGCTCACAGGACCATAGAGAAGGCAGTCCTGTGTTCCCAGATTTCTTTTTTTAGAACTATGCCACTGTCTATCATTAATCGTTATTTGAAAAAAGATGGATGAACTCATCAATAAATCAAAATGGCCGCTAGATTTATTCCACTTCTGTTAGTAACACGTGCATTAATTCCCATAAACTGTCAATACAATTCTATAGTAAAATCATTCACATAGCATTCGTATTGCAAATGTTTATCTATTATATATAAACTTGCATTATTTCTTTGAGAACTGGAAATCCTTTTCCTGAATTTCAGTGCTTTACATATAGATTGAGTGTCAATACCAGTTTTAGGTTAAAAAAATCATGAATCCCAGTGATAATGTAATCAAATTCTACTTTTAAGAGCAAATGTAATTATGGTGATTTTCAGTCATTGATGGGCCTTTAAACAACCTTCATCTTCTATTACCAAGACCATCAATCAACAACAGTGGGCTATTAAAAATTCGTCAGTAATGAGGGTAAAAATGCATCCTTCATACACTTATCTCAACAGTTAATATTTTGCATAAGTTTCCCATCAGAACATAGATAAGTATTAAGTGATCAACTTCTTGTATTATTGATATTCATACTCTAAATGAGCTATCAGCTCTCATATGTGCTTTTAGTATATGCTATGTGACTATGTATGTGTTCATCAGTGTGAAGGAAAGCTTTTGTTTAATAAAACGTATGTGTGATTGCATTGGTTACATAAACAGCTTCCATTTTGTAATTCCTCTTATTACCTCAGAAAATGTTAGCATCATAAAACTAGTAGAATTAAGAGGCTTTTTTAACCAATAAACACAAAACTAGAAAGAAAGATCAATTCATTCATTTCTTGTTGCTTGCAGCCAGACCAGTCAGAGTGTTTGAGGGAGCTTTGATTTGCATCATTAAGCATAGTGTAGAGATCAGTCTTCTCCTCGGGAGGATTAATGGGATCGCCAAAGGAGGTTCTCACCATGATCCCAAGCTTCATATGACCCCTGATATTCCCAGACAGTCACCCATCCAGGCTCAACATAATTTTGGTGATCATATAATAATCAATGTGTCCAACATGATTTGGCCAAAACAAAGACCAATCAACTTTTAGTTTAAACACATGATTGGAATTTCAAACATAAGATTAGCCTGTTACTTGAACTGGATCTAGTTGGAATTATTCAATTACCAGTTTGTAACCAGAAAAATCCCAGAAGCCATTACCAAATTATTGGTGCAGGTCTTCCCTGGTTAGTGACTGGAATCCGTCCTGATGACAAGTTTGCTGAACAAAATAGTCAATAAACAAAAGCCTTGTTTAAGAGTTTGAAAATCCAACCTTCATCCCTGTTTTTCTAGGATTTGTATCCAGTCAAATCCAGAAGATTTCTGTTGCCAGGCTATGGTCATTAAATTTCTCTTAAAAACTAACGTATTTCTCTCTACCAATCAAAATGGAAAGGGGTCAACATATACACTGTATATTTACAATGTAGCCAAGAGGTTCTGACATTGGGATCCAATGGACCCCTGAGATTATGGCAAAAAATGCTTAGGGATCAACAGCTGTGTCCCTTCTGAACCTGACATTGCAAATCTTGTGATAGAGAAACCTTATTTATTGCGCAGCTATCAAAAAACATAATTATTGCATACAGACCGGTACCATATATTAGAATTTAGATAACTGTAAACCACTTTGAATGAAGATGATTTTTAAAGGAAATTGTAGTTCATTAATTAGTTTGAAAATTAAATGCTGAGAAAAGCGGTCCACCAGGATATTTCCTTTACAGAAAAGGTCCTTAAATTTTCTAAGTTTCAAAACCCGTGATGAAGAATGGTAATTAATGGGAAATAACTGATTTAAAATACATTAATACATCATTTTACACTTCTTCTAGGAGCAAAATCTTATTTTAACAAAGCCAAGTATTGTCGCAAACCAAAAGCCAAAACAAGAAACCGTAACCATTTCCCACTAATTAACTACAAATACATTTTAAAAGAAACAAAATTCATAATCCAAAAATAGAAATCTTACAGAACCAATAGTATCATGATTATTTTTATTTTTCCATTTGTTTATTTCTTACATATAAACTAAAGGAAGAGTGCATATTCTTTTGTTCAAATCACTTACAATTTTCTTCAAAAGATTTTTTCTACATATGTAAACTTACCAAATTTTTTAAAACATGTTTGTTTTGATAATTAAAAGAAACTATTTGCATAAAACTATGGTTTACTTTTCCCTGAGAACCGCTGTAAATATTTTCTCTGAAAAAGATGGATGACTTTTTTCAAAATGCAGTAAAATATGTCCATGGAATGATAAATCTTTTTCAGTTGTAACACCAATCTCTTGAATTTTTCTTTTTACAATCCAATTGTCATTTTCATTAAATTCCTATAATAAAAGATTTATTAATTGAGGTATTGGTATATATTTTGATTTTCTCAACTTACATCACATTGTGATGTATCTAGACGTATCATCAGTGATGTTTCCTGGTATCAATGAATGTTTCAACATTAGACACCCTCATCTATGCAACACGGTCAGAGGTCGATCAAGCCCTGATTCGTGTCCAGGTAGCGCTACTTTGCCCATGACTCTCCTCTCCTGATCCCAAGCGTCTTCAAAGCTTCTGCTGCCTTGGAGGCCCATCATCTATTGGCTTCCATAATGCACAGCATGTTATTGGCAGGGCCAGATTCATTCAGGGGTGAAAAAAAGGCTAATTGCCCAGGGACCCCTCTTTTCAGAAATAAGATAATTAAAAAATCAGTTTCTTTCATGAAAAATAAATTTATATTAATAATCTTCATAATGAGTCTCTTGATGTCTGTCGTTGGACATAGACCTTCCTCAGAATTCGCCACCCTTTTCTATCATGGGTATTGCAGAGCCAGTACTTTCAGAATTTGTCTAGTTCATTTCTTCATCTTGTATTTTGCCTGCCTTGCTTGCACATGCAGTCTCTGCGGATCCATTTTGTGAGTAATTTATTTCATGGTAGTGCCTTTAATTTCATCAAATAAATTAATAAAATTACTGCTTAATTGGCATTAATTCAGGTCTACAGTAATTAGAGTTTTACTGGCTTGTATTTACACATATATTTATTTCAGATTTATGCATAAATTGTCAGTTCCAATTACATACAAATGTACTTTGATGTGTAAATTTTGTGATTTGCCGTGTATTTTAATTTTTTTGTGTGAGGAACCACCCAAACCTGAAGTGCCCCTGGTCCCAAACATTATAGGCCCTGCGAAGGGTATAGCCTGCAAACCCCCTGCATCTCTCTTCACAGAATTCATAGCCCACTTGACATCCGCTGCTTTGGCAAATCATTCAATAGTTAATGTTTCAAGATTTGGCGCACTTTTAGTTTTAGCTGAGTAAGGAATCTCCAGAAAGGGATGAGAATTTTTTGTTATTCTGCGACTTTTTCAGACTAACATCTTCATGTTTCTTGTTTCTGTGCACACTCAAGCCTTCCTTAAGAGTATTTTGCAATTGGTCACTTTCAGGAAACACAAAAAATGAGTAAATTAATCGAAAACAAAACATTGAGTAAGAATATTACATTCTCTCAAACATTCATTCTCAACCAATGTTTTAAAGACAAGAAGAATCATCTCGGTATATCAATATGTTGGCAGCGTAATGATGGAAAACATTAATTTTACACAACAAATATTTATTTTCCAATATAATCTATGTCTTTGTCAATGCACTTATTCCATTGTGAACATAAATCACACAGATCAAACATCATATAGTGAAAATTTCTGATAAAAATTCAGCTGAGAACTATGTGTTAGGCTACAGACTCATTGATCCAACCTCATATTTCTTATTTTCCCCATCAAAAGCACAAAGGATTTATCTGTAGAAGTGGAGATTCAAAAACACTCGAGTACAGGATGATATCATCATAGATTTAATTATAACAGAATTGGGAAAAGACAAATGTGTTTATTCATAGGTATCTACTTATTCATTCATTGTGTGTTAAAAGGTTTTTAACATTGGTAGAAAAAAATGATAAATAAATAAGTAGTTTCCATCTTTTCACACTAGTTAAGTATTGATCAATTCTATTTACAGTTCTAAGGGTTGCCTCTGGCTATAAATAAATTCAGAAGGAAAATGGAAATAGCTTTCTCCTAATTTGACAGAGAGCAGCAGTCAATGATTGTTGTGACATATCATCATCATCATCAGTCTTTCAATGTCTGTCGTTAGACATAGACCTTCCCTAGGATTTGCACACTTCTCTATCATGGGCGTCATGGAGCCAGTACTTTCTGAATTTGTCTAGCTCGTCCCTCCGTCTAATATTCTGCCTGCCTCGGTTGCACATGTGATCTCGGAGGACCCATGTCTTGATCTTGAGTCGCGATGTTCATCGGTTGTCTGCCATTCTTGCAACACAGCCAGCCCATTGCCATTTGAGTTTATTAATGGATTCTATGATGTCTCTAACTCTTGTCTTTTCCTGGATGTACTGTGCTGTTTTGTGGTCTCTCAATGTGAGGCCTAGCACAATTCTTTCATGTGCACGTTGCATGGATCTCAGTTTGCGGATCTGTCTCTTGGTTAGGTTCCATGTTTCAGCTCCATAAGTGACTAGTGGGAGGATGCATTGGTTATACACCCTTCTTTTTAGGATTAATGGGATCTTCTTATTTTTGAAGGTTGAGCTTGCTCTGCCAAGCTTCAGATGGAAAAACAAATAGCGAATGAGAATCAAAATTTCAAGTCCTTAGAAAGATATGAAACTATATAAATAAGAATGTTTTGAAATGACAATAGTATTTCAATGGCTGATTTATTCTTTCTTATATATCATAATGCATATTGAGTACCCTTTATCCGAAATGCCTGGGAGCACAAGTGTTAAGGATTTTGGAATATTTGCATCAAAAGACGAAATCAAGCAAAGACGATAGATAGCAAGCCTTTGGTAACTCAAACTTCACGAACAAGAAAATCCCATTAGTCACCTATGGAGCTAAAACATGGAACCTAATTTTGAGACTGACCCACAAACTGAGAAAACCAAGCAGCTTGCACATGATAGAATCAAGCTCAACATCACATAGAGAGACGACAAGATAGCACAGTATATTAAGGAAAAAACAGGAGTCTAACACGTCATAAAAACAATTAGGAAACTCAAAGGACAATGGGCTGGTCACATTGCAAGAATGGCAGACAACCAATGGACATTACGACTCACAACATGGATCCCCAGTTACCAAATGCAGAATCGAGGCTGGCAGAATATGAGATGGTGAGACTAACTGGACAGGTTCAGAAAATATTGGCTGTATGACTCCCACGATAAAGAGGTGTGGCAAATCCTGGTGAAGGTCTATGACTAATGACGGACAATAAAAGACTGATGATGATGATAATGAATAAGATATATTGGGGATGGGGCCTATAATGTAAGGGGAACAATCTTGAGTTTTCAAAAAAAACATTTTATTTCATTTTTCTTGTTCACTGAAGTTTTTTTCATGTTTGGCACCACTAGGGAAGCGTTATTTGATTAAATAGGGAAAAAGAATGTGACAGTAATGAAATGGATAAATAAAAAATTAAATACAGTAGACCCCTAATTAATGTTGTTAACGTATCCTCAAAAAGAGCTGCGCCATTTGAAACCCCATTAATCAAACTTGGGAAATAATCAAAACCTATGGGAAGTAATGTGATTAATCCTGAACTTCAAATTTGAAAAAATCAAAAGTAATTCTGAAGATAACTTCCTAATACATGAGAGCTATTCGATTTTGGGGGATAAAAATTGTCAGTGCATAAATCAAAAACATGCCAGTTGGAATCACGCTATCTGTAAATAAATAAATGATTGAATTTCTAAATCAATGAATTAAAAAGTTTGGGGTTTCGGAACAATACAGTCTTTGAATATGGGATAAAGAGTACTGAACCTGTACTAATTATACACTGTGAAAAAAATCATGGATATAATTTAATTTCTATGAGATGACTTTTTAAAAAAAATGAACTCATTCAAGTGGTAGAGTCTATTGTTTCGGATCATTAGCAGATTTATCAGCAGAAATGTTACCTTCAAGTGGGAGAGTTCATTGTTATGGATAGAGAAAAGAAAAAGTCACTCTGTGAAATAGTTTGTTCTCAAATTGTCAATGTTTTCTTTTGTCTTTTTTGAGAGAAATGAGCTACCATTTCCTGGGTGTTAGATACTATGTTATTTCATGTCACTGGCTGTATTAAGTAATTTATTGATACAATATTTCTTTTTAAAGTTGGACAATTATCTATCAATCTATCTCAATCTGTTCCTCCCTTTCTGTCACTCTTTCTCAATCTCTCTCTCTCTCTCAACCTTTATATCTATCTATCTCTTCATATCTATCTCAGCCTCTACATATATTAGTCCTTTCCTCTCTTTTTCTCTCTCACTCTCTATTTGTTTTGATTTTAATGTATTTATTTTCTGTTACATCAGTGACATGAATATGAATCAGTGACTTATTTGTGTAATTAGCCTGCTAACTACCCCCTTCCTCTTCATCTTTCATCTTCATTCCAAGTTGTCTCTCTCTCAAGTTGCCACTAACTATCTTGTCAGTATCTTCCACACATAGAGACATACTCAATCGATTCTGCATACTGGTGTATGGGGTGGGCACAAAGTTTTACTAAATAGTTTGTAATTAGTGACTGATCAATTCAAGTTCATTGATTGGTAAGATTATAATCTAGAGATCAGTTACTAATTTTCATAAAAATTAGTAACTTCTGTACATCATGACAATTTTGTGAACAAAGATTTTGGAGGGTTTTTGATGACTGTTGCAGATTCTCTAATGGCCAGTGAAGCTGATGCAAGAGAGAAAGGCCTTTCCACTGCAGTTGCAGGAAAAAATCTGGCTGCTCAAGGGAGCTCTCACTCTGTAGCACGGCTCTCCTCCATCTTCCTTTGCTCTGCTCTTGGTTTTGGCATGGGGGCTTGCTGGGTAAACCTTGCATGGCTATTGTCTGCAATTGATGTCACAAGGGAGAGGGTTTGTTTTGTTTTCAGTGAGTCACTATATCTCTTTTGCTGGCAATGGACCAGTTTCCTGAGCAGGAGTATCTATGGCAGTCAATCGTCCTCCTTTCTTGCCATGTGTCCTGCCCATCATAGTTGGGTCTTTTGCTGCATGGCTTCAATGTTTGTAGCCCTGGCTGTTCTGAATATCTTGTAATTTGTGATGGAGTCACACCAACACACTTGTGTGTGTAAGTATAAATGTGCATATAAGAACATACATTCACATACCTATTTATGTATATATATATGTATGTATATTTACAAATTTATATATATATAGATATATAAATATATATTTATATACATGTGTATGTATATATATATATATATACATATATATGTGTGTACATATATTTACAAATTTATTTGTATATACATATATATATATATATATATATACATGTGTATGTATGTATATATATATATATATATATATATACATATATGCACATTTATAAATACATACATATGTACATATATGTTAATATAACTGTTTTGTTTTTAAATCCCTTAAATGGTATACAACTGATGATCTCAACGCCTCATACCATAATATCAAATTCTGCATAAAACATTAAAAAAACTGAAGGAAATTACATCAATAGATCCTGGGAGATGATTGACTGAAATGACATACATTTTGGGAAAAAAGGTTTTTTTTTATATATATTCAGTGTTTAAAGCTCTGTGTGTATGTTATCATTTATACATAGATATTGATTAGTTAATCAAATATGACTCATTAAACAAGAATGTCTTCCACCCAAATCTAAATATAAAATAATGAGTGCATCAGGATGAAGACCTGCATTGTCAGATATTTTGTTTACCATGTTTATCTTTCATTATCTGTATATATATATATATATATATATATATATATATATATATATATATATATATATATATATATATATATATGTATATATAAACATGCATTGTTAATAATAACAGCAGTCTATCTAAATATTTTGTTAATTCTTCTAGTTTGCATACAAAACTTTTATTGATATCATCAAAGTCTTTTAGAAATGTTCCTCCAATGATGGTTTAAGATCCCAACAACTGGGCTGCAGGCGGATGCCGAGCCACAAAAGATGTGGTACTGGGCCAAAAAGGAACAATTATATTTGATGAATGAAACAATATAAATCTTTATAAAGTATAAACAAATTCATTTCTTTAGATCTTAGTGATGATATTGTTTGATGAACCCTTCAAGAAATGAAATTGAATGTATTAGCCACTTATAAGTGACTTATGGTTGACAAAGCATATATATTCCAGTCCTTATATAAGCTCTTTTGCCCCCTTCGTCCCTTTGTCTTGTATTGTCTACATTGAATCAGTTTCAAAAAAGGAAGGGGAACCCTGGTATAGAGGTTCTAACATAGGGTTTCTCAAAATGGGCCATATTGCCCACTGGTAGGTGATTTCAACTCTCAGGTCACAGGTGAGTAACTGAATTGAAAATGGTGGGCTTTTTAAAATTCTGGTGAGTGATATAGGATTTTATCTATCAAATTCTGTAATTGACAATAAAAAATGAGTCAACAGCAACATTATCTATTATTGTGTCTCACCAGAAACAGGGATTGCATACCTAAAAACAGTATGTGTATGTCACACCTTTGAGGTTACTACTTTACATTATTTTCAATAAAGAAACAGCATGAGCGATTCATTTTCACTGTTTTTTAAGAGTTGAAAACCTCTTGGTATCCTATTGAATATTTACCATACAGCAGGGCGATGGAAAAATTTTCCATGCTAAAGTGGGCTCTGACACCAAAATGGTTGAGAACCCCTGTTCTAACTCAATGCTGAACTCCTCCTTCTTTCACGTCCGCTGAAACATCTGCAGAGCAACATGATTACAACAGATGTCTTACCGATTGGGCTCTGATGCTAAGGTAGCTGTCACATCAAGATAGGCTCCGACGGATAAGGGATACTAGTTTGAGTCTCGACAGCAGCTCATTCTTCATTCCAGATCCACATTACTCACTTGTGGATTGATAATCTGGGAGTTGCAATAAAAGGCCTCTGAAATCAAGATGAAAGAAATACAAGGCAAAAAATTAATGGTAAGATCTTTCCTGTGGGTCACTAGTTTGAGGGGGAAAGAACAGCTGATACCTATCTACAAATATAATATGCCTCATGTATATCTATATTTTTTGTCCGTAACCACTTATTCATTTTTTTTGCAAATGCGTAAAAATTTTATTTCATTCTGGTTGAATATATATAAAGGAACAATGAGCAACAGTGATTTAATATTTGCTCAAGTACAATGCAATCGCAAAATCATCTAAATAATGCCATCATTTTTTTACCTGGCAAGGTTTAGTAATTGAAAGATTAAAACAGCTTCCCCAGCTTGATTCTCTCCTCACACTCTGCACTGACAGGCCCTTTGCCATGGGTGCCTGGCCTCTCCTCAAAATCATTCAGCCCCACCTGGTGAATATGATATGAAATGATGTTAGCGTAGCTCATCTTTATAGCGTGGACCATTTTTATGACACCCAACCTCACCAGTTTGGCCCATTTAGCTATTTTCTCACTAAATTCAAAGCATTTCTTGTTTTGGCATTGTGAAAAGGGCTAAATCAATACTGATAAGCTTAAACATAACAGCCATTTTTTGGCATGCTTTTGACTATTTTTAGTATGTTTTTGGAGTGTTTTGGCCATTTTTGGCATTCTCGGGCTATTTTATTTTTATTTCAATTTAGCACTTTTTCAGCAAACCAGGTACTTCTACTTCCGGTCCCCCGGACGTAATTGAGTTCCCCCCCAACTCACTGTATCCTGGCAACAGACCTGGGCAGTGAACTCCCCATTACAATATGCACGTAGACTAACCGCTGGGGAGGTTCAGCCACTTCATCACAAATTCATTCATTGACTGATGTCATTTTTTTTTGTTTTGTTTTGTTTACTAAATGGGGCCGGGGTTACAATGATGGGTGTTAATAATCATCACTTTTGTGACTCAAGAGATACGTAATTATCGAACTGTATAGTTTGTGATGTGAAGAGTCCTTCTAAATAAGAATGACTACTGTTTCCTCATGCTGTCAACCCCGTATCCCCCCCAACCCCCAAGCCCCACTCTTCTTCTGTCCTTCCCTCCCTCTCACACACACACACGTCCCCTCCCGACTCTCTGGCACAGGTTCTTTGTCGCTGTCACCTTTCTGTAGCAGCAGCTTCAGCAAGTGCCTGTCTACTGCATTAGCGACCAAATTTGTCTCCTTCTTCTTCTCCTCTCTTTCAACGTCTCCATCTTCCCTTTCAACAGGGCTTTTTTTCTCCTTCTCTTTCTTGTTCGTTTACCTTTCAACCTCTCTGCTTTTCTTTCTTTCCCTTCGATTTGACCCTCCCTGTTTCTCTCTCTCCCTCTCTCTTCTTTTCTCTCTCCCTCTCTCTTCTTTTCTCTCTACCCCTCTCTCTCTCTCTGTCTCCGTCTCTCACTATTTCTCATAATGTCTTCCCTCTCTGTGTTTCTCAATCTCTCTGTTTTTCTCCCTAGCTCTCCGTCTCTCACCTTGTCTCTGCTTTTTTCTCATATTGTCTCCCTCTCTCTGCCTCTCTCATTCTCTCTCTCTTTTCTCTGCTTTTTCCCTCATATTTTGTTCCGTCTCTTCTTTTACCTCTGCCAACGAAGTTCGTAGAGGTATAAGTACTCATTCTCTTCTGTCCATCTGTCAGTCCACACAGTATCTCCAGAAGTTCTCAATGAATTTCAGTGACATTTTGAGGAAGAGTGTTCAATGGGCTGAGGAAGAGATTAAATTTTTAGGCAGATCCATGACAGTTTTTTTTACAGTTATCTCCCATGCATCATGGTTATATATGATCTGATTTTCATTCTCTTTTCAGCAACAACAGCACTGGCAGTTTCTCTCTTTTTCTCTGCTTCAATTTCTTTCCATTCTTTCTCTAAGTTCATCTTCCTTTTTCTCCCAATTTTTATTCTTTCTCTCCCTATCTTTCCTTCTACCTCTGCTTCTCTCTCTTCCTCTGATACTTTCTAATTTTCTCTGTTCTTTCACTCTCTTCCTTTCTCTTTATCCACATCGATCCATTCTCTCTCTCTCTCTCTCTCTCTCTCTCTCTCTCTCTCTCTCTCTCTCTCTCTCTCTCTCTCTCTCTTCATACTTATGTCACTCTCACCCTCTCTGTGTTAAACCTTTCTTTCTTGGGCTCTCTCTTTCTGCCTCTGTCACTCTCACCCTTTCGGTCTTGAACACCTTTTCTTTCCTCAGCATCTCTCTTTCTCTCTCCCTCTCTTTTGATCTCTGTCACTCTCACATTCTCTATGTCTTGATCACCCTTTTTATCAGCATTTCTCTCTTTCTTACAGTCTTACTCTCTCACCCTCTCTCTGTCCTGGGCACCTTTTCTCTCCTGCATCTCTCTCTATCTCTATCTCTCTTTCTGTGTCTGTCACTCTCACTCTCTCCCTGTCTTAAACACCCTTTTTTTATCAACATATCTCTCTCTCTCTCTCTCTCTCTCTTTCTCTCTCTCTCTCTCTCTGTGGCTTAAATATGCTTTTTTCTCAGCATCTCTCTCTCTATTTCTTTTTTGTCTCTCTAACCCTCTCTAAATCAAACACCCCACCCTCTCTCTCTCTCTCTCTAAGGCTTAAACGCTTTTTCTCAGCATCTCGCTCTCTCTCTCTCTCTTTCTCTTCTGTCACTCTAACATTCT
Organism: Thysanoteuthis rhombus; assembly: GCA_963457665.1. NCBI lineage: Eukaryota > Metazoa > Mollusca > Cephalopoda > Oegopsida > Thysanoteuthidae > Thysanoteuthis > Thysanoteuthis major. Next base: position 11,626,838 of record OY735207.1, on the reverse strand, counting down.
CTCAATATAACAACTCTCTCTCTCTCTGTCTCTATCTCTGTCTCTCTGTCTCTGTCTCTGTCTCTGTCTGTCTCTCTCTCTCTCCAGAGCGACAGTGCAAATATATACTCATCCATATTTTAGTGAGTTGTGTAAATTAACCAAAACGAAACCCTGTAGTTCTCATTCACCCCTCTCTCATCTCTCTCTCTCTCCCTGTATATCATTTGGTTTTCTCTTACTTATCTTTTTCTTATAAATAGGCAAATAGTATTGTTATCGATAATGCTACACTGACGTTGTCGTTGCTGCTGCTGCTGCTGCTGCCACCAATCACTCCGCTGCTGCTGATGTGAAAACCAGTTATGATGATCACGACCATAATGATGTTGATGATGATGATGACGCTAGTGATGAACAAAATATTGACGATGCTAGTGGTTGTGATGATGATGATGGTTCAGAACGTGCTAGCGACAGTGGAGGCAGCAGTGGCGGCATGGGTCTCTCCCGGGTGATGGTCCACGCGTCTACCTCTGTATGAAGAGAGGAGAAGACGTGGACCAATTTTTCGTTTTTTAGCTGTTCATGGAGCTATTTGACGATGAAGAGGAAATTGGATCCGTCTTAAACCCGCAGGTAATTATTGCCAAAAAAATCACCACCTACGTATTTTTCCACACCTCCCTCCCGCTTCCCAGACCTCTTTCTCCAGCTGCCTGACCCCCACAACAACAAGATGGGCACAGACTAAACAAAACAAAACAAAAACACCACAAACAAACAAACAAACAAACAAACAAACAAAAAAATAAATGATATCACACCTCTGACCATAATGATAACAAATACTCGAATATATTTTTATGTATACATGTATACATATCAACACACACATACACACACGTTCATATGCATGCATGTCTAAATCTACATCTTTTGATAGATAGATCTATTTATCTATCAATCTATGCACATATATATATATATATATATATATATGTATATATACATATATATATATATATACATATATATATATATATATATATATCAAATTGTATTTGTACAGCAGCTTTTTCTTTTTTGTTAAACATGATTGACAAGGTTCGACAGTTCATTTTTTTCAACAAGTTTTTCTTGATAGCAGATAATATGCCTATATATATATATATATATATATATATATATATATATATATATATATATGTACATACATATATATATATATATATATATATATATATATATATCTTTGTGTATTCCGTTTTCAGGGGTGGCAATGTTCAGTCTGTTTTAAGCATACCATTTTTTGTATTATTTTATCTTTTCTGATGTTATTGTCGATATAATCCGCTTGCAGTTTGATAGCAGTCACTACTGACCATTCGATAACCCTTCCCCTCTCCCAGTCTCTTCCTTCTTGTTTGTATTGCTCAAGACACTTGCTGTTAATGTTCAGTGCCCCTGGCTGCTGGTAGTCAGGGGCAGGAGAAGGGGGAAGGAGAGTGAAGGAATGAAAATAAGGAAAAAAAAAAATCACCCTGAATGAAAGAGGATTTTCCAGCTTCCTTCCTCGATTGCATTTCCTCTTTCTTTTTCTTCCTTTTTTTTTCTTTCTTCTCCTTTTTTTCCTCCGTACATTTTCCATTCCTGCACAGACGGGATTTCACAATTTGGCTATAATACAGCGTCGTTTTAGCATAAACAGCTTGATTCAAGTGTGGGTGTTGCACCATTACCAGAGAAATACTATCGAAACGCAAGAAAAGTGCAATGTGAAACAAACCAAAAAATGACTAAATAAACCCGGGGAGGGGGGAATGGAAAAAAAAAAATCTATTCTTCACTTGTCAAAGACTTGTTGATCTCTCTCGCATTCTCTTAACAATTCTTTCTCATCTGTTTTTTGTTTTTTTTTTAAATTATAAACAAGATTCTAATGCACGTTTCAATACATGAGGGCACTTCACCATTACCCCACCCAGCTCCACTTTTTAACCAAATTACGATTCTATCAAGTACCTATACCAGAGTCTATATTCGAATACAGAATGATACAAAATTGAATTAATTGAATTATTGTTAAATGTTCTTTTCAGTATAGTTGTTATACACTCCTGAATCTTTTTCTAAGATTTTCTGAGGTACTTGATAAAAATCTAATGCAAAATTTGGTATATACTAAATCAATGTAATTTAGAGAGAGAACATATTCCATATAAATACTCTTGTCTATATCTATGTATATGGAAATGTACAAGTTATTCAAGTATATATATATATATATATATATATATATATATATATATATATATATATACATAAATATATATATATATATATATGTATGTATATATGTATATATATATATATATGTATATGTATAAATGTATACTTATATACACAAAGACACACACACAAAGACACACACACACACACACACACACATGTGTGTATGTGTTTGGTTATGTCCATATGATATATTCTTATGGATTGACATACATATTGTATACATACATACATACAATAATTACAAGGACATTTTTGTAGGAACTTATTTTTGCTGGGCACTGATTTTTCTCAATAGAGGATCAAGCACCTTTGATCAAATAAACAAAAGAAGAAATGAGCATCATGCGAGAATCGAACCCATGTCCACCTTGGAAGCTGCCTTAAACACAGACACTGTTCTTACCAACCAAGCTAACAACACTCTCATGGCATGGTATAATTATTACATTCTGTCAAATATAAAGAGTAGATTTAATGATGTACATACACATCTAAACATCTCTCTCTCTCTCTCTCTCTCTCTCTCTCTCTCTCTCTCTCTCTCTTTATTGATATATCTCTATATGAATATGTGTGTGTATGTGTGTAGGTATTTATCATGCCTACCTCAATATGGTGTAAGGCAAAAAGCAGCAGGCATCAACTGAACATCACACTCCCTACAGTAGTAATTAGACTACCTTACTAACTACTAGTCTATGGCAAGGCAACTCACATATTGATGTATACATTTACACAGCAGTAGACATATACACACACACATATATATATATATATATATATATATATATATATATATACATTGGTAGGTCACTGAATCCATAGCCTCCTCTCTCAGTACACATGACCCAACCCTTTCCCAATAATTATATAGATCGAACATTATACAGTGAAAATTTCAGATCCAAATACAGCAGATAACAGTGTCAGGCTACAGGCTCATTGATCCCTAGCACATATCTATGCATGTGTGTATCTCAGCATGTGTGTGTATGTGTGTGTGTGTGTATGTGTGTGTGTGTGTGTGTGTATGCGTATGTGAACACATTATATATTCAGAGAGTGGGAGAGAGAGGGGGAGATTTATACGTACACGTACACACGCAAGCATTATTTGATTTCTCAGGAAAATCCTTAGGGTAATGATTTTATACTGACATACATAAGCAAATACACCCATATATATATATAAACGTAAATCACTCTCAATCTTTAATAAGCATGTATATATATATATATACATATATAAATATATATATGTTTCTTAATATCCCAGGAGCAAAGATAAGGAAAGAAACCGTGCCATAGTAACTTACAAGTATATACTTATCTATAAAGATGACTATTTTAGACGTATGTGCATTGTCTGCTGTACATTCCTACATTGGAAAATAAGTAGATCTTATGAGTATCAGCAAAGATAGATTTTGGAGAAGATATGCCCATGTTTCCTCAGAGATCGATAAATAGCAAGGCGGATTCAATAAATGTATGGAGAGAGCTTATTATATATTAGTAAACATCTACATGATCGCATTCATTAATGAATAGGTTCAAAGGCCATGTGTTTATTTTGAGTGACCATTATACCTTGTTCCAATATATATATATATATATATATATATATATGTATGTATGTACGAGTTTTATCAAAGGCAATAGACAAGGAATGCTTTTTAAATTTTTTATTCAATTTTTTTGTTTCTGTACAAGAACATGTCAGGATCTAATTAATGTATCTATTGTCCAAACATTCATAATACGCAAATTGCAAATGCTGGTTATAAACTGTGCAAATATCCATAGGTCGCATAAATGAATCACCATAGCTAGTGCACGTACCAGAAGTAATTATCTAAAATTATCTAGAAAAAAAATACCAGCACAAAATTTGGGTATATGTTGGTCCTAAAATGACCATAGAGACACAAAAAAGCACTTTTTAAAAGAAAAAAAAAGTGCTGTCAGATATCTAGTGGTGTACTCATACAAGTTTTCATGGTGGTAGCCCAAGAATTATGATCAGGAGTGCCTGGAGAAACACACAAACACACTGACAAGCAAAGAGAGAAGAATCAGTAGCCCACTTGGCTGGTTGGTCTGGCGGGCCATTTGTGATTCGAAATCTAAAACAATTTTTACTAAATCATCATCATCATCATCATCATCATCATCATCATCATCATCATCATCATCATCATCATCAGTCTTCTAACGTCCGTCGTTGGACATAGACCTTCACCAGGATTCACCACAATTCTCTATGATGGGCGTTGCGGAGCCAGTATTTCCTGAATTTGTCTAGTTCATCTCTCCATCCTGTGTTCTGTCGACTTTGGTTTCTCATGTGATCTCTGGAGATCCATATGGTTTGCACAATGAAATATGTTTGAAAGTACTTGATCACAAATGTTTGGACAGCATTCATTGGATCTACACAAGCGTTATCTAGTGCATTCCTCATCTATCATCTTATCTCCGTTTATTTCACTCTTATATAAACCAAATATCTATTTCATATCTGTATAACACATACATACACTGATGTTCATAAGTATTTGAACAAGCATCAACCTTGTGTGTTCTTGCCTAGGATTGCACTGATTCCATATGGGTATCAGTCTAGTTTAAGGCTATTTACTTGACTAGTTTAGCAACTCTTTTAAATAACAATGTTAGCCTTTTCAATCTCCTTGATTGATTCTGAAAAAAACTGTTTGCGGTATAGAAAAACAATACTCTCTTTAATTCATTTAACAATTTGATACAATTTTTCAAAACTTCTTCTTGATATTGCATTTAGATCTACAAGATACTTAAATGAATGTCTTGTTGGGCTATTAGTAATAAGATTTAGTCTTTCTTATTTTTTAAAACCATGCAATAAAAGCAAAATTAATGTTTGTTTGGTTACTTATGCCAGATAATGCCAGATACTGTATATATATATATATATATATATATATATATATATATATATATATATATATATATATATATATATATATATATATACATACATATCCCTGGAACAATTACATGGTAAACAACTGATGATCCCAACAAGGGACAATTTATACATTGTACAATAATAACAAAGTATAAGGGAAACAAAGAAAAAAACACTTACATAAATTGCATTGACAGATATTGGGAAATGGATGACTGAAGTGACACAAAAAAATATATAGAAAAAGTTTTTTAATGTTCAGTGATTAAAGCTGTAGAACTTCCCTTTATATGGATATATGTTATTAAGAAATGGATATATGACCTGACAGTATCATTATAAATTGCATTATACTATATTGAAATTCTCATTTGAAATAATCTCCTGTTATTACACAATGAATGTGTCATTTGGCCCAGACAACATAAGTAGAATAAACAATCAAATTCTACAGCAGTCCCATTTTCTTTGATTGTTCATTCTGTTTACATTGCCGAGGCCAAATGATACATTCACCATGTAATAAAGGGAGATATTTCGAATAGGAGTTTAAATATAGTATCGTACAATTTATAATCATATATATATATATATGTGTATATATATATATATACATATATAATTGTATTTTGTATATATTCATATTTGTATACCATGTGTAAATATGTATACACACGTACATATGCACATGTGTGTGTGCATTGATACCTATGTGCCAGACAATAATCAGCCATAGCTGACAAGAGAGATGAAGGGTGAAGTTTAACATTACCAACAAAAGCCACATGTCCATTCTAATTTCATTTGGTACCTAGGGAGTTTACAAAAGTATCAAGAACCATAAAGGCTGCAAATATACATGCATGAAAGTACACATGTATGTATTCGAATATATTTTGTATGCCTGCATTGAAAATTTCCTCAGCAGGATCCAGGTTGAAATAGCAGAGAAAATCCTATTTTTCTTTCATAGATGAACTTTTAACCTTGCTGAGAAGAGCAAAGAAAAGACCACATTCAGAAAATGAGGAGAGGGACATGTTTGTTTGGCCTTTTCTAGATTGTTCTTTATTTTGGATTGAAATACAGGATCTGTTTCTGTCTTACATTAAAGTACAGGTTCTTTATCCGCCTTAAATCAAAGCCCACAATTTTTTTTCTGTTTTTTTTTCATCAAAATATAGGATCTTTTTCTCTCTAAGTTTCAGGTACAGGATCTTTTTCTGTCTTCAATCAAAGCATGTGATATTTTTCTGTCTTATATTGAAGTACAGGATCTTTTCTGTTATAGATTGAAGTACAGGGTCTTTTCCTGTCTAAGATTAAAGAAGAGAATCTTATTCTGTTTCAGATTAAAGTTACAGGATCTTATTCCGTCTCAATTCTGTAATTCCAATTCTTTCTGTCTTAGATTGAAGTACAAGGTCCTTTTCAGTCTTATATTAAAGTACAGAATCATATTCTTTTCAGATTAAAGTATATTCTTTTTCTATCTTATCTTTAATTCTAATTTTGTGATTTTAAAATGTCCAAATGAAAAATCAAATTAGTCTTTTTTAGAATGAGCTTCATCATATATTTAAGATGTTTCAATCATTTCAGAGATTTTTGAATTTCACCTATTGAGAAGAGTCATATCAATCAAAGTGTTTGTTCAGACAATTGAACTTATTCTTCATGTTGCTTTTGTTATACCACATGATTTCAGCCAATCCATTCTACAGCCTTCTCGAGGTGCACAATCCAGAAAGAGAGAAAAGGATCTTTCTCTCCAGAGAATGGTAACAAAAATAAAAGAAAGTTGACAGGTTCTGTTAGTCACTCAGTAGAAACCGCCATGCAACCAATGTCTTTTGGCAGCAAGCCACGTTGGGAGCGATTGATTGGAAATTTGGAAAAAAGGGATGATCAATAAATTAGTTACTTCTCTCTCCTTTTGTTGGACAGTGAACACAAAAAATAACAAGTGTGAATGTTGCTGGACACAAATTAACTGACCAATTTAGTATGAACTCACACTGTGAATTGAACCGATCAACGAAAACCTTTTTAGAATAGGGATTTAAAAAAGCAAAACAAAAAAAAATTTTTTTCTAGACATAATAAGGTGTGAATATTCAAATCTTTCCACACTTCTATCTCCATTGGCTCAGCCAGCCAGACCAACTCAGAAACTTCTGCTGGAAATTTTGGTGACAGTTTTGGTTGACGGTTTCTAACAAATATATATATATATGTGTGTGTTGGTGTGTTTGTATGCATGTGCATGTGAATATATATGCTTTCCTTGAAACGATGGTTAGCTAGCTCAATTCAGTCAGAGATCAATTCGCTGATGTACGTAGAGAGACATGCATAAAGGAATTTGCAATTTAATTATTGGTTCTTTTGATACGAAATATTCGAAGATGTTTGTGCATAATCAGTAAAATACATCTATACATATTTTTGTAGATAGATATAAAGCCCAACATTCAAAGATATATTCATAACGAAATTTTTTTTTAAATGCGAGATATCATTATTTTTGCTAATACATTTGCAACACGTGTTCACTCTGTACAATTGTATATTGAAATACGTAACCAATAAGTTCATTTTTGTGTATCACACACCGTCATTATTCCAAAACTCCTTTAACCAGCAACATCTAATGTTCCGAGACAAACATCAGCTACGGAATGACACCAACTCACCACGGACACGGACTCATAAAATGTTGATA